>JAVJAQ010004621.1:0-19760 GCA_032362365.1 Zygogramma bicolorata
CAAACTCAGGTGTTGTGGATGATAAGGATGGAGCCCCCTAGAAATGTTTTCGCTAGTAACTTAACGTCAATTGGCTCCCCAAGGTCATCCTTGCTGAATGGTAATGGTTCGGATTTCCATTGTCTATATTATTAACTATTGAAACCTGTTGCTAAGAACGAGAGGATGAGAATACAACAAATAAAATAGGGTAATCAAATCCAAACAAAACATTGAAATGAATTTTATAATGTTGTGACAAAGTAATTGGGATAGAGAATATGAGATATTAGTAGAAAATGAGAATAAGGTAATAAATGAAATGATATTGTGACAAGAAAATTGAGATGTTGAATGTGAAATATTAGTAAAAAATTGTAAATGAAGAAATAAATTGAATAACATGAATAAATGTTGAGAATGATTGAAATATTGAATTTTCTCTCGAACCAGTGCTCCTTCTTGCGTGTGATCTCGGCTTCGAACCATTTAATGCTGTGATGGTTTGTCCAAACATGCTCCGCTATTCCTGATATCGGGGTTTCTCCTCGTTGTGTGTTTTTTTTTGTGTTCGCCCAATTTCACTTCCAATGGACTTTCGGTTTCATCGATGTAGTATTTGCCGCACTCGCATGGTATCCGGTGAAAGCAATTGTCGCTGTTTTCATTCGGTGCTCGATTTTTTGTGAGCTAGCTGCGTAATATGTTCCCCGATCGTAAACAGACTCTGACGTTGTCTTTCCATCCTCATGATCCTCTCTGAAAGTCCTCTCACGTAGGGGATGGTAGGAACTTGTTGTTCCAATATTCCTTTGGTTCGGTCGGGCCAATGTCTGATCCACCGGCCTCTTCGAGTAGTCGTTCTTCTGAAGATATTTCCTTATGTTGTTCAATTCTTGACGATTCCCCGCTTCGTGGAGTAATGGTGATTGGATTGCTCATTCAGGTATTGTCCAGTATGCGTTGGTTTCCTCTAGACAGATGTTTCCCATATATTTCAGGGTCCTCTTCACCGCCACGTCGAGAAACGTTAGTTTCATCTGATATTCCATTTCCTTTTTGAACTTGGTGGGCCTCACGTTGTTCGGGTATTTCATTAGTATCGCCCTTCCCCCACCATAGGGAAACCGGGTCTTTATAACCGACCATACCTCGAAATATTGTCAGTCATCACTCGAAGACGATTGCAGATACCAGCAATCGAAACGTCGTGAGTACACTCAACTTGAAACTTGGTTTCAACATTTATTCATACTATTTCATTTACATTTTTAGGCTGATAATTCATTTTCGATATCTCAATTTTTATTTGTCACAACATTATTTTCTTTGATCAATCAAACCCTCAATTTCATTGCCCACCTAAAAGTCCATTTCAATCTTTTGTTTGGATTTGATTATCTTATTCGATTTCTATTTTCATTTTTCCGTTCTCAGCAACATGTTTCAATAGAGTTAATATGAGTAATATAGAGAATGGAAACTCGAACCATTACCATTCAGCAAGGAACATTGTCAACCACATTCAAGCGGAGGTTATCCTTGTGTTGACCCATCAGGGCAACGACCCATCCCCCCTTTTCCTAGAGTATTTTCGTAGCTTTTGCCGTGGCTGTCTATATTAATAATGGTATAGTTTACTCTTGAGAGCAAAGACATTCGCTGCTTCCTGACTCTCTGTTTCGTTTTGCCCACCAATCACTTATTTGAATTTCTTCCACTTATCGAATATCAATTTTTCCATGACTTCTGGTCCATAATATTTGCGACATTGGCAAGCTACCAGTAGATCACAACGTTCTAGTAGATTCAATTCATAGACTGGGCGGCATGGCAGTGAGGTTTTTTGAAACAATTTTCTACCGACAAGATACTGTAAGAAAACAAATCGTATTCTGCAAAAATATAAGGCGCTGCGGGGTACTTTGTGAAACCTAGAATATGCGCTTGTCAAGTTCAACAATGAATTTTGATTAAAGACATTGTACAGGGTACTTTGCATCTATCACACATGAAAACATTGCTGTTACAAATACCATGATGGCATATTGTTTCACATGATACAAGGTGACATACAACTTGCACCAATGTGTAGCGGAGGCAGTTTTTACAAGATGCCCATCACAATTTGAAATAGTTTCACCATGAGATTGGCGACATTTCGTAGGGTATACTGATTAATAGTATACAGCGTGTTCCGTTGAGCACACATTATTGGTGTTACATGAAGTACCCCGCATATATTTCTGTGCGGACTAAGTTTCATCTCAGGCATTTCAGAAGCAGACTGAAGATTTGATACAAATGGTCTATTATATTTCCATACAATTTTTTTTCAAAAACACTCGAATGATCTTTCCTGTGGTAATGATGGAAAATACAACACTCGGCCGATATTGTAGATGATTAACTCGTATATTTCATCCTCATCCGTCGAATGATCAATATCAGACTCGTATCGAAAGCCCGACCAACCCAAATAATGATAAAATTTCAAAGAAAAATTTTTTTTGGGGTTTAATTTTGACTCGAAACATTGGACCCAATGTAAATATTCTTATGTAATCTATATTATACTGAAAACAAAAAAAATACTCCCAAATGTAATTGATGATAATCAATAATATAACTGGTACCAAAATATTAGTACTGCAAAAGAAATTACTTTTTTGAATAAAAAGTAAAGCAAGACATGATCTGATGAGAGTTTTCGCGGTACATTCAAATTATTTCAATCGCATGGAGAATCACTACAGGCATTTTTTGAGTTGTTTACCTATCACAATATGAAAAATGAAGGATTAATATTGGAATCTATACGAAAAATAATTACTTTCGAACAGCACTGCAAGTATATAATCGTATTGAAAATAATTCGCATGAGAGAAATCAACAGGTGCTTTGGCGTTAAGGCTGATTTATTTCTACATCTCAGAGAGCAAAAGGTATGAAACTGGTCTACAAATAGAAATTCCGAAAATACGAGAATAATTTCAGTTTCACAAAAAGCGCGTGCATGAATACTGATTCTGATGTAAAACACCGTTTACCGTGAAATATGTATTATGTTTCCGTCGTAGTTTTTTTGGGTTAGTAACCTACCACAATTTTCAATCTACCCCGAAAAGTTACTGCGTTGATTGAAAACAGTTCCTCCTAAATGAAATACGCCCTATCAGCTAGCCAAATTCTCGTATTAAATAAATTTGTCTATCAAAAAAATACAAAAACTGAAATATATACAAATACTCAGTTTCGTGAACGTTTCGGAAAACAAATCTGTTTTCTTTCACAAATATTCCTGCCTGAGAAACAGTGGTTCAACAGGTCTACAAGATCACAACAAAGGGGTGGAAATTTTGAACTCGTCGGGTCATCCGTGTAGATACTGCCAAGGGTGGAAAGATTGACGACAATTCAGAAGAGTGCCATTCGTGAAAATATATTTAGAAGAGAGACAAGTCTCCGACCCTTGTTCCAAAGAAGTGATCGAGTTTGTGAACGAAGAATCACCAACGGGACGAACTGCCTTCTTTCAAAAAGGATCAAGAATCTTCAATTGTATAACCAGTACATTTTTTTTTCCAGTGCAAATTTTACAAAAAAAGGAAAGGCTTCCTTAGGGGTTCTCCTCTTCCGCCAGTACTTGCAAACCTCTTTATGGAAGATTTGGAGTCCAGAGCCATTTACACATCTGCATTGAAGCCGACATGTTGGCTGCGTTATGTGGATGATGTCTTTGCTATCTGCTCTCATGGATCCGAGAGCCTACACACCTTCCTCAATCACCTTAACAATATTCACCAAGATATAAAATTCACTATGGAAATGGGGACAAACAACGCTATTGCATACTCAGATATCCATATCACAAAATAAAACATGTACTTCACTCACACTGTGTACCAACAACCCACGCAAACCAATAGATATCTCATGCCAACTCCCACCATCATCCAGCCCAGGTGAGCTCCGTACTGAACTCTCTCATCAATAGATCTATCGAACTCACAGATGACTACAATAGAAACAGTGAGCTGGAAAAGCTCACATCCGCCCTTCTTCAAAACGATTATTTCTACCCCAGATCCAGAGAACCATTCATCGCCAACAAACCCGCTTCTAGCATCCCAAACCACCGGAAGACCCGGCTGAACGCCCGAAAGCTTTCCTTACATTTATTCGGGAATTCTGATAGAGTGAGCCGACAAATTCTGACGTGATTCTGACTTATCACGACATCAAGACAGTTTTCAAAGCAAACAATCAAATATCCTCTTTCCTGCGCTCACCCAAAGATATAATATCCAACGAATCGCAAGGAATAGGTATATGAAATTCCCTGTCACGACTGCCCGAAAACGTACATAGGACAGAAGAACCGACGAGTATCACAAAGGTCTCACGAGCACGAACTATCAGTACGTTATTCATATTCTTCAGAAATATGTTCAGAATATATATATTTTTTTTATTATCGCACGTCATTTTCTCAGTTACTCTTCGATCAACTTCACGTAGAGATTGAGCATAAACAAATATATCTATATCTGTTTCCAGATTTTGGCTTGACAGGAGCCGAAGTGGGATTAGCAATATCCCAAGCAAACGCGCTGATCGGCAATTTGCAATTTTTGGTTCGATTTTCGGCAGACATATCAAACCAACTAATGTCAGTAGAGAGGCTCTCGGAATATCAACTCTTGCCACCTGAACCCCAACCAGTAAAACCCGAAATCCTACCAAAGGAATGGCCCAATACCGGCAGTATAAAAATCAACGAGCTGAACTTGAGGTATGCAGAAAATGGACCTCTGATATTGAAGAATATGAACCTTCGTGTCAAAGGAAATGAGAAGGTATGTTTGATATGGAGTCACAATTTTCAACTATATCCTGATAATGAGTGTGCTTCATAATGTTTCTTCTGATATGTTAATACTTTGGTATCATCAAATACACAATTTTTTACTGTCTTTGAGGTATGACTCATTGAACTGAAACTTTTGGAAAAATATTGAAATATCACATTTCGTTTGTATCTTTCCTCCTAACAGTTTGACGAATTTGGGTTCGGATATATCTGCAAAAGGACCTATTATGTATTTAAACCATACAGCACCGATTTTCATTAAAATTTGGATTCAGGTTCTACTAACCATCTATTTTCAAGTCTACCCTGTACCAGGAGTTGCTTTTTTTCCAGGGGTGGATGCCACCCCTTCTTGGGGGTGGAAAATTCTTCATTGAAAATAAGTGCAGAAATCGATAAACTGACTAATCCTAAGCAACTTTCGATCGATGATTTTTTTTTCTGAAACGCAATACTTTTCGACTCATTCGTACGTGAAATTGTTGGTTCTCAGGCAACAAAAACCACGTCTTCAGATTTTTTTTCGCGAATAACTGGAAAAATTTGCATTTAATCGAAAGCCTGTGAAGAGCACAATTATAGCTTTAAAAAAAAACAACAGAAAAACGTGTAGTTTGATGATGTTACAATTATGTACTCTACAAAATGTTGCGTGTCATTATTAGTTTTTCAGTTATTTCGAAGAAAAGGCGATTTTTCGCTAAATTACTAAAATTATTTTCTCTCTTCAAGCTCAATTTTTTTCAAAATAAGTATTCTCAAATGTTCAAACACTCAGAACGTATTATAAGAACATAAATAAAATGATTTGTGAAGTGGACAACGATTCTTTTCAAATGGAGTGGAAGAGAAGGTGAGATTGATCTGGCCAACCCCTCAGAAATAATCATTTCAGGAATAGTATATTGTTCAAGCAGTAGGAACGGCTCACATTCCCAGATAAAGATAGAGAGATCCGAGATTGTTGCTTTCTCTACGAGGAACACATACAGTTTTTTACGAATCGTTAAAATCATTCACCAGCACAAGAATCATTGCTATCAAGAAATTCTAAAAGATAAGTTCAACTGTGAGAAAATAATATTGATGACTTGGGGATGAGGCTAACTTTGTGCACACCCGAATTACCGCACTCGATATTATTGCGCCATCTACCCATGGACGGAGGTATTTCAAAATGCCCTTCTTGGTATCAGCCAGGGGAGTAGTTGTTTTCTGAGAGGTGCCAGCCAAAACCTACTGTGTAGGTAATTTTGAGACTGAACGAATTGTTCGAAAGATGATTTAAAAAAATGCATGTGGAGAACACAGAATCTATAAAATTTCAATGTTCATAAATCACACCGGTGATAGTAATATTTTTACAGGGTATATACTTATATACAAAAATCTGCATTACATTGAATACTAACTTGCTCAACACATGTGATAATGACCCTGGTAGTCGATGCACTCAACAACACATGACGAACAGTAATGAATAGTCCATATTATTCTTCATAAAACACTTTACATGAATTCATAATAGTTGTAGCAGTTGCTTTTCCATATGACGACCCAATTATGAAGTCATTATTGAAATGGAATAAATACTCTACGAAATAATAAAAAATATTATTTCAGGTCGGTGTTGTTGGTCGTACCGGTGCAGGCAAATCGTCCCTGATATCAGCCATATTCAGGTTGGTAGCATTCGAAGGAACCATCGAAATAGATGGAATCGACACAAGAGGTATCACCCTGGAAAAACTCCGAGACAAAATTTCCATCATTCCGCAGGATCCTGTCCTCTTTTCCGGAACCCTCAGATACAACATTGATCCTTTTGAACAGTACAGTGATAGTGTATTGGAAAGAGCATTGGATGAAGTCGAACTAAAAGATCCAAATAATTCGAACAATCGTTTGTTCAGTAGGGTCATGGACAAAGGGTCAAACTTCAGTGTTGGACAGCGGCAATTGATTTGCTTGGCCAGAGCTATAGTGAGAAACAATAAGATACTGATCATGGATGAAGCTACTGCCAATGTAGATCCTCGGTGAGAATTTGTTGTACCAAATAATTTTTCATTGGAAGTGAGACCCTTGATTGTTATAGAATATAACGAATATTTTCGGTATTGCATTATGCAATTCTCGTGTGAACGAGCGCCATGCGAATCAAAAGTGCAATTTCTTTGTCGCTTAAATTTCATTTCCATGTAAGGTACATGACTTTTGCGATTATTATCACAAAACCATTGAGAAAGGAAACCGACCACCATCAAGGGCCCTTCTTCGTCTGATAATGCTTAAATTTCTAATTGTTCAATTGAATGAGATCGTTTTCAATTGTTTTCATCAATATCATAATTATGAGAAAGAAAAATAAAACTAAATTCCAATCCTAACATATACATTTACTTCCGTAACGATGCACTTCCAAAACAAATAAATTTGCACGGAAATTGCATAGTATAATATCGATGGCAAGAGACACGAAAGTGCTATGCAAGATATTTTTGTTCAAACTTGCAATGCATGGGAATGGCAAACTGTAGTAATGACTCAATAATATGAAGCTCATACAATTTAAAAATTGTTGCATATTATCGATGGCGACATGAATGAATCTACTAATATAGGTGCATTGAAACGTTTACATTGAATATTCGATTTCGTTAATGTGCTTTGAAAGTGGCAGCTTTGTGTGTTGCTGGATACTTCAAATATAATCTAGCGATCATAAGTAGGGAACTGTATTTTTTTAATCATTCATGGCAATCATAATATGCTCTCTGACAAATCAAACACTAGTATGTTAAAAAGCACTATCAAGAGTTGGTGGTATTTTTGATCAGTTCTTCCGTAAGAGAACGAATTATGGTATATGAAGCTTTGATCAAATATATTTCTCAAGCACACAGTACTTGATCCTTGCAATGAATAAGGGTTCATCGAAGATGCAGAACAATCTCATTTCTCCTAAATACCAAGAATACTCTAGCGGAATATATTCACACAATTTTTCACATTGGTTGACAATACTCGAATTATATTATTGATCGAAATGATGAATACATCATCTGAGATTGGAACAATTTGGAATGAATCATACATATAGTGGTTGGGTGAAACACAAGTTATAATTACAGATTTGTTCATAAATTTTAACAGATTTATACTTTTTTATCGTAATGTTTTCATAAAACTTCAAGCAAAATCACTCATAAATGCTATAATGATATTTTCAAATATTTGATAATGTTATGGACATTTGGCTACAGAATAATATGTCAAAATTGCATGAGCTGTAACTCGACAGAAATAATTTCCAAATGCCAAATACATAGACGAAGAGCTTGGAGTCTTCGACGGTCCAGTCCAAGTGTCTGCCTGTATTGCAGAGGGTTGTGGGTTTGATTCCAGTTCAAGAAATTTCATTTTTCCTGAATTCTAATTTGCCTTAGTACGGTTATCATTCCACTGATTTGTTAGAATATACAGATATTACTAATCTTGCATTTCCAATTCAGTCCTCTATGATCCAATTTTAGGGCACTGTGAAGTGAAAATTTGATGATTCAATTCTCGCACGGTGAATTTATTTCTCCTGAATTGAAATTTGTCTGAATGCCGCAATCATTTCAGTGGCGAGAAATTATAAATACTGATTCATTTCCAGAACCGACAATCTTATTCAAGAAACAATTCGAGCAAAATTTGCCAGCTGCACCGTCTTGACCATTGCACATCGTTTAAATACAATAATGGATTCAGACAGAATATTGGTAATGGATGCCGGCCAGGTAGTAGAGTTTGATCATCCATTTCTACTGTTGCAAAACAAAGAAGGGATATTCCATAAAATGGTCAATGATGCCGGGACAACAGTTTCGGAAAAGATACTAGAAATAGCTGAAAGGAATTATAAACAATCTTGCGTTCACATTTGAGTATTCGTCATGAATGTTGAAAGATTTTATGATCAAGTTTCTGTATAATAATGACTTTTGTAAAAATACATAGTGTCGATCCAATTATGTTTGGAATTTTGTTCATCGTAAAGTCAAATGACGTTGCGACTTCCATTTTCGTAATGATAGCGCCATGTACCAAAAAAAAAATTCTATTTGTGAATACGCTCGTTTCAACAGAAGGCGGTTGTGTCATATACATTGCATAATTTCATTGGACTTCAAAAAATTTGAACTGCACATAGGTATTGAATGTTTCCTTGCACGTTGACACATTCTGCTTTTTTTGAATTTGCTTTCTAGTTTCTGGATATTTGATCCAGTTTCATATCAAAACACTCAATTTTGATATATTCCTCTCTATGATTATGTCGATCAACAACATTATCACTTTGAGTCAAGTCATTTGTGGATTACTTTTGTTATCTGAGATTCAATCATATCAATGACGATTTCATCAAATCACTCATTTTTGCATTGAAAATCGTTCTCAAAAACTCGTTATATAACCATCAGTTCAGAGTATTCTGTACGCTTCTATAAAACTGATAGCAGTATTAGAATGAAGGTGAGAAGACGATTCTGCCAAAAATGAGTTGAGTAGTAGGCAAAAAAAGGGGAAGTGCACGATTCTGGAAGAAGAAAGATTGATGAAAATGGAGGAAAGCGGAAAAAGTAGAAGCTTCTAATACTCGACAAATCCCTCTGAGGTGCCCTCAGGAAGGATATTATCCTAATATTCTGATTATTTGGATAACCCAAATCAAGACGGTAGCGTTTACTTTCGTTTAAACTGATGAAATGATTTCATTGCTCATCTGCAAGTTGATATATTCGTCATTTTATCCATGGAATACCAAGCTATCAGTGGTAGAATACTTCTTCGTTTGAAGCTGATTCAACTTTCGATTCATAATAATCATTATTATTATCGAAGAAAGATATTCAGAAAACATTTGGTCACGTGTGCGCATATGTGCGCCATCTATTCCTGGCGTGACTGCCCATTAGTGGCACACCGTAAGATTAATACTTCGGAATCTAAGGTAGGTCAATGTACAAAATGATTAGGGCTTTCGCAGTCGAGGTTATTAGTACAACTACTTTTCTAGCGCGAGTGGCCAGCTTCTTCAGAGGCTTACTTATTTCCGATGACTAACGTTTCGATTTCTTAAGGCGGATTCATATTGATGCAGGTAGTCTGGAGTGTTAATTACTTCTGTCGGGTTCGGGGAATAATCATCATCATTAGTAGTTGCCGCACTCTCTGCCGTGATTTCATAAGTGATTCTTGATTTCCTCAGAATGGGATTCCAAATTCTGTTTAGACTCAACGCTTCCCCTTTTCTGTTGGAATTTTCCGCATGTTTTTGGATCTCTATTGCCTCCCGTACCAGTCGGCTATGCTAACCCTGGTTGGGGCAATCAGTTTAGCATTTTCAAACAGAATACTGTGGTCACCCTCACTCAGTGCGTGTTCCGCCAGCGCCGATTTGTCGGTTTGCCCCAGCCTGCAGTTCCTTTCATGCTCTTGGATCCTTGTTCCCATGGATCTTTTCGTGGTACCGATGTAAACTTTCCAACAGGTGCACGGTATGCGATAAACCCCTGCTGCTGACAGTGGGTCTCTTTTGTCTTCAGCCGACCTGAATTTGATTGTGACTTGTTGTGAATTTGATGCAATGGAAACCGAACAGAAGCAGCATTCTTAGATGTTCTGCTTGAACGATGTGGTGCTAGACTAACCCACAGAGTATACCGAAAACCCATGCACACGGATAGGTACCTGCACGCACTATCGAACCACCATCCAGTCAAAAGAGAGGAGTCATATCTACCCTAACTGAACGTGCTCGAAGAATATGTGAACCAGAGCAGGAACTGGAACATCTTCAAGTGGCCTTGAGGTCAAATAGATACAGTGTATCTGAGATCAACAGGGCCATGAAACTGAAGAGTTCCACGGTTCATAACAGGGAGGACTCTCAGGTAGTTGCAAATCCATATCTGCCATATATCCTGAGGGTCACTGACAGAATTGGGAAACTCTTGGGGAAATATAACATAAAAACGGTTTTCAAGCCGACCAAGAAGATCCAACAAAGCCTCAGGTCGGCTAAAGACAAAAGAGACCCACTGTCAGCAGCAGGGGTTTATCGCATACTGTGCACCTGTGAAAAAGTTTACATCGTTACCACGAAAAGATCCATGGAAACAAGGATCAAAGAGCATGAAAGGAACTGCAGGCTGGGGCGAACCGACAAATCGGCGGTGGCGGAACACGCACTGAGTGAGGGTGAGCACAGGATTCTGTTTGAAAATGCTAAACTGATTTCCCCCAACCAAGGTTACCATAGCCGACTGGTACGGGGGGCAATAGAGATCCAAAAACATGCGGACAATTTCAACAGAAAAGAGGAAGCGTTGAGTCTAAACAGAATTTGGAATCCCATTCGGAGGAAATCAAGAATCACTAATGAAATCACTGCAAGTAGTGCGGCAACTAATAATGATGATTATTTCCCGAACCCGACAGAAGTAATCAACACTCCAGAATACCTGCATCAATATGAATGCGCCTTAAGAAATCGAAACGTTAGTCATCGGAAATAAGTAAGCCTCTGAAGAAGCTGGCCACTCGCGCTAGCGAAACGTTAGGAAGAAATTCCAAAGAACGACGGCCTTCAAGCCCGAAGAAAAGTAGTTATACTAAGGTCAATGGATCTTCATAAAAGCTGTTGAACTGGATTGTTCAAGGCTTGAATGAAAGAGTTGAACAACAAAAAATGTGTCTCCTTGCTCTTGACAATCGTTCACGACGCCATTATTAAATATTTTACACCATGTAAATTAAAAAAAAGAGGTCTATATGCTCATTTCAATATTCTGTGGCAAAAAGAACAACTTCCAATGCCATACTCTCCCCTCACACACACACACGCTCACGCACGCACTCACATACACATAAATGTACGTTATTGATTATAACAATTTTCAACAACAATTTACTGAAAAATGAAGACAACGTAAAAAAAAGTTCAAAGAGAAGATTTATAACTTGGAAATTATATTTGCGTAGTGAATTAAAAGTTGAGTCAATCATATATCGCCAAAAACCGAGTTACAGCAAAAAATATTATTACAAACTATATACTAATAATGTCCTCTACCCTTTCATTTTTGAACGGGTCAACTCGAAAGATCTAAAGTTGGGATAATGAAATTGATGCACGTTCCTGTGTTCGAAAATGTACGGCGTTAAATATCGAATAGTGTGTTCCTATGTCAAAAAGTTAAAGGCAAGCATTTCGAGCATCTTCTAAACTGAACTCAGCTTATTTCCTCAAATCATGAAGTTAACGATGTCTTTAGGCAATTATTTAATGTTCCGCCAATTAGTAGAAATTGAAGATATCGACTCAATATTCTAGGGTTGTACAGTATTGTCAGCAGCTTCAAAAGGATGTCACGAGATCCCCCTTTTCATTTGATTTCCTTTTCCAGATACGCACAGTCACTTTCTTGAGCTTTTCATTTATCAATTTCATTATCCCAACTCTCAACTTTTTGAGTTGACCCGTTCAAAGATGAAAGGGCGAGGACATGAAAACAAGCCAATTTATATAGTTTATAAAAAATGTTTTTTCTGTGTCTCTTTTTTGTGGAATAATATTTAATATTATTTATGAGACATAATCATCTGCTTTAAACATTTTTTCCTCGATCGTCTCAGTTTTTCAGTAAATTGTTGTTGAAATTTGTTGTAATCAAGATAAATTTTTGTTTCCTAACTTTTTCATTTGAAACAATGATTATCTTCATTTCAACATTGATTTTCCAATCATCAATATTTCGATAATGTTAACACAATAACCATGAAAAACTCTGTTTTACACTAATTCCAATTACTTCTGTTCTTTAATCAAACATTCGTTCAACAGAGGTAGTTTATTCGAAAAAAAAACGGAAATGGCCTTGCAAATAAAAAATGAATGGAAGATTTGCCGAGACTTGATAAAATACATACTTGAAAAAATATTGCTAGAATGAATTCTGTACGATTCTCACTAACAGCGGGTTCATAAAATCGCAACACTCACCGAAAACATTAGAATTATTTGTTTGGTAAAACGTTTGCATGATTCGGTCCTCTTATTGGTCGTTCACCACGTTCCGGTGATGCTATCATTTGCCACATGAATGCCTTTGTCAGTGAAAAGAAGAGGAATTCGAAAATGAGCTGGACAAGATATAAATGATTGATTCAATTGCATATTTGAGAAGCCTTACAAATAACTTTCACAAAATCAATCTTTCCATTCAGGCTGATTACATAAAATTCGATCCCTTGCAGATCGGTCATGAATGCGAAGGAAAATATTTACATGTGTAAACCTCGAAGGTAGAACGACATCTACTGGATGATCAAACACCCAAACTTCTCATTCACCAAGTATAGGAGACCTCCAACAGAGACTACATCGTACAAAGAAAAAAATACGAAAAAGAATCGTTTCCGTTCACTCGCAGACCAAGACACTTCTAAATGTTTTATGTTCGCTAGACCTGCTGATGAGTATCACTGATGGGTACTGTGGTTGGTTAAAAAAATATGAAGACTGCAAACAACGTTTCTGGCACTCAATTTCTCAATGTTGACATCTCTTTCTGAGGCCGCCACCCAAGCAGTACACCTTTTCTTCGTTAAACTACAAAATGAAAATCTATTACTACATATCTCTAACCTCAAAATCTTACACCTAAATCATTCTCCCACCGAATATATATTGAAAACTTACTAGAAAAAGAATACACCCTACGTATATAGTGTCTCGACTCTTGCAGAAAAAAAAACATGCACATTCTCATATTGCAGGCAATTGAATGTCCTGGTTTGATTCAATTCAATTTCAAATAAAAATAACTAGGTACACGAACATTCTCGAACCCCTAGCAGAACACTCCTCATCATATATTCGAAACTCATTCCATTTCATAGAAATCGTCAAATCTGTCAACTTTCGTCCCACAAATATCCTGGTAATCTTCGATGTAGTATTCCTGTTCACAAAGTCCCCCTAACAGATACACTCAGCATCCTGAGAACCAAACATCGAATCTCCCAAGACCAGCTCAACCACATTAGTCATTGTATGTCCCCCAGCACTCATCTTGACAGAGTGAAGATTGTAATTTGGTGGATGGAGGAATGGTATTTATAGCTGTATGAGAATCCGACTTTGTTGAAACTGTCGGACTGGATACAGGTCTGGTTTGAGGAGGATTAATTAATGGATTTATTCGAAGGGATAATAATGCATGGTTTCCAGGAATTGGGGAGCCTTTGTGAGTCGTCTCGTTTGTTGAGGTTTGTTGTTGTAGAAATTGAAAAACGCCCTCAATGCCTCAACAAACGAGACGACTCACAAAGGCTCCCCAATTCCTGGAAACCATTATTATCCCTTCGAACAAATCCATTAATTAATTCTTCTCAAACCAGACCTGTATACAGTCCGACAGTTTCAACAACGTCGGATTCTCATACAGCTATAAGTACCATCCCTCTATCCACCAAACCACAATCTCTGTCAAGATGAGTGCTGGGGGTTAAGGAGACTTAGGCCTCGCCACCAAGTCAAGAAGTCTTGAGAGTGGCATATATATATATATATATATATATATATATATATATATATATATATATATATATATATATATATATATATATATATATATATATATATATCTTGGGTTGCAGTCAAGTTTCCGTGTCGACGTTTCGGCTACCATTTCGGAGACATTTTCAAGACGAACACATCATGATGTCATAATCTTATCATTATTAGATTTGTTTTATAGAGACATTTCATAACATAAATATATCGATTCACTATTGGAATTGCCCCCCAAAAATGATCAAGGGGATATTGTTCATCAAGCACATTATATCCATCGTCGATTCGTCATAAAAACCTATTACAAATAACTTCAAAGCAAACTACTATTGTTTACCGCAATGGAGAACAAAATGAACAAGTTCAGCTCCGTCTACCATTCATTGACCTTCAATGAGGAACATTCACTGTGTTAGTTGCCTCGATAATGACAAATCCATTTACGAATGTGATGAATTCAACTAGTTGAACTAATTCGTTTGTCGAATCTGAAATTATAAATGTATCTGCTGAAATGTTCATATTTTTCAGCAGAAATCATCAATAATTTCAGAGATTCATTTATATTATTACGTAATTTTCCGATAAAAAATTTCGAGGATGCATGGTGGAAAAGTGTAACTCCGTTTACATACCCATTACTAAAATCTGCCTGTTATAGTGTTTCGAATTGAACATTTTCATGTGATATCAACAGCAGAGAAGGTCAGTGTCTCGCGTCAATTGCAATGAATTCAAATGGATGTGAGTATGTAATTAATTTCACAAAAACTAATGCATCCTGCGACTATAATATTATCGTATACCCAATTCACCCACTCACTGATAAAGTGAGGTTAGTAATGTTAGTATCAATCGTGCAACGAAAGTAGGCATTTTCCGCCAATAGTCATTGGATATTAATAAACGGCATACTTCGATGAAGGTACTGTAGTTACTCTGAGCATAGCGGAATTTTTATACATGCAGGTCTATACAAAAAGGAAACACTGGTAATGTTTGGAGAACCATCACGTAAACTGAGACTAAGAATACACAAAGTATTAACTTTCAAAGGATCCCGCACTAATTTCAAGGGAAAATGACTTTTTGATATTCTAGAGTTCAGGTCATCCTGATCAAAAGTTACCATAGGTACAATATTCGTTATAGAGCGGTTCAAAACCTACAGGGCGTCAAATATTTAGAATTTGTTGATTTCGTGAAAATCGTTGCGACTGTGGGATGTACGCAAAGAAATTATCACAGCAAAATTTCCTCAAGTCAATGATCATGGATATACAGGGGAATCTGATAGGTTTTCTCGATTTATTTTAATGAATATCTATACAAAATAAACAATTATCCATAGCGCTCATTCACTCCATGTGACCATTTCATTTAAACTTAGTGATTTTCGAAATAAGGATGAATCAAATGAAAAATGTCGGTTTGGATGAACCTTTTTTAGGTATACCTAATTGAGTCATATTCTCACAAATTTTGTTGACTTTCTGAAGTCGATGATGAATATGCCATCAATTGGCTGTTTCAAAGTTTCAATTAAATAATTGCCGAATGATAATAATGAACTTGAAAGAACACAAGTATTTCTTCTTTACATGCATCATAGTGCTGGCATTATTATATTTATATGACGTCATTGGTCGTATTTGATGCATCCTTCACAATATTTGATAATGAACACCGTTTTTTTTACTTCCTCCTCCGGGTGAGAATAAGTATGGTATGGCACCTTGGCGGTGTCCAATATCTTGGCTAGGACCCTGTTCTCCTGAGAGGTGCCGGGCAGAACCTCAATCCCGTCCACTATGTTGGTTGGTTTGGAGATGTTGATCTTTTTCGTCTTCAGCTCAGGATTTTCAGCCATCTATCGTTGGATGACCAATCATTGATTCGTTACTTTTATTTCAAGATTTTTATTTCATTCCTTTTTTGATATTCCCACGTGACATGTGTTTATGCCTTCTGAACAAGCTATTAGGTCATTGGGTCGAACTGGGTGGATTTTTTAAAATCTACCATGGTCTATAGAGAGACGTGATTATTCATCAGGACGTTATGATGATATCCAAATATAACCGAGAGTTTCGAGATTATCGGAAAAAATTATATTCCTCAATATTGAATGAATGTTGACGATTGAAAATATCACATTTTCCATACATTGAATTGACCTAAATTAAATAATCGATGAAAATCCATATTTAACACAGAATATTTCAGGCTATTTGAAGAAGCTATTGTGTAGAGAAACACATGTCACGGTTTTTCAAACCCATTGTTATAGTATTTTTTTTTTCAGATTTTGGTAGGTTGAATATAAGAAAAAACTACAGAAAGACAGAAATAAGGTTCTGTTATTTCAATACCAACCGTCAATGATATGCATGAATAAATTATTTATGAAACAATAAATGTTATCTAATCAATGCGATTTCCTGACTAAATGAGCATCAATCGTAATCAAGGTTGTCAAACACATGTAGATTGTGTACGAATGAAATTCAAACTATGTAATGAATATGTGTTCTGCTCCAGCATATTCAGCAGGGTAATTGAACGTTTTTATGTAGTATTTTCGTTAGAATTGATACGATTGAGTGTGAATATCTTTAAAGTATAGTATGGACCGTTGACAATCCGAAAAGGCCACATCAACAAAAATGTGAGTATATAACGTTGACTCATCTGAAACAAGTTGAATTTCAATATACGGAACAAGTCAAATTCGAGCATATCACACTCTAACACTAGGAAGTGTATCAGTAGGTGGAAGGGATATCAACCTCTCAGTCTCAATCCACCCCCCTACTTCCAGATTTCGGAGAATCTTCGATATAGACCTTTTTCGAACCCTTACCCTAGGGGGCTGCTCTTCGAATGATTTGAAAACGAGTAGCATCCTACATTCAACTGAGAGTTGGAAAAGGATTGAAGCACAGTTGCATCTCTTCCTCTTCATAAACCATAATAGCGCCGATAACATCATATCGCGTTGTTCATAGATTTCCTCGAACTCCAGTCCAGCAAATGATCAGGAATTTCAGGATCGTGAATTTATTCATGATTTTTGTCATCTGTTAGTGAATTCGTGTTGTAGAAAATGTGTGAATTGTTATGTTGTACTAATGTTAATATTTTACCTGATTCCGAGAACAATGCATTACCAATTTTGCCAAAATACGCGATTTTTATGAACGTTAACTTTAAAGCTCTGATGACAATGTTTTATGTTTACAATGGAATTTTAAATCTTCTGTGTGATAAATAATGGCGTATCGAAGCCACGCAAAAAAAAACATTCGAAGAATCCAGATACGAAAATACAGGATTTACTTTTAGACAAAAATATATTTATTACTTCGAGTTTAAACCGCAGAAAAATCTGTAATGTTCAGAGAACATTTTGTACACCAAGGGAAAAGGAAATGCGAATCCGTTATACTTCGGATTTCCGAAAACTCGAAGTCTTAGTTTCATATGAAAACAATTCCTGAGAAACGAACAGAGATTCGATAGGTATTCAAGGTTACATCAAAGGGATGGGAAAATTCTACTTGTTGGAATAACCCACTGTGATGGAAATGTCGAGGAAAGGAAGATTGGTGATGAGCTATTCTCAATTAAAAAGAAGTTAGTGATGAAGTTGCACCGAAAAAAAAATGTCAAAGAATTTAGGTTTGATTTTTTCTATACATGACAGTAGAATAGCATTGATTTTTCATAAATATAACCATTTCTTCTCATTGATAGATGAGAGAAAACAAATTTCTGCTGGTAAACATTTCAATTTTCACTATGTTTTCCTATCAAGGATAGTATTCAGTTGAATCCGGCTAGAATTACTGATTGGTTCACAAATATTTATATTTTCATTCAATAACGAATTAGTGGGACATAACAGGTGGTATACACCACGGATATAATTAGATTACATAAATAACTATAATGTCACTGTAAACATTTCTTTTTCCTTTCGTTCAGACTTTATTGTTTTCAATTTAATCATTTCACGTATTCGACAGCGGTGAGGTAATGGCTTGTTCATAATACACGTGTATTCTAAATCGATTGCGACCGCTCCCGGAAGTATTTTTGTCAAAAAATTGGATATGTAACATTTATCCTGATAAATTTGTTCTCATGACTTCATTCAATTGTCCGAAAGCGAAATTCAGCTAAATTTTGCTTCAAATTCTTTGTGAAATTTAATTGAAAATCATATCATCAGGAAATTTATTGTTTCACAGTTTGTGGGTTGGTACTGAATCTAGTTATATCCATGAATCGACAAGCAATTTTCTCATACACTTGCTGTCATGACTTGCTGTACGTCGATCATTGAAAATGGGCGATAACGAAGAAATGTGTGCTACACCTCCAGAAATTAACGCACACGCATGGTGGGAATAGAAAAAGTACAGTACGCAACTCGAGATTAAAGCCCCCCACAGAACAGACCTCGTGACTGTTTGTCGGTTATCGGTGAACGCGACAGGCCATCGTGATCGACCGTCGCGCTCGATGAAGCCCCAGACTCCGTGATTAGTAGCAGTTTTCGTGATGAACAAGACAACTTCTGGCAGTGGCGGAGGCAGCCGCAGTTTTGAGTGAAAGCAGAACAAAAAATAAGACGTCGGATTTGGACGAAGGAATGCTTGCTCAAAAGAAGAACATTTTCATACATACATTTCTTGACTGACTTGAGACTTTAAGCTTAATTTTTTTTTGTTTCTGTCTTCATATTCACTTGATTTTATGCGCCACAAACAAGGATATCCCCTGTAGGCCTCGATTAATTGTATAAGAAACTCCTTATCGATGTGTTCAATATTATCCATTTCTTCACTTCAGTTCGAGAATGTGTGATTATTATTAAGTGAAAACGTCATGTGAAACGACAATGAATTTAAACTGTCACGTTGGAACGAAATACCCACACACCTCAGTTTTTCCCGTCAACCGACGAACCGTCGCGAAGAAAATCAAGCGTCGGCAGATATCCATCGTGACAATTCGACGTGACAGTTCTTGCCCCACAGACTTCGGTTTTGTCTCGATGGCCTGTCGCGTTCACCGATAACCGACAAGAAATCACGAGGTCTGTGGGGAGCTTAAGACGTAGTACGTGCACTCGCGAACTGCCGTATTCTGCTAACACCTCCTACTAAAAATTTTTTGCTGGTGTGTACATAGACTACTCATCCTCCTGTTTCGTAATATACTATGATTATTTTTGAACTAATATTTTTTCAGAGTGAAATATATAAATAA
>JAVJAQ010004629.1:0-22511 GCA_032362365.1 Zygogramma bicolorata
AAATATATTGAAATAGAAAATATTTCATTTTTTTTAGGTTTGAATGAGTGAAAAATATCTTGAGCAATGTATTTATTTATCAAAAGTTTTTCGAGTACAAAGTTTGCAACAAATTAAAAACTCTTATTTATTTCTAGTAACAAAAATCTTGAATGTCATCTTCGGTGTTCGAATCATTCGATTCCGATTCTGATGTTGACCCACTTGTATCTAAATCTGAATCATTTCTTGTCTCTTGTCTGATGACTTCAGGTTGTTCAAACGTCCTCTAGCTTCTTTATACAGAGATTTCGCCGGTTTCTGGGGCAATTTCCTGATGCTTGAGAGAAATGAAATTGGCCACTAGTTGACTTGAGTGGGATTGGGGGGTAAAAAACAATTCATAATAATTGTGATCCTAATCGACCAGACGAGATGAAATCTCTGTGAGTCAGGTAATAGGTCTATTTGAATTTGTCACGATTCCATAGTTATGTGAGTGGTATTGGTTCAAACTTCCATTTTCTAAATAATTTACTTTTTCTATACCCATACCTCAATAATACATATGCCCATAATCTTTTTCATAATGAGATCTATTATGATAAAGATTTTTTATAACGATACAGATTTTCAATCAATCGGAAATCCAATTCAGTGGCAGAAGGCTACATTGAAAATTCGCTCCGGAATTATATAGGCATTTCCAGTACAATAATGAACTATATTGAGACTAGCAGTAATGAAATGAATGTAAATATTCCTTCTAGTTCCAAGTTCCAAATTAGTGTGGGACCTGGAATAAACTTTTCAAACTGCACAATAAATAATTAAGAAATTGAATTAAATACAATTATTATGTTCAGTATAAATCGAATGTTTACAGTTTTTCTATATCCATGATAATACCCGAGGTAATTCCATTAATGACGGTTTTCTGATTTTTTTAAAGAAATACGAATAATTGCTGTTATTTTGTTCAATACAAATATAAATATGATTTTCATATTTCTTCATTATTTATCGGGTGTAGAAAAAATAGCGTATGCAACTCTCATGTAATGACATGATCGTTGCATAATATAGCATTATTGAAACCTGTCAAAAAAAATTGAAAGCTGAACAAAAAAAAAGATGTAGTGAAAAAATTTCGTAGCCAAGTTTCCAGTGCATTCAGACATCGTTTGATTTTACTATCTTTACAGTAGCGGATTTAAGGAAAAAGGCCCAGTCGGCAAAATTTCTTCAGGGCCCCCCCCCTCCCAGAAAATTATGTTGTGTCAGGTGTTCCATGGAAAGTGAAAGATATATGTTTCAGGAATTTAATGAATATAAAATTTTTGTCATTAATTCATCGAGCATTATAAAAGTTTTATTCTTTTTACATCGAGAAAATTTACTTATTTTTGAATCCTCTTCTCGCTTTTTTCTCCGCGAAAACTTCGATGGTTGCATCCAGATAAATTTGATTAGCGACTTGCTGTTCGATGAAAAGTATGCTGAAATCGTCCTTTCGAAAGTGATGGTCAGTTGACTGTCAACGGAATTTAGATGCGCGGGGTCACCCGGGGGCCCCTCTAGAACGTTTTTGAAAAGTCAGAAATATTCGACAAACTTTGAGAAAATCGTAGACGTTTTAAATAACTGATTGAATACAAAAGTTATTTCATTTTATATTTAATTTACGATAGTTATCAGGCAATTATTCTGATAACAGGGGGCCCCTGATTGAAAATGGAACTTTTGCTGTTCACAAGGGACTCACCAAAACATTTTTTCAACAAAAAATAGCAAAAAAAATCGAAGGTGTATTTTTCAGCAAGAGGGGCCCTGAAAGCTTTTCGTCGGGGGGAGGCAGTCGGCAAGCGCGCTTTTGCCGACCTGTTAAATCCGCCACTGTATCTTTATATTCATTTCAGTATTGTTTTTGTTGATATTTTGAATTTTCTGTTTCCCTAACCAAAATTTATTTCAAACTTCTTCATTTAGATTTGAGTGCCTTATTTCTATTGACTAACATCGCTCATTGAGAAATATTTTCAACTACGTTCAATCAGTAAAGGGTATATGACAATTGTGAGTGAGAGAATTATTAGAGAATTTCATGCATGAGGATCGACCCACAATGACACACGCGGTTTAACGAAAAACACCTCGTGGTACAAGCGTAACCTTTCGATGGCCTAGATCGATTACCACAGAGCATTCGATACAGCATCGCATGAGCTCATCTCGCATTTGATCAAGTGTGCAAAGTTGCCCAGGAAATCTGATATTGCCGTTCATAGCTTCCCGATGAAGTATTACCTGTATCGTCGTATGACAGTGGCGGATTTAAGGAAAAAGGCCCAGTCGGCAAACTTTCTTCAGGTCCCCCCCCTCTCCCAGAAAATTATGTTGTGTCAGGTGTTCCATGGAAAGTGAAAGATATATGATTCAGGAATTTAATAAATATAATTTTTTTTATCTTTTATTTTTATTTTTGACTGTCAACTGAATTCAGTTGCGCGGAGGCACCCGGGGGCCCCCTCTAGAACGTTTTTGAAAAGTCAGAAATATTCGACAAACTTTGAGAAAATCATAGACGTTTTAAATAACTGATTGAATACAAAGGTTATTATATTTTATATTTAATTTACGATAGTATTCAGGCAATTATTCTGATAACAGGGGGCCTCTGATTGAAAATTGAACTTGTGCTGTTCACAAGGGACTCACCAAAACATTTTTTCAACAAAAAAATAACAAAAAGAAATCGAAGGTGTATTTTTCAGCAAGAGGGGCCCTGAAAGCCCTTCGTCGGGGGGGCCAGTCGGCAAGCGCGCTTTTGCCGACCTGTTAAATCCGCCACTGTTGTATGAGAAGAAAAAAGTCATATTTTGTGTGGAGGCGTGGAGAATGATGGAGTCTGCAAACCATGCTGGCCACACAAAACACTTTCTGTGGGAATCATTTCGATTTATTAATTTTGTTTTTCTACTGCTATAACACAAAACTAGTCTATCTCAACTGTTTTCATTAGAAAAATGAGGTACATTGTATGCCTTCAATTTCATCTCCTTACCTGATAAAACGATGACTACATTGTGATACAGTTGTACTTACTGTACTTGTACTGGAGTTTGCATGGAAGAGCAACCATGTTGAATGCCGCCTCCATTTATTATTGTGTATGAAAACTACTTGAGTAAAATAAAGTCACATTATTATTATTATTATTATTACTACACGATAAATGAGGTATCCCAAAAAATGTCAGATGTCAAGCAATGACTGCTCTATTTTTTCATTTAATTGCACCTGAATGTAAATTTTGAATGACATTAAATTTGAAGATTATATTATTGTTGAATCTTTTCGCTATTACCTGTAATAATCGTAGAAAAAGTATAGTGCGTAACTCGCATGGATTGATATTATTTTCATGAGAACTGGACCAAAAACTTTTCATTAATAAAAAATTAAGAAAAGAAAAAAGTGTTGACGCCGAAAATCGAGCCCACAACTTTGTGGTTACATTACCGGATACTCTACCAACTGAGCTAATTCAGATTTGAATTAACGTTATCAGTTGATTCACATTAATCTAATCACGACATTTCTTGTATTTCCATTTTATTAAAACAAAAATTTAGCTAATTCAAAAAGCTTAAAATTATAATTATTTCAGTAGTTGATATTGAAACGAATATTTCGCAGACACCGTTACAGTTTACGAATTATAACAATAACGAATTTACTATCAATTTTTATGTTCCAAATAATTCAATTTGTTCCCCAGTTGTATCTAATAAGTACTGACTTATTGTCATTTTTTCAAATAAACGTTAATTATCGTTATTTTTTCATTTTACTATAAGTAATTATAAATTCGTGTGCACTTTTTATAGGAACAATATTCAAACATAGACTGTCATAAATGAAACGTGAGGTAATTCAGGCAACTGAATACCTTTACATGATCTGATATGTACTTATTGTTTAATAAAATAAAATCTCTTGATAGTGGTCCTAAAAATATGATCCAGGGCTCATTCGATTCAGATTTACGCCTAGAAAAAAATATGCAACATTCTCCAGTAAAATAATTCAATACTTATTAACAAATAAATATGTACTAGTGCTTGAATTATTTTCGGTAATTTTTTCAAGATCATGAATATTTTGAAAATCATTCCGAGCCAAAGGCGACGGATAATTCTCTTGAAATATTCGTGAACAAAAAAAATCCAAGAATAATTCAAGAACGCTTGTATTTTGAGTGAAATAAGTATCACGGGAATATATCAACGCTCTGAGACCCTACGAGTAATCTAGAAACGCGAAACAAATTACGCATTTCATTGGTCGAAAAGTGTTGCTATAAAAAAGGGCATACACCGAAAATCCACAACTAGTATTAACTCATTTTGAATCTGTAGTGGAACTACTCTGCTCTGAATGGTATTGGCTTATCAACTGTAATAAACTGTCTGGTTCAACTCCATTGTGTAGAAAACCATCAATTAGAAGATGCCAATGTGCTACAGGGTCGAACTGAAGACATTTGAATTATATTTTGCATAATATAGGAGATATAAAAGTAATTTATTTTATTTACGTAACAATTCTGTTCTTTATTATTATTTAATATTATTAGTAAAAAAGACCCAAGGACCAAGTTTACCACCTTAAAGCTGATGCTCCTGTAAGTGACGATAGGGCAACTGAAAATCAGGTACAAAATGCCCCGCTCTATGTTACCAGAGAAAAAATAGATGTTATTATTATACATAAAACTCAACAACAAAGCAGAATTGACAAAAATGAAAAAAAAATTGAATGGCGGATAGTATCGAACCATCGACGAGATATAATTATCTCAGAGGTGAAATAAAATATTTCCAGTGTTAGATGACTTATAAGATATGGGAAAATCTCAAATTTTCATAAACAAGTGCCGATAACTATTTACTACTGTACAAAAAATGTGTGCATGCACTCATTTTGAAGAGCAATCAATCATTCTTCAAAAAGTTCTGAATGACTATAGTCGAATCAATGATAAGTCAGGTGCTGAGGCTGTGAATAACTCAAAATATTATGGAAGCAAATGTTAATGTTGTGTAAAAAATATAAATAATTTCTCTACGGCATGTTGAGATATACGTTTGTTTTTGGGATTTTATTTTTTATGAAACAATGAAACGAATTAAATCTAAATAAAATATTAACATTTCATTTTCGGAATATTTTCTTTGATTAAGTGAAAAACTGAAAAAACAATTCATAACACTTAAACATTTATTGAGGATTTTAAAATTTGTGAAAAATCATTATATTTCTTGAATAATGAAATGACGAAAAAATGTATCTTGAAACAGAATAATTATTCTCTCAATTCCTATTTTTTTTTTCTAGCGAGTAACACCGGAAATTTGAAAATTTGTAATTGCGTAGTGTTTTTGAATGATGAAAAATCAACATGAAAGATATAAAAAAATTAATTCAGTCTCTATTTTCGAATTTTAATTTTTTTTGTTAGCATCAACTTTCAATGAATAACAGATTATGAGATATACAAACACCGGGATGACAAAATCTCGTAAAGGATACTGAAGCGATAAAACAGTTTTGATGGCTTTCGTTGAATCTCCTTTTATTAATTATCGATGGAAGCTTGAAAAAATTGTTCATTACCAATAGACTGATTTTATTGAAAATCAATGTGAAATTGTTTTTCCAGCTACACACTGTTGATTTGATTTCTTGGAACCTGTTGAATGTTGAAATGTTGTACAATATAAATTATACGAAAAACTAAACGAAGACATCATATTTCCGACGGAGTTGAAATTCCTCTACACTTAAGGCGACAATAAATACTTCATGCCGATTGTGGATACCGAAAATTCCCACGACCTCGTTCTGCCTCAAAAACAAAATGGAGACATCATATTTTCTATTCATTGTTTGCAGAACGAAGAGAAAAACCAATCATGTGAGGTTTCATGCATTCAATAATTTTTGCAGTTTCACTTTCGTTTTCTCTTGCAAGGTGGCCATACTGAGAGACCTTTTTTTTGTGTTGAGAAACTTAGTTTTCCACCATGTCTTCAACAGCTAATCGAATGTTTTGGTCGAACACTTTAGCTTTCAGCTACCACTTAGCTGGTGATTGGAGAACCGGCCCTGGGCGTTAAAAATATTCGCATAATAATCTAACCCAGAAAATAACACCAACTCACTTATGTAACAGCAAAAATGGGCCACACAGCTAAAGACTAGTTTCTTTTTGAAAATCGAAGCTCATCAAATATTATTTTTACTATAAAGCACTTCTTAGATGAATATTGAAGCATTGTATCATTCAGACTTCAACACTTCTCAAAATGATAACTTCATGTTTTGCCAGATGATTCATAATGGACAATAGTACCTACCAGAATTTTTCGAAATTTGGTACACAGAGCCAAAGTGGTTCGGATTGCACTTCATAAACTGTAGTTTTCAGGTATCCCTTGCTTGCACAAGCTTTCGAATGAGCTTCTGAGGGGTTTCCTGAATCCTAGGGTATTCGTTATAAAAACATTGGAAAAATTTTATACTTTTTGGTATAGGCATAATGTTTCCTATCTAAACTACTTCCTGTGATCTATGCAGAGGCTATCTCCAAGGCGTGTTGATAGTAATATGTTCGATGCATGGAATGTAAATTTTTTTCATGGCGACGTTTGTGAACTTATAGTGAGGCTCGGTCGACACTAAATCTGCATAAACAATAAAATGCAAACAAGGTGTTTCATTAAATATTGCTTCATCACTCCGACTCCTCGAAGTAGCACTGAAGTAGGAGAAATAATTGTATTCTCATTGAAAATTTCATGTTGGAGTAAAGATTGAATGAAATTAGTTGATTTGATTAAACGAAACCAATCAGAACAATATTATACAAACAGTATACATCTGAATTCATTTCGATTTTGTTGTTTCATTTCAAAATGTCACGATTTTGATGTAATACTAACGGGAAGAATAATGTTCTTATTCAATCGAATCGAATCAAATGTTTCAGTGTGAGTGTAAATTGAAAAAGAAAGTCTGATTTTATATGAATACCAGCAGGTTCTTGTAAGGAATGAAATTGGTTCGTAGATATCATTATTCAACTGATAACTGCATTATCAAGTTATCAAAATTACTAAAATTATTTATCTTATGAGGAATGGTTTCTGAATTTTTTTGATTATATTACTAGATATTGAGAGTTATAGAAATCTGTAGGAAGTCAAAATCTTCAGACATCGAGCATTTGGGCTCATCTTGGAGGAAGAAGTAGCTCACCTATCATATGCTACTTGAAGTGTTTGACGAAAAACAAACAATCAAACAGTGAGTTGATAGATTTCAAAGCCATTCTCTCAAAAACAAATAAGCATTGTCGTTGGATTTTCCCAAATTATAACAGGGCCTCGGACCACTTTTCTAAAGTGTTTTTCAGACGAAATACCTTTTATTTTATTTTTTCGGTAAATGATTGAACATCTCAAAGATTAAATCGTTGAAGATTATAATATCTCAAACTGAAGTTGATGAAAGAAAAGATAGAGTCTGTATCATAATGGATCTCATTATAAAACAGATTATAAATCTGTATAGTTAGGAAAATATGTATCATAATGGAGCGGATTATGGAAAAGTGTATTATTATAGTACGGGTATAGGAAGAATTGAATATTACCTCTTCTGCAAAAAAAATTTGATTCCTTAAACGATGCTAGACATCTGGTACACCCCAAGGGTTCTTTTTGTTACCACTTCTAATTCTATAGACAGCTGACTTATGCTGAACTTCTATGTTCACTTTCAATTAAATATACCCGATCCAATGGGCCGATAGCAAAGGAAAGACTAATTGAATTTCTGAGTTGAAATTTAAACTATTTCTAGACGAACAGCAATTATGTTTTTATCGCAGTTTCCAGCATTATCTCTGGCAGTCACAACTCAGAGATACAATTCATATGGTTTCAATCAACATTGGTTAGGGATAATTCTCTCAGTACTTAAAAGTACTCGACAGTTGTATTTCTTCATTTCAATTGTTAAGGACCCCAATATTTTCGCTTTTGTCACCCGTTTTATTACCAATGGTATAATCAACTGTTTTCTGTCCTTTAAGATATGTTGTGCACCACAGTTTTTTTGCTGTAAAGGCAGAACACTCACATACTTAGGTACGTGTATATTATTTAGATAGTTTTGATTCATTCTTAAAAAGGAAGAAATAGTCCATTCAAAACATACTTGTCACAAGTTGAATATTTCAGAAATATGTGGTGTATCTAGTTGAAGTTTTCCTAATTCATCAATTTGCCCACTGAGGATCTCAAGAGGTAATTTTCTCTGAGCGGAACAAGATCTTGTCTGGGCTTCATGATATTTCTTATGTACCTATTTGATTCAATTTTCATATACTTGATATACAAATTGGGCAAGAAAAAGTTATATAGATGTAACTCAGTGCCTGCCGTTCCATATAGGCAGGGCAAGAGCGGTTTTAGATGGATCCTTTCTTCCTTTTTTGTGGATGAATCAAAAGCCTTCGGATGATATTCAACAGAGAGTATTTGTAATTTTTTTTCGATTTTACATCTTTCATTAAAGTTGTGATTTCTTTTTTTTTTTCATTCGGAGAAAAAAAATCAGAAAATAGTTGTTCAAACTACAGGCGTATTATTAATACCACATAATTTATGGTAAATTTTGCTAGAGAAAATCGTTTTTATTGAAAGTGGCATTTTTGGGAGGTTTTGTTCTGAATGCAGGGATACTCTTAGCGGTAGGAACGACGGAAACTTAGGTTTTTTACTTCATAACAACCCTTCATAACAAAATAAGAAATACCTCAGACATCTTCATTGACTAGATCATAGTGAATTGTGATTGAACGTAAAATCAATGATATCGACTCAGACCTCTAGAAGTTTCCAAACTGGTTTTAATAATATACGTACTATCGTTTTTGTGGAAAATTGGTGCAGTTGATTTTTTTGCAGCTACAAATCAAATGTAACTCCAATGAGATATTGAGCTTCTTTTTTTATCAATACGGAAACGGAAGTAATGTCATTAATATTTAGAAACTTATGTATTTGATATCATCTACAGCTGAATAATAAAAAAAGAATCATAAGTCAAAGGCTTGTGTTATGAAACAAATATTCATGGGACCTAGTCCTAGTACCTACTCTACAGGCAGCAACGGCTATTTTGCTAGTTGTTTGTATCAGCCTAGGTCTAGGAAAGATACTCTACTCGAATATAATTTATAATTATGGGAAGTCATCGCCTTATGTTGATGATGGCACTACCTTGCACTGACGAGAGGCCAAACGGCCCGAAACCGGTCTGCAAGTGTGTCCCGTCCCAATAATTGAAAATCAATTGTGGTGGTTGTATCGCCAAGAGCATATGTGGAATTTCTTCTGTGAAGAATCCCGCACTAACACCTGTTGGATGTAATCCAATGCCCTTCGTGGTATTAGCCAGGGGAGTAGTTGTTTTCTAATAGGTGTTAGTCCGTCTGTTCGGTATTCACTTTTCTATTATATATGGGTTACGGTAATGTTTTTGATATTTTTATCATTATTATTATTATCACGAATATTTATTGGTGACACCGGCCTTATACGCACGCGCGGGGTCGGTGGGTAGGAGAAAATGAAAACGTTGAGACAGACACACGAGTGAACCGCTGTCGACCGCACGAAAAACTATCAGAGAGAAAAAACCGCCTTATCAACTGAAGAAACTATTTCATACTCCTTCGACGAAAACGTTCCCGGGGTACCCCACGATCAAAGATTCACAGGAATTGGAATATCCAGAAGGTTGGGAGATTTTCCGGAAACGAAAGGTTGGTGTCGTCCATCATTTAATTTCCGAATTGTCTCTTTATTTCGAATATAACAGCCTGCCCACATATGATAATTACAGTCCTTATCGAACATAATTTGGTCCTTCTAGCCACAATATTTGAAAAATCGCCTTTTGGGTAACATTTCCTGAATTTAATTATTGAGCTATTTCATTTCAAATTTTTTTGCCGCTTTAATCAAGTTAAAGTTTTTCTCGCATTTTTTTTTATTCGCACAACTGCGCAAATCCCGCTTTACCTTAGCAGCTCTTGTTCTATACGTCACGAGTGTCAGGTCCGTATTCAAAAAGAAAAACAATCCGCATACTTCATATTTTCTGAACAATGGCGTCTTCAGACAAAATCAAGAAGGCAAAAGCCTTACGTCTTATAGAAATTAATAAAATTGATGAGCTTTACCAAGTATCAATAGAGGCTCAAACAAACGAGTCGGTTCATTCTAAATTTCATCAACGATTTCAAATTATTGATAAAATTTCTGAGAATTTTGAAAAACATCATATGTCTATTATGACCACTATCAGCACAATGGAGGATACTACTGATGCCAGTGCAGAAGAAATCATTCGTAAAATATTTGATGACAAATACTTTTCAATAAAAGCTGTTTACTATGAACTTTTTGAACGTGATGATGCCATAAACCAATCAAAACGCGAAGACACAATACCAAGAGTCAAGTTGCCAGAGTTAAAACTTTCAAGGTTCTCAGGTGATATTAAGATGTTTACTTCCTTCATAGATATTTATAACGCTTTGATACATAACAATGATCAGCTGACGAACATTGAAAAATTTTCACATCTCCATACCTGTTTAGAGGGCCCCCCGAAAAATTTGATTACTTGCTATCCACTTACTGCTTCTAATTATATTGTTGCATATAACGCATTGACAACCCGCTATTCTAATACAAGGTTATTAGCTACCGCCCATTGGAATGAAATTGAAAATTGTCCACGCCTTCACAATGAAAACTCCTCATCATTACGGAAAATCATTGATACCTTCACGGAAAACATTGCCGCTCTGAAAATTTTGAAATATCCTGTCTCCCAGTGGGACTTTATTCTTACACAAATGCTTCTCAAACGTTTAGATCCTACTACATCATCACGCTTTGAACTGAACCATGGTTCAAATGATATGCCCAGCTTCAAGCAATTAGTCGATTTCTTGAATAAACAATGCACCGCTTACGAAACAATCGCTTCAACAAGTAATAAGCAATCAACCCGCCCGGCAAAAAATATTCAAGTAGGTAGTTCCCAAAGAAACAGTATTTCCTATTTTTCGAACACCCGTACTGGTAATCGTCCTTGTATCTCCTGCAAAAGTATTGAACATCTCATTTACAAATGTCCGCAATATTTAAATAAATCGCCCCAAGAACGCTTCACTTTTGTTAAGCAAAACAAGTTATGCAATAATTGTCTCAGTAGTTCTCATTCATTGCGTTTTTGCAAATCCAGTTCGTCCTGTTTGCATTGTAATTCCAAAAATCACCATTCTACTCTTCACATTGATCGATCTGAAAATTCACGCTCCGCGAACAACGGTAGAAACACGGGTACATTTTCTAACGATCATGGCACAAATGATGCAAATTTAGACTCTTCTACTAGTTGCGCTTTCACAATCAATCCTGAATCCAACCCTGCTAAGAAGCAATCCTTTCATTCGGAGGTTCTGCTGGCCACTCTCAAATTGAAAATTAAAGATTGTACTGGCAAATTTCAAATTGCGCGCGCTATTCTGGATTCCGGCAGTGAATCGTGCTTCATTTCGAATTCCTGTGTACGCCGCTTAGGATTACCTGTTAAAAGGTTATCAATCACTATTCACGGTTTAGGTGAAATGAAATCATCGTCTAGATCTGGTGGAGTATCCTGTGAAATCAAGCCGTTCAGTAGGGATTTACCAGTTCTCGATTTTGAGGCCATTGTTTTGGATAAAATTTGTGATAACCTCCCAACTACTAGTTTTGAGGTTATGAAATGGAAACATATAAACAATCTAAACTTAGCGGACGAAAAGTTCAACGAATCAAGCCCGATTGAAATTTTACTTGGAGCTAATATTTTCTCACGAATTCTATTGAATGAAAAAATACATCCACAAGACAGTAATCTCCCAGTAGCCATCAATACAACTTTTGGTTATGTTTTGATGGGTGAAGTAAAACATGAATATCCTCCCAAAATCCATTCCTTTTTTACTACCGATCGTATCTTAGATGATTCTATTCAAAACTTCTGGAATCTGGAAGAAGTTCCCCAAGTCAATTCTTCTTTTTCAAAAGACGAAGATGAATGTGAAGAGATATTTCGTAAGACTACAACTCGCACCGAAAATGGTAGGTATATGGTTTCATTGCCTTTCAGATACAAAGAAATTAAATTTAATAATTCAAGATTACCAGCTCTCCGTCGTTTTCTTCTTTTAGAAAAACGTTTTGCTACAGATTCTAGTTTATATAGAGCTTATTCTGCCTTTATGCAAAATTACTTAGATAACGATTATATGACTTCAACTTCCCAAAGAGATGAAAACTCATATTATCTTCCACATCATCCAGTTTTCAAAAATGAAACATTACGGGTAGTTTATGATGCTTCCTCAAAAGATTCAAATAATGTTTCTTTGAATGATACTTTGTTCACTGGCCCAAAGCTTCAGCAGGATATTTCTGCACTTTTGCTCAATTTCAGACTAGGAAGCATAGTCATGACTGCTGATATAAAATCCATGTTTTCTCAGATTATGGTTACACCAGAACACCGAAACTATTTAAAAATTTTTTGGAGGTTCAATTCTAATGAACCGTTATTAGAATATACTCTGAACAGGGTTCCATTTGGACTCAATTGTTCACCGTTTCTAGCAATGCGCACACTCATTCTTTTAGCAAATCAGGAACGAGAAAGGTTTCCTTTAGCTTCGAAAGTTCTTTTGAATTGCACTTATGTCGATGATATTTGCATGTCGTGTTCTGATCTAACTGAAGCTCGTACATTACAAATGCAACTTATATCTTTACTTCAAACAGCAGGGTTTGAACTCAGAAAATGGACTTCGAATCGTTCCGAATTGATTTCCCACTTGCCCCTTGATCATGTCAATCAAAACTCTTTGATATTTGATGACAATCCCAATTCGGGGGTGAAAATTTTAGGGCTGAGATGGTCCCCTTTAAATGATTGCTTTTCATATTCTGTAAATTCTATCAATGAACTATGTACAAAGCGAACTATACTGTCTGACTTAGCACGTATTTATGACCCTGTTGGATATTTGTGTCCTGTTTCTTTAACGGCTAAATTGTTGATTCAGAGTTTATGGATTCTTAAAGTGGGTTGGGATGAAAGTCCTTCCAAACAAATTGAAAGGAAATGGAAGAAATTCAAAGCACAACTTCCAAATCTTTCTAGTATCCAAATACCACGATATTTATGCACTATGCCTCTCCAAAAGATAGATTTGTGTGGGTTTTGTGATGGATCATTGAAAGCCTATGCAGCTTGCATTTACGCTAGAGTCTTGATACCAAATGAGTCTGTGAAAATATTTTTGATTTATGCTAAATCAAAGGTAACTCCCTTAAAACAACTTACAGTTCCTCGAATAGAATTGTGTGCTGCACTTCTTCTTTCTAAATGCATGGAATTCGTTGTTAAAACCTATGGAGAGAAAATATCAATTGAAAATATTTATACCTTTTCTGACAGTACTGTTGTTCTACATTGGTTGAATTCTCCACCACATAAATGGAAACCTTTTGTTGGTAATCGTGTATCAGTCATAAAAGAGAGACTTTCGATTGCTCAATGGTATTATGTTCAGTCTAAAAATAATATTTCTGATTGTGCTAGTAGGGGTCTATACCCGGATGAATTCATAAAATCTCATGAATGGTGGAAGGGTCCTACTTGGTTACATTCTAATAAAGAAAATTGGCCTGTTACTTCAATTCAAGACCTTCAACCAAACTCAAAAGCATATACTGAAGTGAGAAAGATTGTGTTGTCAGCTTCTATTGACGATAACCTTTTTGATACACTTCTCAAAAGTTATTCTTCTTTTGATAAAATCAAAGGAATTATTGCTTACGTTACCCGCTTCATTTATAATTGCTTGAATCCTACATCTAAGGAAACCCATACATTTTCTAATAAGGATTTACATGCTGCTTTGTTATTACTTATCAAACATGTACAGCTTCAACATTTCTCTAACGAAATTTGTAAATTAAAAAATAAGGAGGTTTTATGTAAGAGTTTTAGAAAATTGAGTATATTTCTAGACGAAAAGGATATTTTGAGAGTTGGAGGTCGTTTAAAAAATTCTCTGCTTAACTATGATATGAAACATCCTATATTACTACCTAAATCATGCAAACTTACAGAACTTATTATTATTGATACTCATAAAAAATACTTTCATCCTGGTCCACAGACACTATATTTTTTATTGGCACAGAACTTTTGGATCTTGTCTGCCCGACAAGCTATTCGCAGTGTCGTTTCGAAATGTTTGAAGTGCTGGCGTTTAAATCCAATTTCATGTCAACCTATTATGGGTAATCTACCTACTAAACGTATAACTCAAATTAAACCATTCAGTATTGTTGGATGTGACCTCGGAGGACCTTTTAAAATTTCTTTGCATCGTTCTCGAGGATCTAAAATTCTAAAAGCTTACATTTGTATTTTTGTTTGTTTTGCCACAAAGGCCATTCATATTGAATTAGTTTCAGATCTATCAACAAATGTATTTTTATGCGCTCTTCGACGCTTTATTGCAAGACGTGGTCGTTGTTCAGAAATAGTATCTGATAATGGAACAAATTTTGTTGGCGCTAATAAATATTTATTGACTATTATGAAGGAGGCTTTTGCTGAAGAAAAAATTAAATTTACCTTTCATCCGCCTTATGGTTCTCATTTTGCCGGTCTAGCTGAAGCAGGCATAAAATCCGTTAAATCCCATTTGGCTCGCGTCATTGGTAACCAAATTCTGAGCTATGAAGAGCTGAATACACTTTTAGTACAAATAGAATCGATATTAAATTCTCGGCCATTGTGCGCAATGAGCTCAGATCCTAACGACCTAAAAGCTCTTACCCCGGGTCATTTCCTAACACTTGAACCCCTAACCGCACTTCCTGATCCTGATACATCTCATCTGAAAATTGGCAGACTTGACCGCTTTCAGCTTCTTCTACAGTTGCATTCAAACTTTTTGCAAAGGTGGCATCGGGAGTATCTCCATTCTCTTCATCAGAGAGGAAAATGGACGCTTCCAGGTAAACCACTCAAAGAAGGGGCGTTAGTGGTTATCAAAGAGGATAATGTTCCTCCATTAAAATGGAATCTGGCTAGAATAATAAAATTTTTCCCGGGCGCTGACGGTATTGCAAGGGTTGCTGAAGTACGGTGTAAAGCGGGGGTATTTACCCGACCTCTGGTAAAACTTTGCCCTTTACCAGAGGCTTAATATCTTTCCTTTGATTTTGCTGCTTTTTTTCTTTTCATTTTGTACAATTTTTATTTATTTTTTTTTTCTAAATTCATATTTGTTTTTTTTTTTTTTTGTTAAATTCATATTTATCAAAACTAGTGGGGAGTATGTTCGGTATTCACTTTTCTATTATATATGGGTTACGGTAATGTTTTTGATATTTTTATCATTATTATTATTATCACGAATATTTATTGGTGACACCGGCCTTATACGCACGCGCGGGGTCGGTGGGTAGGAGAAAATGAAAACGTTGAGACAGACACACGAGTGAACCGCTGTCGACCGCACGAAAAACTATCAGAGAGAAAAAACCGCCTTATCAACTGAAGAAACTATTTCATACTCCTTCGACGAAAACGTTCCCGGGGTACCCCACGATCAAAGATTCACAGGAATTGGAATATCCAGAAGGTTGGGAGATTTTCCGGAAACGAAAGGTTGGTGTCGTCCATCATTTAATTTCCGAATTGTCTCTTTATTTCGAATATAACAGCCTGCCCACATATGATAATTACAGTCCTTATCGAACACCGTCAACCTACAGTGTAGGTGAGTTGAGGCTGGCCTGAACAAATTGTTCATTTTCAGAATATTTGGCTTGTGTTATGTCGAAAAATAATGAATATTTCTGTAGAAAAGGTGTACTGGCATAGTTTTCTGTTAGTGATGTAAAAATATCATCAGACTGTCCATTACTGTTCATAGCGCCAGGTGCCTATTTTCTATAAGATGTGGTTCTTTTCATTTGGAGAACAAAGCCCAAGAAAGTCCGTCAAAACCCCATATACTCTCTACAGAAATAACCATTTTTAATTATTATACTTCTATACTCTCACAGAAATCATATCCATATCTTCCACATAATACGTACTCTTCACACCGCGTTTATTAATAGGTAACGGGACATAGAAATAGATTGGTTCGTGGCTCATTTCTCGTCGGATTCTTCAAAACAGCGTTTAACATTTTTCCTTGACATTTCGAACCGAGTAGGATCGCTTCGAAACTTTCCTCTACTTTCAAAACATTCTACTTTTTTGTTGTAATGGACAATTTCTTTTCGCTACATTAAACAAGCAAATCTACTCAGAAGTATTGAGCCGTGGCGATTCAGTAGAACTATGTGAGAGACGAGTATTTACGAACTATACAGGAAATTACAAGAGCAAGAGCACAGATTGGTGTGGAAAGCCAATAAATGTGATGTTTCTAATGCATTCAATTAACATAGATACCCAATATTCTTTTACAATTTTTTTCATCTTCAGGTTGAAAGCAAACTGAAAAGGACGTTTTCCAAAAAACATTTGCAGTCAGAAATAATAATGCACTCATTTGAAGCGTGAAAATGATCATTATTTCGAAATAATAATTGTGTCTGTACTGTTTGAACGTCTTATTTGGTGGTGGATCAATATTTATTTCGTAGTTTTCTGGGTTTGTAATCTACCACAATCTGAAAAAATAAGAATTAATATTGGAATCTATAATATTGGACTTGTTCTAACCAAAAAGAACTGTTTTTCAATAGACGCAGCAACTTTTCGGGGTAGATTGAAAATCTGCCCTTCTACACTAGTATAGATTCCAATATTATTTCTTATTTTTTCAGGTTGTGGTAGGTTACAAACCCAGAATACTACGGAACAAATAATTTTGTCGTTCTGCTATTATTACCAGTACCATCACTTGAGTTGACCAATTATTAAACACGATTTCACTCCTCAGAATCACCATTCGAGAGTGGAAAGTATTGAAAATATTGTTGCCTTTCAGAAAATCAATACCCACTTCGAAAAATTTTTCGATCCCAAATGGTGATCCTGTGAGTAAAAAAGCCTCGACAGGATGTTAACGACTGTTAACTTTTGGGAAATATATGTGACCTATAAGTGCAGAACGATAGAGAACTGCACTAAATTCCGGTTACTATAAATAATTTTCTTGTGCCAAATAGGAGTCGATATTTTTCAATTCTTTTTTTATGTGATATTCTCATGAAACTGAATGATTAATATCGATGTTTGAACAATGTATGTTTATGAATATTACTAAGAATATTACTGAATATTACCGAGAATTATGTTCTGTGTATTTGTATAGTATTAACGCTCCATTCAAGTTGTACAAAATACTATGAATCCAAGATATATTTTCACCAGCGTCAACGTTAATTCCTTATATTTTTTTCTATAACAGTTCGACACTCAGTTGACAAAAAACTGTTTTACCATATTTCAGTAAAACTAGACAAAACTGGCAATTTTATATTTTGATTGAATAATGTACGACTAAAATCGTACAGTAATTGATTATGATATGATTTTAATTCCCATCAGCTTTTAATTTGGTGATCTATTATGAAATGCCTGGTGTCAATGAAATCAAGAGATCAGGTTTTGTGAAAAAAGGTGTCGTAATAAAAAGACGCATACCAATGTGATGATAATTTGTACCATGATGCGAGGCGATAATTATATTCAAATTATCCAAGGTAATCCAGTGTCATTGAGATTTTTTTGACCGACCATTAAATTTAAGAGGAAGCTTTTTAGTAGGAACTATGTAAATTATTGTTGAATTAAATTCGCTGAGAGATTCTTCAAATTCTTCCGTCCTTCTGAAAACGTATTCGATGAATTAGGTTAGACACAAGAACCAATGAACTTTTTCTTCAAATCTGATTTTATTTCACTTTATTCTAGGATTACTTTCCTCAATGCGAATAATCGATGGAAAAGGCTACACTGCTTTTACAGATTTTTATAGCGATTAATTGCATGAGACCTTCTGACAGATTAAAGTGATCAAAATAAACCGGAAATAAATCTCGACATATATCCCTCCTTCACCAATATCAATCGACCAAAATGGGTGCATAATGCATGCATTATTTTTAAAATTTTGCTTTTAAGCAAACGCTTTCGTGTATAATCATTCAAGATAGAATGACTCGACTTGCGGTCTCGCGATTTTATTAAATTATTATACATACACTCAAGTCATTTGATAAGCAGAATTTCGAAAATCATGGAAGGGCAGCACACATTCTATCTGATTAAACTTGGTTCACTTGGGATTTAACCCCCGATTATTGTGTTCAATTTGTGTTACCATGAATACGATCGATTTCAGTCAAAATAAGGTTGGTAGTATTTTCAATTGAGAGGAGTTATCAAAAATATAAAAACCGAATTGGGTATACATTTACATCTTGTAACGGTATCACAATACTTGACATGAATATTCAAATAAGTTAATCTGAATCAACAACAGATCAAAATGATATGAGCTGACTTCTGTGGAATCTGACTTTGCTTTCACATTTTCAAAAATGCATATTTGTGGCAATGGTGTTTGAAGATGCTATGCAAATCTGGAGAATCGGTAAGTTACCTCGACCGAATCTAAGACAAATTGATCGAGTTAGCGTCATCCGAATTCTTGAAACGCTTTCAAAAGGTTGAGGAGGTGATTTGAATTTTAATTGCTTTATACGATATATGGGTTTGTATTATAAAGTAGTTTTCTCAAGGAAATTGTTATGCAATGACGAAGATTGTTATTGTGTTTGTAAATAACGAGATCACTCATCTCAGGTTGTTCGCATGACTAGAATAACGTAACAATTCAGAACTCTGATGGTAGCTCATCACAACAATTCCTTTTGAAAATAAAATACGTGTATCTGTTTGAAAGAAGAAGAATAATGATAAATGAGACTATCACTCGAAAAAATTGACCATATCGGATGAAGGATTTTGTTTGGAACAGACATTTTTTTCAAAGTTGGCTGTCCTGTGCATTCGTTATTAGTGTCAATTCTCAACTGTCATGTACCCTTTGCTCCGAACTTTCAATAATTGTGTCTTGTAAGATATTATCAGAACCGAGTTCTCAAATAAAAACTGAGATTTACCACCAAGTGGCGTAGTTTTTAATCTAGTCAAGTCTTTCTTGTATCAAATTTGTCTTGTAATACTCCTTGTTGTTACATATGCCCTTTTAAAATTTCAATCTGTTCCATTGTATTTCCGTTTATTCGAGAAATACGGTCACTGAACAGCATCCTTACCACAAAACAATTTTGATTTTGTCTTGTCCAATCAGCACGACTTCGTCAACAATGCCCATGAAAGTTTTAATGTTCCAGTTCTTAGTCATGGAACTATACTAAACTATATAGGTATACAGTACGGACATAGGAAGTCCCCTCCCCCTCAATTTTGGAATCGGACTATTTAAGCGGTTTTAGAATACAGTCAACTGAATTTGATCCATTGAAAGAAACATTCTACAAGGTCTCAGTAATACTCAGGTCCTTCGAGAAGTATTTTGGAAACTTCGCACCATACGTCTGGATAACATTGACCACACACAAGCCTCTTCAGATTATAATTCAACAGTCGACGACGTGGACCGAGCAGAGGTAGAAAAAGGAACAGAAATCGATGCATGAAGCCAAGATTCGTTCTCTCTATTTTATTTTCTCATCTTCTTTAATTTCCTTGTTGATTAGTATACTAGTCATTTTAGGGTCAAATCTCTGTTTTTGTACTAAGACTAAAACAGGGATGTATAAATTGGCCCTGAATTGCTGAATCGGTCACAATTTATAGAGATTGTGATTCAGAAACGTGGTTTGAAAAAAGGACAACTAACCAGATTTTCTCATTTCATAAAACAAGTGTCAGATAACTCCGAAATAATTGATTTACATTCTCTTTCGAAAAACTGAACTTTTATGGGTTGAATTTGATACCTTCCAAACTAAAATAGAAATTCATGATCCTAATATAGATCAAACTGACGAGATAATTTAACTTGAAAATGCTTTTTGGGCACATGAAGTGATACAGAAATATATCCATGATCAAGTGAGCCGTCACATACCGAAATTAGCAATCATAATTTTGTTTCTCAATTGCCTAAACTGAATCTGCCAGAATTTTGTGGATCATATGATAAATGGTTAGAATTTTCTGATACACACAAAGTGATGAATAATAACAACGCTGAACAATATTAGAAATTTCTGGTATTTGAATTCGTGTCTTAGAGGTGAAGCGGTTATAATGTTTTAACTGCTTTAGATATTCCTGACATCAAGAATGGCGAAGCATGGGCATTCATTTGTGAAAGATTTGAAAATATACGAGTTTTCATTCAGTCACACTTGAAAGCATTATTTGATATAAAAAATGTTCAAAAAGAGTCATATTCCACTACGATCTATTATAGATACATTTACACAGCATTTGAGAGCAATGAAATCATTAGGTCACCTCCAACAAAAGACAATGGGATGCACATGCTCAAACATTAATAACGGTTTGAAAGTAATTTTTGCTGGGTTCCTAACCTAGCACAATCTGAAAAAATGAGAAATGATATTGGAATCTATACAAGTATACGAGGGTAGATTTTTAATCTACCCCGAAAAATTGCTTCATTAATTAATAACAGTTCTTTCTGGATGGAACACGTATTGGTCAGCAACTTATCGTATATCACAAAGGACCCCGCACTAATCTTATGGAAAACCGGTTTCGGTGAAAATCGCTGAAATTTCAATATGATGTCGCCCATGCCATCCTGAATAAAAGTTATCATTGCGCCAACTCTCTGAATGCCCGCGTTTGGATTCTACAGGGGGTCAAAGTTCGATATTTTGACGATTTTTCAAAAAATCCGGAATTTCATTTTCATTGTATCGATCTGAATTTTTATAATGGAATAGTCCACAATATGTGCATCAAAAAGTTCAAATGACAAAAGTTTCTAGAATCAAAACTGGCGGGTATACAGAGGGTTGAACTTTGTTTTTGGTAATTTTTATCGAACTTTTTTTGAGAAAATATTCGTTTTCCTGCAGATCCATGTGCAATTGATGTTACTTACAGTACATAAGAGGGCGATCATATTTTGCATTTGAACTAACCATCCAACTTTAAATATTTGAAAGGTACGGGGCGATCAAAAATATATTTGCAATTTCGGAAAAATGTATCCCTTTGTATAGTCAGCTTTCACCAATATATTCAGCTGATTTTTTGAAACTATGTAGCTAACATACATACAAATGTGTCAACGTCTGTGCTCATTAATCTGAATCCAAATAAAGTTGCGGCGATGGTCCAAAAAATATGGAGAAGGGATGTTTCGGAATAATTTAGAAATGATTTCTAAAATCGTCCGTGAATTTCTTTTATTTTCTGATATAATGTAGATGAGTTATTATTGATCAAAAAGTTCTACAGTGCCTACCACGCGAATGCCACGGTTTGAATTATACAGGGTTTTGAAGTATAGTATTTCCTTGATTTCTGGAATAATCAATAATTTCTTTGTAACGGAAAATAATATTGTTTACTAGACAAACTTCGAAACATTTCAATGACCAAATTATCTGAAATGAGAATTTATGAATATACAAAGGTTGGTCCAAAAAAAATTTTTTTTTCAAAAATATAAGTATCCGTTTACTATTCATATTTTTTATATATTCGGAAACTCTATTAGGACCAGGACCACCTTGTCTCCACCCGATGTTTTAGGAAAATCCAGTATGAAAACAATATATTCTCGAGAAAGATCGTGTGCGGAAGAACAAGTAGAGAGAAATGAGATGATTTGGTTTATATTCAGGTCTTCGCAACTGCCATTGTCTTCAAAAAATTGTGACCGCAACTGACAGATATATGAAATATGAATTAAAGTAAGTACATAACATGAATTCAGCACGATTCCAAGCATATGGGCTGATTCAGAGAAAACAGAAATGATGATAGTACTACAACAGCTACTGAACTGAGTCGAATCAATTCAGCAAGTACATTTTTTCCATGAAGACAGCCTTTCGGACGATTCATATTTCGTTTTCCGAAACGAGTTATACCGGTTTCGGGGTTTTGCCCCTCATCAGTGTAGGGTAGGTCTTATATAGATATCACTGAATAGAGCATGCGACATTCTGAAATAATTGGAAAAATCTTCCATTACAATGATTGAATCTGCAGTTAATTCAATTGCAATGAAGAATGAGGATGCAAGTGATTTCTATCGCAATAAAGAATTAGACTTCAGACGA
>JAVJAQ010004630.1:0-47602 GCA_032362365.1 Zygogramma bicolorata
CATTCAAGTCATCTCGTTTTCAAGGTCATTCAAGGTCATAGCGTTTTCAAGGTCATTCAAGGTCATCTCGTTTCCAAGGTCATATGAAGGTCAAACGGACTGTCAAAGTCACCTTGTTGACTTCACCGTCAAGGTCACGGCAAGGTCAGTGGAGGGGGGAGGTTTCAAAATCGGCATAAACTAACTACTAGTCTTCCTGTGGAAAATATGAATCACATGTTCCATAATTTTGATCATATTCAATATCATGAAGTTCCTCGGAGACGAAGTTACGTCTCTGATTTGAATTATTCTGGAAGTGATTTCGAGGGGGTTGTTAAAAGGAAGGTCTATTTCTTGAAAAATTTTGTGTACTAACAATGCTCATCGGGGTTGGTTGTGAAGTGGATGGCCCGTTATTGGGTTTTCAAACATTCCGCGGTGGTCCGAATACTTGGTTGTTCGTGAAGTATTTTTTTGGGGGCAAATTTTGACGTGGTTGTATTTGAATAGGTCCTCTAGGAAATTGAGGTTGGTTAGGAAAAATTTGATTTTGTTGCAATTGTCGAGGAATATTCTGTTGAATTTGAGGTTTATTTTGAGACCTCTGAGGAGTGAAATTACCAAATTGGGATTTTTGTAAATATCGAATGTTATTATCCTCGATGATATATTGTTGTGCTTCAGCTAAATTATTCGGTCTCATTGATCTGATCGTTGAACTTTGGGGTTCTCTAAACCAACAAATAATGTATGCAATGCATGTGAATCATAGAGTGATTTTTTACTTATTTTTACTTGCTCGTTTATTTCGTGTAAATTAGCATAGTTGTGGAGAAGATTGAGCATAGAAACAACTCTTGAAAAGAAGTTTAGTGAATTTTCGTTTGGATTTTGTCTCAAAGAGCCTAAATCTGATAATAAACTACATTCATTTCTCTGATCGCCAAAGTGGGTGATCAATAAATTTTTAATATCATTCCAATTATTACTACCGCTGAAAGAAAATATTTCTTCGGCCGGTCCAGTCAATTTGGAAAAAATACTATTGAGCAGAAGTTTATTTTGTGCACAATTAATATTTGCGGGAGTGGCGTCCCAATATGTATTCAATAAATCGGTAAATGTTGAAATGAATCGATAAAGTCTGCATGGATAACCATCAAACTCTGGTATGATTTGCAAAAGTTTCAAATCAAAGACTGGTTCTACTGCCATAATAGAATTGACTATACTTTCTGATTGTCTAGTTCGATTATTATTTATACTAAGAGCTTCTAATGATTGACTCAAATCTAACTCAATATCTGCACTAATATCACTTATTGAATCAGGGAAAATTGAGGAGTCTGACATATAGGATCACAGAAAAAGGAACAATTAGTAACTCACGAAAAAATCCTTTCCATCGTCTGGTGCCGGAGATTTCGGGTACTTGAAGTCCTGGAATCTGCCTCTGGAACTGTAGTTGAACCGGTGATGGTACTTTCAGCTTCAGAATTTTTCTTTCGTTGCGGCAACAACTTATCTGGTTCTTCTCGATGAAGAGTTGAAACTCAAGGATATCCAAACCGATAGATGCCTTCGAGATCCGACAACGACTGCGCCAATTACGTACTTTAAAGAACGAAGACCGTTTTTAAAAAGACGAAATATATTTATTTAGACAAGTTGTTCGTATGAAAGATACATCAAGACTGAATTTTAATAATGTCACATAAAATGGTGAGAAAATATGATGTTGGCTTTTTCTGGAAATGCCGGCTATTTGATACTGCAGCGTCGGCGCTCCTTGGCTGGGTCATAGACCTAGTCGGCTGGTTGAACGTACTTCTGTAGTACGTAACTCAGGCATCTTATGTCTTTATTCTATAAACTATTCAATATTGACAACTGCTGCAGAAATTTGAAATTTCTATCATCAGAATTTAATTTAGTATAATAATGATAAAAATTCCAGATTTCTGAAACAATTGTCTGTTTATAATTGAATAATTCAGATGAGTAAAATTCAATTTTACATGTAAGTATCGTGAACGATGCCAAAACTATACTACTCATTTGTGAGAAAGAACTCAATTTATGATGCACAACAAGGTATCAAAATGAATGCCCTAGATAACAATCTTACCCAAAACATCGATTTCAAACAGAATAGATAAAGATGTAATATGATACTGAATGATCTTATGCTCGAAATGAATGCAACAGATGAGAATGTAATACGATCTTCTTCATCTTGTGGTCATTCGGAGTTATACAGGGTCGTCGCCGGTGGGATTCTCAACTCCTCCCTCCTTCAGTTGGAAAGTGGATCGAGGGGAGTATCTGGTGCTGATTTCCTTGGAAATAGGGCTAGATTCTTCCGCCTGATCATTTTACGGTAACACCATAACAGCACTAGTATGATAATGATGAATACTATGGCTGTCACTGGAATAGTGGTTGTCTGGTGGAATGAGTATGACATGGGTGGCATTGGCTGCAACTTATCCGCATGGTCTATGAGTTGATTCAGGTTGTGGTAGTCTGGTTGTTGCAGAACCCAGCTCCCCTGGAGTGGTAGTAGAATTGACAGTGATATGCGATATCACTAACGGTGGTATAGTACTGACGTCTTCCGTATTATCGAAGTATTCGTCATTGATTTGAATTGTACATCCTTGAGGTAGTCGAATTTGTACCGGCACATTAATCATTTCCACATGAGTAGTGGTCGGACATGTACTCTTCACAGCAGTGTCAGACTTCGTGATGACCAGGATGGCATCATTTGTTTCCTGGTGAACCAAGGTAGTCATCGTCCTGGCTGGAACTGTGGGACATTGGGCTGCTTTTGCCTCTAGTAGCGATCGTATACAGGTTTCTTCGGAACTAGGCTTCAGGTTATTACTTCGGCAGAAGTAGGTCTTCTGTATCTTGTGGTATTCTTCGGGCTCATACTGTAAGTAATCGTTTGAAACGACCAGGATAGGAGATTTTGGAATAATTATTCTGTTGTCCTGGTTAGGTACAGGAAGGAGTTTATAGAAAGTGAAGAAAGAAGATTCTACAATTGGTACTTGAATGACAAATACTAGGTCATTATTTGAATTGACGTACACAAGAACTCTGATTGTTTCGTGGTTGAATTGCAATTCTTCTGAGGTTGTGAATAATAGTTCGCTAGGCATATAATATTTTTGTAGAGTATTCAAGTGAGCTATCAATGCATCTTGTGATAGAATCATTGGGTGAGGTGCATGCATTTTCGCAGAAGTGACAACAATTGGACAGTTGATGCTATAACAATGTTCACTTCCAAAGTTGTAGTTCTGAGATTGTAAGTGTTATATTGATTTTTTGCTTGTTCAACCAAGTTGTCTACGGACTGTATCAAAATTGCTTTATTAGAAAATAAAGTAGTAATTGTTGCGTTGAAGTTTTTCGTTATGCCTTGTATTATGGATATTTGTTCATTCGTGTGTTTTATAATGTCTGTTTGCTGCACTTGGAGTTCTAAAATTGCATTGTCGTACCTTTCTCCATCCTCTGCACTCAAGGTGCCAAATAGAGTTTTGGAAATCGACCCTACACCATTGATTAAACCACTTTTAGGCCTTTGATGAATTAACAATGACTTTAGTTGTTGTTTCAACCTCATGATTTGTTGCTGCGCTACAAGTTGAAATTCTTCAGCCTGTTCGGGAATTTGATCAATTATGTGTTCTAGGTATTCTAGTCTATCATGTAAATTCTGTAAGGAAAAATAATGAATAGAGGTATGTTGGGATCTTAAGATTTTGGTAGGTCCCAAAGGATATATTACTATGCCTAGGTTATTTTCTAGGCTGATTATCGAGACTTGTGCCTTGGCTTTGTCAAGCTGGTGGCATCTGTAACAAAGGATGTAGTATTCCATTTTTATGAAAATATCGTCCTTTTTTATCAGTGATCTTGGTTGGTAAAACTTTATCGATATCAATTTTGTGAAATCTGGAAGCTAGTTTATTCCTTACTTGTTTTTTCTTGACGTAAACTACACTTTGAGTGTAAGGTTTCGGAAGTTTTCGATCGGTATTCTGTTTTTCAATTGAAGAATCTTTCTGCTCTGTTGTTCTTTTATAACAATATTTTGGAGGATTTTAATCCTATTCTGATGTGCTGTGGTAGCTTCATTCAGATTAATTGTATCACTAACAGGGGGTTTATCACGTCCATATAGGACTTGAAAAGGTGTGAGCTTCGATGTTGCATGGTGAGAATTATTGTAAGCAGTTGAAGTATATCGTATAGCTTTGAATATGGGGATTGATTTCTCCTTATCACGCAATATTCGAAGATGCTCTGTTATAGTACTGTGGAACCTTTCAACGGGTCCATTCGACTGGGGGTGGTTCACAGTTGTATAGTGAATTTTCGCGTTTTGTGAGGTGAGGAATTCTTGTAATAAATAGTTCTTGAATTCAGAACCTTGATCAGTTGTTATCAGTTCGTGGGCAGGAAAGGATTGTAACCAATATTCGAGCGATTCGATGATATGAACAGCGTTCATACTCTGTAATGGGTATACTTGGGCCAGTTTCGAGAAATCATCTACTAATGTTATGAATTTCTCAGTATCGACTTTGAATGTGTCCATGAACACATGTTGAAATTGTTATGTCGAAGTGTTTTTTTTCTAATGGTAACTTGTTGACAAACATCACATCGTGCTAAAATACGACTAACGGTTTCCTGGAGTTTAGGAAGGTAATATTTTTCACGGAGTGCTAGATATGTTTCAGATACACCTCTATGGTTAGTTTTTCCTTCGTGATATTCTTTAATAACTCTCTGTTGGATCTCAGGAGTTCCTGAATCTTCGAGAAGTAATGTACTTCTCTTGATTTTAAATGACATCGGTAAGAAATGTTTTGCAAAAAACAAACTCAGTTGTTTTGCCAACGTTTCATCCTCTGTGTAATAGACAGTTTTAATTTTGAAGTTTATAATCTCTTTCAGAATATCTAACAGAATTGTATCGAAAACTCGGTCGAGACTTATAGTATGTCTTTTTCTGAGTGGGTTTTCAAAAATAATTCTCGGAGACACATGTGGTTCTCCTGACTTGAATATGAGCTGTTGTTTATTGACGTTAATTGAGATTGTATGGAGACATTCTCGGTTGGTGCGTTATTGTTGGTGGGGGGTATACACATTTCCAGTGGTAGGGAAATAAAGGGAAGATATATCGTTCAGAAGTTCAATGATCTCATTGTATTCCAGCACGTTGATCTCCATTAGCTCTTCAGGTATAATAACTCTCGACAAAGCGTCGGCGTTACTGTTACTTTCACCTGGTTTGTACTCGATGTTGAAATCATACTCTTCAAGTCTGATTTTCCATCGTAATAACCTGGAGTGAGGGTCTTTCAGTTTCATCAACCATTGCAATGGCCTATGATCTGTGAGCATAGTGAACTTACGGCCGTATGAGCACGGTCGAAAATACTGCGTTGCCCATACTACGGCAAGTAGCTCTTTCTCAATGGCTGAATAATTTTTTTCTGCATTATTGAGAGTTCGAGATGCTTGAGCAACCAGGAGGTTTCTACCAGTCGTTCCTTGCGACAGAACAGCTCCTATCGCAATATTGCTGGCATCAGTGGATACATTGAAGGGTTTTGCAAAGTCCGGATATTGCAGCAGGGGATCATTGGTCAATAAATTTTTGCATTGCTCGAAACAGTTAACATACTCTGGGGCGAGCTTGATGGCAGATCCTTTTTTTCAAGAAATTTGTCGTTGGTGTCGTTATTTTTGCGAAATCCCTAATGAATTTCCGATAATACCCAAGTAAACCCAAGAATCCTTCGATTTGAGTTGTGGTTGTGGTGATAGGATAGTTTTTGATGGCATGTATTTTTTTTTTGGTTGGTTAAACTCCTTGGGTTGTGATCACATGTCCAAGAAATTTCGTCTTTCTCCTCAAGAACTCACTTTTATCCATTTGGACTTTGAAGTTATGTTCCCTGAATATTGAAAATATTTTCCGTAAACTCTTTATGTGTTTTTGTAATGATGTGGAGGAAACAATCACATCGTCTAGGTAAATTAGACATTCTGTGTTGGTGACGTCTTTGAGGATGTCGTTCATGGCACGCTGGAAAGTGCTAGGAGCTGTCTTCAAGCCAGATGGCATACGAGTAAACTCGTAGTGTCCTCGATCAACACTGAAGGCCGTTTTTTCCATATCCGGTGGATGGATAGGGATTTGATGGTACCCTGATGCAAGGTCGTGAGTTGTAAAGTACTGAATCTACCGAGTTTGTCAAGTACTTCGGTTATATTTGGGATTGGGTACTTATCATCGACTTGACATAGTCAGTGGGCATACTTGAAGACTGGCGTTAAATCAAATCATCTTTGGAACAATCTGTTCAGGCCAGTCTCAAATTACCTACACAGTAGGTTTCGGCTGGCACCTGTCAGAAAACAACTACTCCCCTGGCTAATACCACGAAGGGCATTGAATTATATCCGACCAGGTGCCAGTGCAGGTTTCTTCACAGAAGTAAATCCTGCATTTGCTTTCGTCGATACAAATGAAGGAATTGATTTTCAATTATAGGGACGGACACACTTGCAGACCGGTTTCGGGCTATTTGGCCACTCATCAGTGCAAGGCAGTGCCATCATCAACATAAAAGTCGATGATTTCCCATAATTAAAAATCAAACTCCTACAAGAGTATCAAGCCCCGGCCAAAGTTGATGCAAACAACGAAGTTGTTACGCCATCTACCAATGGACGAGGTATTCCAAAAGCAAACCGAATTCGCCCATTCCTCCTGCGAGGAAAATGTAAAAACACTTGACATAGTCAGTGGGCATACTTGAAGACTGGCGTTAAATCAAATCATCTTTGGAACAATCTGTTCAGGCCAGTCTCAAATTACCTACACAGTAGGTTTGATATATATATATATATATATGTATATATCCTATATCCTAATTTTATGGCATACTTTTGTAGTAGCCGTCAGAGGCTCATCGTCTCTGTAGAGAACGTCTGTGAATTAATGGCATAATCTAATTAACTGGAATTCTTCTTCGTTCAGATGATCTGTACGAAGTTTCGTAGCGACTGGTGGCATACGCACTTCATATTGTTGCGTTTGATGATCGTATATCATCTCGTCACCACTCTCTGTATATCCCTGTTGTAGAAGGGTAGGATACGATTCTCGCTCTTCCTTTTGATTGTAATGAATGGGTATTTTTGTTGTGAGTGTTACAAGTTCCCCATTTGGTATATCGATGATGCAATTCAATTTCTTCAGAATATCCATACCAATAATTCCATGAAAATATGAATGAAAGTTGAATAATCTGAATTGACAAGATTTGTTATTCTTGAATTCATCGAACATCGGCAAATTTACTGCCTCGGTTAGGGTTGTTTCGCATGAAATTGTTTGTATAACTGACGGTAGGTGATATATTAAATGGGGGCAAAGCTGTCTTACAAGTTCAGGTTGATTCAACGAAGTCATCGCACCTGTGTCTATAAGTAATATTATGGGGGGATTTTTTATTTGGAGGGCAAACGACTCGAAATGAAGTGATTTATTTCTGTTATGGTGGGTTGTTTTAGTTGGAAAGTTTGGTAAAATCCTCATTTGGATCTTTGTGTTCACCTATTTCAGAAACAAAGTAGTCATCATTACTACTTACAGTGTCTGCTTGGACAAATTCGAACTCTGGTACTTGGGGGTAATAATCGCAATCATAAACAATTTCCTGATCATACAGAGAAGAACTTTCATGGTTATTTGTTTCCATGGGTGTGTGCACTCGTCTGAATACACCTGACATAGGCACAGCCTTTGGCTGCGGTATAGACCTTGGTTGCCATACATTTATTGAAGGCGGATTATTCTGACGAATTTATTCGGGTGGAAAATTGGATCTGAAATTGTTGAATGGACGTTGGAGTTGAAAATTTTGCCTTGGTTGTTGGACTTGCATGGACAAGAAATTATGTCTTGGCATTTAGTCCAGAAAGTGAAGGTGAAAAAATGGTAAAACCTCGCAATTTTTCCGTCCAGCACCGATTTTCACAAAAATTTGGGATTAGGCTCATTACACCCTCTAGTTCATTTTCTGTTTTGTGCCGTTGTACGCGTTTTGTTTTTTAGAGGTGAAAACTAGCCCTTATTGTCAAAAATTATAAAATAACGTCAAAAACCTAAACATGGGTAAAAATAGGTAAATAATGATTGTTTCATGCTTTAGGATACAATTTCGTAATGTTTCAACCTTGTTAAAAACTAACCTTGAAAACATTGAAATTCAAATAATATGTCTTCGAACTTTAGAATACACAGGTGAGAAATCAACGAGATATACACTAACACACGCATACACGTGAGCAGATTTTTCTTCTGCTCTGTCTTCCAATATGAATGGAAAAAGTGGAACATATAACGTATAGGCGAAAATCGTCCACCAATAGATGGCGTTGCTAAATCCAAGATGGCTTCACTTTAAGGTGAACAACAAATTTCGGCCATTTGAAGTAATGGTACTATTAGTTCATGTTTTGCATTCTTGAGGCCTTGTTGAGTGAAAATTACTGTTTGAACGTCTTCAGTTGCTTTGTGTGCTGAGGTAATACATGATTGGCTAGTATTACAGCATTATTTTACTCATGAGTGTTATAATTTGAACTACTTCACCAACCTACATTCCAAATCAAAATGTCTTACAGAATTGGAGCTACGTAATATTCTAGATTACGTGGAAAGCAGAACTAGACCATTGAAAGAGGGTGAAGCTGTATTCAAAGCGAAGGAGCTTATGTTTGCGAACATTAGCTTTAGTAGAGCATCCACATGAAATCAATATATTGCTGGCTGATGAGGGATGGTAATGCCAATGTTCCTGCAAAGAGGGTTTATCAGGGCTCTGCAAACATTGTGCAACCCTTATATTATTTTGTTATTAAGTAGGTAATGTCATTTCCTAAATATTATAGAAGTAAAAGTTGATTTTCAAGAAATTTTTGCATGTAATTAGCTTTTTGTGATGAATAAAGAATCAGTATATCAGATTTGATAAAACATGTCACCGATTAGTGTTTCAACAAATGTTTTTTTTTACTATTCAAATAAATCATGAGAAAGACCTGATTTTTGTTTTGCTACAAAACCTTTTTCTGTACTTTTACATTGCATAATTCAGTACTGAGTATTTTGAAGAAAACTTACAGAACATAAGGTTTCCTCAAAAGAAAAAGCTGAAGAAATAGGTTGGGTACTCCACTTCTAACATGGAGATCAACAACCCTAACGCTGAACTGATATCACACATACTAAACATCAAGTGTTAGAGTAACTGATCTCACACCAAAAATTCCAATCTTATCAATCATGAATAAATTATGCTTTAAAAAAAGGGTCTAACCAAGGAGATACAATTGGCAATTATGCTAATGACTAATTGGGGGATGGTGTGAAAGGATAAAAAACAGACTAGAAAGCTATGATTTATTTACAGAAATGTAATCATACTTTGCTTCAACTATATATTAATAAATATTATATTATAGTCTTGAAAATGGCTTCGAAGTGGGAACTGAAACGTCCACTAAACTTCATTTTCAGACGCTCTTGAAAGTGGAGGCTACTTACAAACATATTTTTAGTTATTGGTTTACTAATTTTCAATATATTTTTCTTCCTGAGACAAAGCTTTTTGTCGTTAATGGGGAATTTATGTAGTGAAATAGTACTAGTATTATATAATGAGCACTGTGACACCGATCACATTTTTCTCGATTTTGTAGGAATACTTCAATGAATTCGCTGCATTTTGGATTGTAAACCATAACAAAACTTCATAATTTTTTCCCTTTCAGCACTTCTGTACTGAATTAAGTTATAAATATTTCCAAAATAATAATTTCAAATTCAACACTCATAAGACTCCATAGAAATAATATTTGTTGTTCACCTTCCGGTTAGTTAAAAAAAAATATATATAGATGGCGATCCCTTCGAAGTTTTAGCAAATAACGACCGAATATACCGGTTGTGTAGATTACTACGCTTCGAAGCGGGTTATTCGATTTTTTCAAAAAAAATGAAAGGTTTTTTAAACATAGCATTATAGTTGATAGAATTTTTTTTCAGAACGATTTTGTATGTCTTTTCAAGAGGTATAAGACTATGTGAATTAAATAACTTAAAATCCCTTGATTTTCAAATGAGGAAAATTAAAAGCGCTTGAATAAGGTGATGTTCGATCGTAAATGTAGGTGTTGAACGGCTATATCTCGCCGAATATTCACTGTACAAAAAATCTAGAATTTTTGTCATTGAAAAAGCTACAATTTAGTACAATATCTTTTTTTTCGTATCTTTAGTATTTTGGGAGATATTTTTAAGAAAAGGGTTAAAAACACGAAATTGAAAAAAAAAATGTTTTCCCTTCAAACTTCAATTTTTCTAAAATTAGCCATTTGAAATTGGTCGAATTTCGTGGGTGTTTTAATAGTACATATATGAAGGGAATCGCAAAAGGGTGGCAATCAATTTCAATTAGGGGGTACTTTGGGGATTGTTTTCACAGATTTTTTTCGTAGAAAAAAGCGGGTTCCGATCTTATTTTGATCATAAGTCGGTAAATTTTTATGCTAGAGACATTTTCGTTTGTTTGTTTGAAACCTCTAATCGAATACTTCAAAAAAGATTCTTCGAACTTTTTTTGAAAAATGCAATTTTTTTTCGTTATTTCTCTTTAAATCTTCCAATTTATACATTTGACGAAAGAAGCTCAGCATTAATTTGCTGTATCTCAGTTCGTATTAGTCGTAGAAAAATTATATGGAAAGCGTTGATTTTGTTATTTCAGAAGATACAATTTGGCTCCCTACACTTTTTTGATAAAATGCATATTTTTAGAGTTATTCGCAAAAAAACATTTGAAAAAGTCGATTAAAAAAAACTGTTACTTCCAATTTCGAATAACTCAAAAAATATTACTTTCACGAGAAAAACTTTAAGAAAAATGCTTCATTTCCTGAACTAATTTGAAAACTGTTATTTGCGAATGCAGGTTTTGGTGTATTGAAAGAATTTGGGTACCTCTGGTATTGCGGAATCTTGGGATGATTCCGCTCTCTGGGATTCATGAATACTTTGTTTCTGGCCTTATGGCTCAGATAATTTTTTTCCTCAATGACCAAATTAATAGCTTGTTCTTTAGGTGGCAGTGGTTCTATACCTAACTATCTGTTCATATTCTGCAGGCAAGTTTTGGGTGTAAACATTCAATGAAATTTCTTCATAAATATTGATCTTGAATAATTTTTCTTGTGGTGTCAAATTAGTCAAATTGATGGCATAAGCGATTTTACTTCCTATAGTTTTTATTTTCTGCTGAATCTAAATGATCTCTACATTTAATTTTGATATTGTGTAGCTCAGCAGCAAGTACTGGGACTGTACGCAAATCAGCAAAACTTTGAAATAAGGACTCTCTCGATGAGACTCTGGGTTCGCTAAATTGTAGTAACTACCATAAATCTTTTTGATATTCTTTACTCTTAGAAGTAGTAGTAGTAGTAATACTATAACTATAACAGAAACTATTTCTTTGCTTAGCTGAAAATGTACTAAACCATAAAAAATGTTCTTTCGAAGTAGGGTTATAGATACGCATCAGTGATATAAATACAGACTCACGTTTCCCTCATTGCGAGCTCGATGACAGCTTCCTGGACCACGGCAACGGTGGACCTGGTGCACAGTTATCGTTTTCAAAACCATTCACACTACTACAACCTTTGGTGATATATTTTTATATTGTTTTCAGGCACAAAATGCAACATGCCACCTCGTTTTCAGAGAAGCCAAACCGCTCTCTACCGGTCCGTTGTCCGTTCCTTCTTCACCTCTCTCTGTCATGCCCCACTCATGTCTTGTCTTGCGCACTATCAGTTTAAGCCACGAAGACCAGTGGCGTAACACTCTCGTATAAAATAAGCATCACAACACCCCCCTATTGAATTCAGACACATTGAGTCGGGATTTAATAATAATATAAAATGAACATAATTTTAATATCCTTAGTAGTACGACAATGAAGTTACAGAGAGGATCTTTAATCGAGTACTCGAAGCGGTCATTTATACAGTTTCAGATTCAAAATATTATGCGGACCAAAAGTCTTACCCTCACTATCTTGCAGTGAATATGAATTCGATCCTTTTCTTTCGAGAATAGAGTATGGTCCTTCATACAATAAAAATAATTTACGTATTTCTGAATTTTCGGCACTGGATTGGGGGTGAGTTCGAACTAGTGCCATATCTCCTGGTTTAAAAACAACTACAGAATTCTGTTTATTATATTTCGTTTCTTGGATCTTTCTTTTAGAACGAATTCTTTTCTCCGCGATTTCCCATATCTCATTTCTTGTAAGAATTTCAGCGGCGGATTCTTCCGGAAAATTAAGGATTTTACGAACATTATTCAGTTCTACTTTCCCCGCAAAAAGATATGAAGGTGTAAACCCCGTTACCTGATGTACCACATTATTGATACAGGGCTCCACATCGGCTAGAACATGAGCCCACTTGGTGTGTTTCTGAGAACAAAAAGCTCTAAGCAACCGCCCAATTTCTTTATTTACTCTTTCAGTAGCATTTCCTTGCGGGAAGTACACCGAAGTATGTGCCCCTTTATGCCCCTTTCTAATAACGCTAAACTAAATGAACTTAAATAGACTAGAAGCTGAGTAGCCCCAGATCATGACCTTGGTAACGGTCCCATCAAGTCCAAACAAGCCAACTCCCCCGGCTCCCTAGCAACCACGCTATTAAATTCACCTTTTATTGTTTTACTTGCCTTCGATTTTCGGCAGAGATCGCATGAAGCTACGATTTGTCTGATATGTTTTTGCATTTTTTTCCAATAAAATGTCTGACGCATGTGCTCGAATGTTTTTTTGTACCCGAAGTGCCCTATATCTGAATGCTGTTGTTAAATCAATCCCGCAATCTGCTTTTGCGGTACACATAGGCGATAACCCGGATCGCGATTATTACCCTTTCGAAATAATATTCCACTGTGCATTTTATACCACCGCAACTTTCGTCTATTTCATCTTCAGTCGAATCCAAACTCTGGATAATTTTATTCAGGGACGGGTCGGCCCTTTGGTCATCCTTGAGAGTTTTTAACTCCTCTTTCAATAGTTTAAATTCATTTGTCAATTTCAGCATAAAGACGTTCACTTGTTCCCTATTATCGGGTTTGACAATCACTTTTGAACACACTGGCAATCGAGAAAGACTATAAGCCGTTATATTTTCGGATCCCTTAAAATATACTATTTCAAAATCAAATTCTTGCATATACAATACCCATCTGGTCAGTCGAGCTGTTTTGAACGGAGCACTCATAATATAAGAAAGACTCTTATGATCTGTAACCACTATAAGAGGTTGTCCTAAAATCAATACGCGCCAAGTTTGTAACGCATGTACAGTAGCCAGTGCTTCTTTTTCTGTTACTGTATAACGGAGTTCCGCTCCCCTCAACAATTGAAAGCAATTATATTTTTATTTCCCAAGTTATCGGTTTGATATTAAAATGACCCCAAACCATATCCCGAGCTATCTGCTTGTATAAAAAAAGTTTTTCCCAAAACTGGATGAGCCATATACGTGACACTCGAATACGCGTCTTTGATTTTTTTGAACGCTAGATCTTCTTTCTTCGTCCACCCCCATTTTACAGATTTTTTTTCAAAATATTCAGTAACGGAATCGTTAAATCGGCAAAGCCTTCGCAAACCTTCGATCATAATTGACCATTCCTAAATATGCTCGGAGTTTTCGTATATTTCGTGGTCGCGGAAACTCCTTGATTGCTTTAATTCTGTTCGGATCTATTGATATTCCCTGCGGCGTTATGACATGGCCCACAAAAACCACTTGGCTTCGCGCAAACACAGACTTTCTAAATTTAACCGTCAAATATGCTTCCTGTATTTTCAAAAATATCGTTTTCAAATGGGATAAATGTTCCTCGGCTGTTCTTGAAAAAATCAATAGGTTATCGACAGATATTAGTGTGAAGGATTCTACTTCAGGCCCCAAAATTATTCGTAGCCCCATAATAAAACTCGCCACTGATGTCGACAGTCCAAACGGAAGTACCTGAAAAATGTATGTAATAATCTCGAATAAAAAACCAGTGAATTTTTGGTCTTCGGTGCGTATTGGAATTTGCCAATACGATGCAGTTAAATCGAGAGTTGATAAGTATTGACCTTGCTTAAAGCGTACCAACAAATCATCAATACGTGGAGGTTTAACGTGATCTTTTTCCATCCGCCCATTCAAAAATCTAGCATCTAGACAAATACGGATTGATAGGTCCTTTTTAACAACCGTAGTGAGTGGCGACACATATTCCGTTTGTGCCGGTTTGATAATACCTAACTCTACCATTTCATCAATTTGTCGTTTGGCCTCAGCCCTATGCGCAAAAAGAATTGGATACGGGGCTCTGAAGAAAGGTGATGAATCACGCATTTCAATCTCATGAGAATATTTGTCAGTCAAACCCGGCGTTTCTGAAAAAATCGTTTCAAACTCTTTTAGCAATGCATAAAGATTTTCTTTTTAGTTATTGTCAAACATCTCCGCCCTTTCACTTGTTTCTCTGAGTTGAGACTCTGAATAACAAGGACGAATATTTTTATTCTCCTTAAACCCTCTGATGAGACCGGCAACACCAACTGTCTATTGAATTGTCATTTAGAGAGTCGAAACATTCTTCCGATACCGCAGAACACTGACTCCCGGAATCTATGAGCGCTTCAAACTTCCTATCCATAACCTCTATAAAAATTTCCGGCGATAAAGTTTTTTCTTCTTCCAGCCCCCCAAAATCTTCACTATCGCTAATAAGTTCGTCCTGTATACTCAAATACCGTATTGCTCTATTTGATGAATTCCTTGTTTCTCTTATATCCCCGTTATTATTATTATTCAACGTTGTGTTCACCCCATTCCGCGTAATAGCACCCCTATCATTATGATAATTTCAGGAGTTATCTCTTCGACCCCCCGTAAAATTTCTTTGCTGATACCCTTGGTGCCTATCCTCACGATTTAAAACTGTATTCGAGGTGTTTCTCTGACTCATTCCTCTATGTTCACCTTCAAACGTTAAATCTAATTTTCCTAAATATGTTTCCACAATTTTTGCGGTAGACGGCGTTTGCAATTAACGGCAGGGCAAGTAACCCTACTCACGGGGGCTGTCACACTGAAGCTATTCGAAGAAAGAAAAATGGATGACGATACAGGACACAACTTATCTGGTCTTAGTATCCTGAATAGTCGGCTGTTTCTCGTAGTCTCTGGAGCCGGACAGGTTCAAGTTGCTGGATGTAGACGAACCAAAAGTAAAAAATGGTAAGGAATACCCGACAAGGACTGGGAAGCGGGTTTCAAGGCTTCACCAGAAGCTTGAAAAATCAACCTGGTAGTAGAACCCTAAAAAATTATCAAACCTTAGGTACATTCAAACACGAAAAAAAAGATGATATACTACCTCACTCTGTGGAGGGTTCCTGATTCAGAGTATTTCCGATGGGGCTGAAGAAGGTACTCGGAACCAACTTGTACACTACAAAGACGAACAAATGAATGTCATATAAAATCAAAAGTGAGCTAAGAGGGAAAATGATCACCAGTACTTACAGAAGTGATGGATAAATCCCTTGAAAAGAGGTTAAGACTTCCTCGAAATTGTTTCAACTTGAAACCGGTATGGAAATCCAGAATATCAGTGGAAATCAGTTCAAATCCTTCTAGAAGGGTAGTTACAAAATCTACAAATAGGTAACTTCCACGTTCCACTCACTACTGAAGAAGATCAACAATATCGAATTTTCTGGAGATCAAAAAAGAAATGAAAGATCAAACTCTCTACCAACACAAAGGATCTAAATTTCCATTCGCTGGACGTGAAGTAAGTTTCGGAGGTGACAGTGTCGTTCCCTTCAGAGAGGTAAAAGGGCATTCATGGATTATTTCGCCACAAAGGTGATTCTCATGGATAACACACGGTAGGGAAATACCTTCGGAGTGATCTCAATTATCAGGAGATGAAAATAATCCCAGACAAGCCTAGAATTACGGAATATAAGGAATGATAATGGAAATACCTACCGTCGCGCCTATGTCTAGTCGTTCTTACGGTTTCAACAGTTCAATATTTAGGGACATCGATAAAAATAAAATATACTGAATGTTGACAGATTGTCAGAAGAGCCGATCAAAACAAAGCCGAGACCTTTTGAGGTTACTTTCAAGTTTTCACATTTATTGAAGATATTTTGTTTCCCAAGAACTCAGAGAAATCTTACCGGAGTGCATGAACACTAGATTATCAAGGTGGGTACCTTCTTGAAGTCATCATTTAGATCCGAACCATTAAATCGGAGCTACGAACACAAGGGTGATTCAGAAATGCTAGTTGGGTATTACTTGAATTATTGCATCACCTGGAAAGCGTGCGCCTAGAAGGTCCAAAGTGTACTATTATTACTACTTGACCGTTATAATGATTAGGAAGATATCAAAGAGATTAAATTGAACCGTTACATTGTATCAATGTTGATAATCAGGATGATGCTTGTTTTTTCAGAGCAATTGTGAGTGCGTTGTACCCTGCTGAACAGAATGTTTCACGTTCATCCTCATATCCTCATATGACACGGTATTGAATACAAACGGCTTGGAAATTCCCATGAAAATCCCTCAAATCACAAAATTTGAGAAACTGAACAATATTTCGGTTATTGTCTATAGTTTGGAATTGAATGTCATCAAAGTGAAATCATTTTACGAAGCAGTACCTGCACGATTAACTAAGCATAAATTGGATCGTCACGTCAATTTACTTTTAATTCAAAACAAATACTTTCCCAAATTAAATGAATATGATGCTTTACCTTTAGATACAGACAGTTCTGTAATCAAGTATCATTATTGCTGGATAAAAGACATGTCCAGATTACTTAAATCACAACTTAGCAAACATAAAAGTAAAAAAAATATTTTTGCGATAGATGTTTGAATTATTTTAATAGTGAAGAAAAATTGAATGAACACACCATCTTGTGCGAGAATGTAAATAACTGTAAAATTTCCTTCCCGCAATTCGACTATGCACAATTTTGAAATTATGTATATAAGCAAAAATGTCCGTTTGTTATATATGCTGATTTTGAATCTATTCTTGAGAATTGCGAGAAGAAAATTTCGGATAAATGCAAAAATGTATCAGGTGCATAAAGCATTCGGTGCAGGCTACTACTTAAAATGTTCCTATGATGACACGCTATCCAGATTCAATAGCCATCGAGGTGAGGATTGCATTCAATGGTTCGCAGATGAAATGGCACATATCGCCAAATTTGTTGAATCCAAAATTAAAAATATTGAGCCGATGATATGTCCCCCTAAAATGGTCACTGCTAGGGTATGTCATATTTGCGAGAAACCCTTCGCGAAAAAAGATATCATCGTCGCAATCTGTCATTCAAGAAGCTATTTGTCGTGCCCATCACATTTCACAATCTTTCGGGCTATGATAGTCATTTCATAATTAGAGATGTTGCTAAAAGAGGGTGTGTAAGCATACTTCCCATCAACAAGGAGAAATACATTTCATTTACCCAATTTGATAGTGAAACTAGTATAAAATTCCGGTTTATAGATTCTTTTCGATTCATGGGAGCCAGTCTCGACGAGTTGGTTTCAACATTAAACCTAAACAATTTGAAATTTGCTCTTTTAACGAAAAAGGGTGTATTTCCGTAGATGATGATGATGATTATGTAGATGATATACGAAAACTCCTCGACACCGAGCTTCCTTCTAAGAAAAAATTCTACAACAAGCTCAATGATACCGAAATTAATGATGAAAAGTATGCTCATCCTCAAAACGTTTGGCGTCAATTCAATATTGAAAATTAAGGTCAATACAGCGATTTGTATATGAAAACAGACATTCTCCTTTTGGCTGATGTTTTCGAGAATTTTCGTGAAATTGATTCGAAGACATATGGACTGGATCCAGCATGGTACTACACAATGCCAGGGTACACGTGGGATTGCATGTTGAAATATACCGGTTGCAAATTACAGATTTTAAAGGACGTCGATATGGTAATGTTTGTGAAAAAGTGTATAAGGGGTGGAATTTCAGATTGCTGCAATAGATATTCAGAAGCAAATAACCGGTATATGTCAACATACGATCCCACAAAACAGTCCAAATATCTCATATATTTTGGCGTTAATAATCTATATGGATGGGCAATGTCAGAATGTCTACCATATGGAGGTTTTGAATGGACAGATACGAACATTGATGTGACTCAAATTCTCGACGACAATCCTGAAGGTTATATTTTACAAGTCGATTAAGAGTACCCTGCACACCTTCATGATCTACATAAAGATTTTCCTTTTTGTCCTGAACATCGGACACCACCAAACTCGAAATTAACAAAATTGATGCCAACTCTTCACAATGAATCCGAATATACTTTACATTATAGGAATTTAAAGCAGGCTCTTGAACATAGATTGATATTAACGAAAATCCATAAAGTCCTGAAATTCAAACAGTCTGCATGGTTGCGTCCTTATATCGAGTTGAATACTCCTACGAAGGCCGATATGGTTCCAAAAATCTCATTGGTGGTCCTCGATTCCACAATGGTATAGTTTTCGACGCAGACTTGATGGCTATTGAATTGAAAAAAGCCGAACTTGTATTCAATAAACCGATGTATTTGGGAATGGCTATTTTGGATATTTCGAAAACTTGCATGTTCAAATTTCACTATGATTTTATGCTACCCACTTTGGGTGTGGACAAATGTAAGGTTATGTACTCCGATACAGATTCTTTTGTGTATGAATTGTCATGTGACGATGCATACAAAGAAATCATTGAAAAGTACATCGAGAAATTTGACACATCTGATTATGCAAGAGACAACAAATTGGGCAAGTCTGAGGAAGATGAGTCGTTGCAAAAATTCTTCAAGCCTCTGTCGATGCCTTTAAAGAAAATAGCCGACAAAACAACGACTGCGTCGATCAAAACAGAAATTGAACCTGAAGAAGAATTGAAGGAGTTGTCAGAACCTAAACAAGAAGAAGTGGAAGAGTCGTCAGAAACTCCATTTCAATCCCTAGAAGCTGGTACGCAAGATGATTCCTCCCTCAGCGTAGATGAGCAAGTTTTAGAGGAATATATCGATCAATATCCGATAATGTCTCAATCGTACATTCTAAAGCATTGGGAAAAAAAGCAAGGAAATCGACAAGGTTTATGGTCCCATATATGATGGCGTATCTTCAAAATGGTTCCTCGGTCAGAGGGAAATAGATTTCGACAAACGTACAGGCAGCATCAAAATGGCTGGGCATATCCGGAGAGAAACACCTGGTCTATATGAACTCATATTCCTCGACGTACCTGAAAAGTATACCTCTGACGATTTACAAACATACAAAACAATTTTGGATTTATCGAGCGTCCACAAAAACACCCTCGGTCATCTGAAAGGTACTCAGAGATACAAGTACAATGAAATAATCAAGCCAATGTTTCCTTCGAAAAGTAAATCAGGTTCAGGTTTACAACCCGAATCAGCTACCGCATTACAGCCTGATTTACCTACTGCAATGACTTTCAATACGAATCCAATGGAATTCATTTATTGAGATGACCCAAAAGAACTGTGTGAACGTCTCAAGTTATTGATAGCATCTCGAGATGCTGGAAACATTTCGCTCGACAATGAGATTATGGCCATTTTGAGCGAACTCAAGGAAGCAAATATAATGAGTTGAGGTGTACTGCTACATCATTTTCACAATGGTTGTCGATAAGTTTGGACGTAGTGACAACGCGCCCAACGTCAAAAGAAGGCGAATTCAATCAACTTCTAAGGGTAATGCACTGCTTCACACCCCAGATGGTAATATCGATTTCAGTGATTTGAAATTATGTAATGTGAAGACACCTACAGATGATACGGATGCAGCCAATAAGCGATACGTTGACGGGCTCGTTGAAGATATCAACACATCTATCAAGAATCAGGGTGGTCAACACACGCAAAAACTATCCATGATGAACAATGAAATGAACAGACGAATTCAAACTTTCAATGGGAATTTGGTGCAAATAGCGAGAAGAAATACGGCACTTTATAATGAGTATGCTACAAAAATTCTGAATATTCAAACTGTATTGGGTAAACATACGAATGATATCGATGCGGTAGCGAGGAGGGAAACCGTCTTGGTTGATCAAGTGAAAAGTTTTCAGCAAACAATCAAGTCAATCGAGGAGCTCATGAATCAGTATCACGGGGAAATGATGTCACATACAACTACCTTGACCGATAGGCTAAATGGTTTCCAACAAAAGTTTGATGAAACTAATATAATGATGGATTCGACATTATTCCAACATAACAAAGATATCACTAAAATAAAAAATGACATATACGCTTTGATTGAATCCCGAAAAGAAATATTCGATTTGATCAAGTGAAATTCAGTATAATATCTGCTATCAGCATGAAAAGACATTCAAAAGAGAAACTTCAACTGGTAAATGAACTCCATAGGTCAGCTCGCAAAATATTTCCGCGTCGTCGAACTATAATCAAGGGGTTGGATGACTTGTGGCAAATGGACATGATCGAAATGCGTCCCTACGGCTCTCAAAATCGAAATTTCAAACTTATCCTGGTTGTGATTGATTGTTTTCCGAAATTCGTATGGACTCGTCCGCTGAAATCGAAAACGGGTGAGGAAATTACCAAATCGTTTGCAGATATTTTGACACATACGAAACAATGTCCGAAAAATCTACAGAGTGACCAGGGGACTGAGTTCTACAATGAAAAATTTCAAAGTCTCATGAAAACTCATGCGATAAATCATTATAGCACATTCAGCATCATGAAGGCCTCTATGGCTGAACCTCTTATTAGAACATTGAAAGAATAACTCTACAAATATTTCAGTTTGAACGGCACCTACAAATGGCTGAATGTTTTACCTGAAATCACCGAATGCTACAATGATACGCGCCATTCCAGGACGGTCATGAAACCATCAGAAATCAACAAATCTAACGGAAAAGACATTCTCAAATCGGTTTATTCTCATCTGAAAATATCAGGGCCGAGTAAATTCAGAGTCGGTGGTATTGTGCGCATATCGAAGGTCAAACATGTTTTCGACAAGAGGTACAAACCCAATTGGACTACAGAGCTCTTCAAAATCATCAAGGTCAACATTACCAATTCGGTCACTTTCATGTTCGAAAATATGCAAGGTACACCTATCAAGGGGGCATTCTATGCGGAAGAGTTTCAAAAAACTGCCAACACTGATGTTTATTTGGTGGAAAAAGTTTTGAGGAGAAAAGGAAGAAAAATTTACGTCAAATGGCTCGGTTTGAATGCCACGCACAACAGTTGGATCGAAAACGTTAATTTTATATCGGTAGGGAGGCCTTTCTGTGATGTGTTGTTCAACACGCAGCAAAAATCACGTGATGTGAGGCTATAAAAGATCATGCAAGCGTCAACGTTCAGTTTGAAAACAATGTCGGTCGATAGTGGTTGTGAAACAATGTTCGATAGTGACGAGGAATACAACGAAACTCTAGATGCCATAGACAAAGCTTTGGGGCGATACGAAATGTTGGCAAAAAACGAAAACCAATTGCTGTTGATCGTCTTTCCCATGGATTCATATGAAATTCTATGCGGTCTAAGTCCATCCAGAGACTTCAGCTCGTGCATAATACTCAAGCAACAATTTTCTCTTTGTTCCATCAATTATACCTCATTCGAGTGGGAAACTCTGATTGGTATTCTGCAAACGATAAAGGAAAACTTCTTCGATTCAGGAATCGATGGTTATGTGGACGAGTATGATCCGATATCAATAAAGTGTGGAGACTACATTCACGTTACGCAGTACATTGAAAGTAGTACAAAGAAAGTTTCAATTACCAAAGATGTAACGAATATGGAGCTGTCTCAGCAGGATGTCAACGACGTGCTCAATACTCACTTGGGGTGCTGTCAGACCGTGTGGCCATGTTGGATGCTCTGAATTTTTATGATTAATATCGAGGTGTTTTTGACATTATTCAATCTTGGTTGCGTGAGAATAAAATCAATTCAACTTTAGAGGAAATTATAACAGGTTTTTGTCAAGCCTCATGATTGGATAGTTTGAATGCTAATGGCTTGCGAGAATATGTATTTTATTATAAACAAAATTCGTATATGATTTATGTAATACATGATTGTGATGAAACACATGAAATGATTTGTTGTTATTTTAATCAAAAAATATTCAAAGGAATACACATAAAGAGATACATGAGTGAATGAAAACAACATGTCACAGGAAATCTGTTGTCCTACAGAAAAACCACGGATGTGCAATTTCTTCAAAATAGGACTTTTCTCATTTCAATATTGCATACGTAATTCTCCAGCGTTTTGACTCAAAATCTGTTCATGAAATATTTTGAAAGGTTGAAAAATATAAATGTTTTTTTTTCACTAATTTTACATCATGATCAAATCGAGCCGACTTGCTTGACAAAAAACTCGTATGTTATTCTTCATAGTGAAATATTATGGATGTATCCGAAAATTTTATCATTTGCTAAGCTCCAATATCGGATGTGACTACGTGCGTGGTTTTTGCTAAGGATTTTGCCGATTTTCTGGAATGCGGCTTCGATTTTATTCGACTTCTCTTACATGCGTTGTTTTTGTTAAGGAAAACATTTTTATTCACCCCTACTTTTTTGAAGGATTTCATTCAGTCGTAGTCTTTTCCAGTCAGTTTTTACTTCATCGAAGTGCATGTGACATTAAACAAGCTCATCTCATTTGTAAACCATTTTTATTCTGATTAGATAAAAAATTTCCGCATTCATTAGTTCTTTGTGCACAGTGTGTGTCAGGTGAGTTGAATACATTTTGTGTTTGTGTGACGCGAAAATTTTTTTTTTTATATTTTAGTATGGAACCTACACAGAAAGATATCCGTTTCAGTAGAGGCAAAATGCTGGCATTACTCGCAAGAAATGATAATGGATTTGTCAAGAATTTTGACCATGTACCTCTAATAAGTGTACCCCCCTCATCAAACGAACTTACTGTCAATGATCAGGCGGTTGACTTGATTCATGAATTTGAAGAAGAATGAACATTAATTTTGTATTCTTATTTTTCTTATGTAATGATATGCCCATTTGCCAAATGAAGAAATAAACTAATATTAACTTATTTTCAAAATTATTTCAATTATTGCATTCTCAATCAATTAATCAAAACAAAGAAAAAAACACATTATCAGAAAAACGTTACACAAGAGTATGCTTGGAGAAATATCAAATTGCTAGATTAGAACCCCATATGTGCAGTGGTTAGTGTTACATATGCGTTTTATGCTAAAATGTGATTTGGAGAGTGAAGGGATTCAGGTCAAGCTATAATGACTCCACGGCAGGGTATCATATGACTGGGGGGTGAGGTAACGTTTGTCATCATCTGGACTGGGGCCACTTTCGCCTGCTCGATACTAAACACGTTGTGAGCGAAAGATCGTATGGTACATTGGGTAATGTTCTTTTGCTTGAAATTTTTCAAACAGTCGATGTAGTCATCGAATGTGATTTTATTCTTTACTACGCCATATTTTGTATGCATCGTCACATGACGATGCATACAAAGAAATCATTGAAAAGTACATCGAGAAATTTGACACATCTGATTATGCAAGAGACAACATCTATGGAATACCATTTGTGAATAGAATAAAAGTGCCTGGCCTCATGAAGAATGATGCGAACGGCAAAATCATCACGCACTTTGCAGGGTTGCGTTCAAAAATGTACACTTACAAAGTGCAGGGTGGTAAAGACGTCAAAAAGGCAAAAGGGGTGAAATATGGCGTAGTAAAGAATAAAATCACATTCGATGACTACATCGACTGTTTGAAAAATTTCAAGCAAAAGAACATTACCCAATGTACCATACGATCTTTTGCTCACAACGTGTTTAGTATCGAGCAGGCGAAAGTGGGCCCAGTCCAGATGATGACAAACGTTACCTCATCCCCCAGTCATATGATACCCTGCCGTGGGGTCATTATAGCTTGACCTGAATCCCTTCACTCTCCAAATCACATTTTCTTATTTCCAGGTATACACTGATGGCTATGGATTTGGAGCAATTGTGCATCAAAACCATTTGCGAGAATATATCCTCTACGTATGATTTCATAACATTTTCACCCTTGCCTTTACAATTAACAGAAAAAGTGATTCGAAATTTTGCCGAGTATAAATGGATTCAAATAAATAAACTTGAAACTCAATATGATACGGACATGCTTGTTGATTTTGAAAATGTTTCCTCGATTTCTCGAAATATACCTACCAATTTTCGCAAAGTCTTGTTAGATTCTAACGATTTGCTGCCATACTCCAAGCATGAATCATAATGGGTTTGGGAAAAGTTTTATGAAAACGAACAGTTTAATGTCAGATTTTGCGAGACTTATGCATACATGTTTGAAGCAATGTTACGTATAATGCATAATAAAATAGCATATCAGTTGCTTTCATGATTTGTTTCATTCTCATGAGCTACATACTTTGTTCAAGGATAAATCACGATGGTGCCAGAATTGCTTCACCCGCGTTTTGTTCAAACTCGAAAATCAGAACGATTGCATTCATAATTTACATAGAAGAAAAAGAACAAAATTGTGTTGAAAAACTTGAATAATTTCGTTTGATTTCTTCAAGTAATTGATCTGACTATATTTCAACTACTCTGTATATCAAATTCTTTTTTATTCACTCATGTATCTCTATATGCGCTTCTCTATATGTAATCCTTTATTTCTTCACTTGATCCAACTATATTTCAACTACTCTGTATATCCAATAAATTTTTATATATTCATGTGTTCCTTTGAATTTTTTTTTAATGCTAGGATGTTCGTACTATATTTCCTGTGACATGTTGTTTTATTCACTCATGTATCTCTATATGCGTTTCTCTACATGTAATCCTTTATTTCTTCACTTGATCTAACTATATTTCAACTACTCTGTATATTCAATAATTTTTTAGTACTTGGATTTTCTGACAATATTTCTGCCGTCCTCTAGAGAAACCCCGGATGTGCGAGAAGTGTACTTTTGAGAAATTGACGTCTGAAATTTTGAAATATCTAACTGACTGCCATACCTCTGTTTGTTATCCGAAAATGTACATATTTGGCATGTCAGATAATTAGTTCGTTTTTCATTCATCAACCATGCTTTTATTTCAATTGTCCTATCCTTTCTAACATAATTGTTGCACTTACGAGGTTTCAGCCTAGCAACTATTTTTTTTTACTTAGAATAAAGCGTGTATGTTACACGGTGGCTTCACATAAGAGGTAACAACTTAGCATTTTCATTGTTAACTTAGCATAAAACGCATATGTAACACTAACCACTGCACATACGGGGTTCTAATCTAGCAATTTGATATTTCTCCAAGCATACTCTTGTGTAACGTTTTTCTGATAATGTGTTTTTCTTTGTTTTGATTAATTGATTAGGAATGCAATAATTGAAATAATTTTGAAAATAAGTTAATATTAGTTTATTTCTTACATAACAAAAATTAGAATACAAAATTAATGTTCATTCTTCTTCAAATTCATGAATCAAGTCAACCGCCTGATCATTGACAGTAAGTTCGTTTGATGAGGGGGGTACACTTATTAGAGGTACATGGTCAAAATTTTTGACAAATCCATTATCATTTCTTGCGAGTAATGCCAGCATTTTGCCTCTACTGAAACGGATATCTTTCTGTGTAGGTTCCATACTAAAATATAAAAAAAAATTTTTCGCGTCACACAAACACAAAATGTATTCAACTCACCTGACACACACTGTGCACAAAGAACTAATAAATGCGGAAATTTTTTATCTAATCAGAATAGAAATGGTTCACAAATGAGATGAGTTTGTTTAATATCACATGCACTCCGATGAAGTAAACTGACTGGAAAAGACTACGACTGAATGAAATCCTTCAAAAAAGTAGGGGTGAATAAAAATGTTTTCCTCAACAAAAACAACGCATGTAAGAGAAGTCGAATAAAATCGAAGCCGCATTCCAGAAAATCGGCAAAATCCTTAGCAAAAACCACGCATGAGTCACATGCGATATTGGAGCTTAGCAAATGATAAAATTTTCGAATACATCCATAATACTTCACTATGAAGAATAACAACATACGAGTTTTTTTACAAGTCGGCTCGATTTGATCATGATGTAACATTAGTGAAAAAAAAAAACATTTATATTTTTCAACCTTTCAAAATATTTCATGAACAGATTTTGAGTCAAAACGCTGGAGAATTACGTATGCAATATTAAAATGAGGAAAGTCCTATTTTGAAGAAATTGCACATCCGTGGTTTTTCTGTAGGACAACAGATTTCCTGTGACATGTTGTTTTCATTCACTCATGTATCTCTGTATGTGTATTCCTTTGAATATTTTTTGATTAAAATAACAACAAATCATTTCATGTGTTTTATTACAATCATGTATTACATAAATCATATACGAATTTTTGTTTATAATAAAATACATATTCTCGCAAGCCATTAGCATACAAACTATCCAATGATGAGGCTTGACAAAAACCTGTTATAATTTCCTCTAAAGTTAAATTGATTTTATTCTCACGCAACCAAGATTGAATAATGTCAAAAACACCTCGATATTAATCATAAAAATTCAGAGCATCCAACATGGCCACACGGTCTGACAGCACCCCCAAGTGAGTATTGAGCACGTCGTTGACATCCCGCTGAGACAGCTCCATATTCGTTACATCTTTGGTAATTGAAACTTCCTTTGTACTACTTTCAATGTACTGCGTAACGTGAATGTAGTCTCCACACTTTATTGATATCGGATCATACTCGTCTACATAACCATCGATTTCTGAATCGAAGAAGTTTTCCTTTATCGTTTGCAGAATACCAATCCCACTCGAATGAGGTAAAATTGATGGAACACAGAGAGAATTGTTGCTTGAGTATTATGCACGAGCTAAAGTCTCTGGATGGACTTAGACCGCATCGAATTTCATATGAATCCATGGGAAAGACGATCAACAGCAATTGGTTTTCGTTTTTTGCCAACATTTCGTATCGCCCCAAAGCTTTGTCTATGGCATCTAGAGTTTCGTTGTATTCCTCGTCACTATCGAACATTGTTTCACAACCACTATCGACCGACATTGTTTTCAAACTGAACGTTGACGCTTGCATGATCTTTTATAGCCTCACATCACGTGATTTTTGCTGCGTGTTGAACAACACATCACAGAAAGGCCTCCCCACCGATCCAATGTGTGCTAGTTTTCCATAAGATTCTATATAAAATTAACGTTTTCGATCCAACTGTTGTGCGTGGCATTCAAACCGAGCCATCTGACGTACATTTTTCTTCCTTTTCTCCTCAGAACTTTTTCCACCAAATAAACATCAGGGTTGGCAGTTTTTTGCAACTCTTCCGCATAGAATGCCCCCTTGATGTACCTTGGTGTACCTTGCATATTTTCCAACATGAAAGTGACCGAATTGGTAATGTTGACCCCGATGATTTTGAAGAGCTCTGTAGTCCAATTGGGTTTGTAGCTCTTGTCGAAAACATGTTTGACCTTCGATATGCGCACAATATCACCGACTCTGAATTTACTCGGCCCTGATATTTTCAGATGAGAATAAACCGATTTGAGAATGTCTTTCCCGTTAGATTTGTTGATTTCTGATGGTTTCATGACCGTCTTGGAATGGCGCGTATCATTGTAGCATTCGGTGATTTCAGGTAAAACATTCAGCCATTTGTAGGTGCCGTTCAAACTGAAATATTTGTAGAGTTTTTCTTTCAATGTTCTAATAACACGTTCAGCCATAGAGGCCTTCATGATGCTGAATGTGCTTTAATGATTTATCTCATGAGTTTTCATGAGACTTTGAAATTTTTCATTGCAGAACTCAGTCCCCTGGTCACTCTGTAGATTTTTCGGACATCGTTTCGTATGTGTCAAAATATCTGCAAACGATTTGGTAATTTCCTCACCCGTTTTCGATTTCAGCGGACGAGTTCATACGAATTTCGAAAAACAATCAATCACAACCAGGATAAGTTTGAAATTTCGATTTTGAGAGCCGTAGGGACGCATTTCGATCAAGTCCATTTGCCACAAGTCATCCAACCCCTTGATTATAGTTGGACGACGCGGAAATATTTTGCGAGCTGACCTATGGAGTTCATTTACCAGTTGAAGTTTCTCTTTTGAATGTCTTTTCATGCTGATAGCAGATAGTATACTGAATTTCATTTGATCAAATCGAATATTTCTCTTCGGGATTCAATCAAAGCGTATATGTCATTTTTTATTTTAGTGATATCTTTGTTATGTTGGAATAATGTCGAATCCATCATTATATTAGTTTCATCAAACTTTTGTTGGAAACCATTTAGCCTATCGGTCAAAGTAGTTGTATGTGACATCATTTCCCCGTGATACTGATTCATGAGCTCCCCGATTGATTTGATTGTTTGCTGAAAACTTTTCACTTGATCAACCAAGACGGTTTCCCTCCTCGCTACCGCATCGATATCATTCGTATGTTTACCCAATACAGTTTGAATATTCAGAATTTGTGTAGCATACTCATTATAAAGTGCCGTATTTCTTTTCGCTATTTGCACCAAATTCCCATTGAAAGTTTGAATTCGTCTGTTCATTTCATTGTTCATCATGGATAGTTTTTGCGTGTGTTGACCACCCTGATTCTTGATAGATGTGTTGATATCTTCAACGAGCCCGTCAACGTATCGCTTATTGGCTGCATCCGTATCATCTGTAGGTGTCTTCACATTACATAATTTCAAATCACTGAAATCGATATTACCATCTGGGGTGTGAAGCAGTGCATTACCCTTAGACGTTGATTGAATTCGCCTTCTTTTGACGTTGGGCGCGTTGTCACTACGTCCAAACTTATCGACAACCATTGTGAAAATGATGTAGCAGTACACCTCAACTCATTATATTCGCTTCCTTGAGTTCGCTCAAAATGGCCATAATCTCATGGTCGAGCGAAGTGTTTCCAGCATCTCGAGATGCTATCAATAACTTGAGACGTTCACACAGTTCGTTTGGGTCATCTCAATAAATGAATTCCATTGGATTCGTATTGAAAGTCATTGCAGTAGGTAAATCAGGCTGTAATGCGGTAGCTGATTCGGGTTGTAAACCTGAACCTGATTTACTTTTCGAAGGAAACATTGGCTTGATTATTTCACTGTACTTGTATCTCTGAGTACCTTTCAGATGACCGAGGGTGTTTTTGTGGACGCTCGATGAATCCAAAATTGTTTTCTATGTTTGTAAATCGTCAGAGGTATACTTTTCAGGTACGTCGAGGAATATGAGTTCATATAGACCAGGTGTTTCTCTCCAGATATGCCCAGCCATTTTGATGCTGCCTGTACATTTGTCGAAATCTATTTCCCTCTGACCGAGGAACCATTTTGAAGATACGCCATCATATATGGGACCATAAACCTTGTCGATTTCCTTGCTTTTTTTCCCAATGCTTCAGAATGTACGATTGAGACATTATCGGATATTGATCGATATATTCCTCTAAAACTTGCTCATCTACGCTGAGGGAGGAATCATCTTGCGTACCAGCTTCTAGGGATTGAAATGGAGTTTCTGACGACTCTTCCACTTCTTCTTGTTTAGGTTCTGACAACTCCTCCAATTCTTCTTCAGGTTCAATTTCTGTTTTGATCGACGCAGTCGTTGTTTTGTCGGCTATTTTCTTTAATGGCATCGACAGAGGCTTGAAGAATTTTTGCAACGACTCATCTTCCTCAGACTTACCCAATTTCAAAGCTAAATATTTTTTTCGAATTCCGCGCTCAATTTCGTTGATTTTATTCTTTCAAATTACATCAACTTCTTTGCTCAACGGCCTCATGATGACAAATGAAACTACATTACACCCTGTGTACGCATATATATTTGTCGAATCCGTGACGATAGCGGCCGGCATTTATATCGAAATCTTTCATTATCACAATGGCTCCATATCGATCTTGCCAGCATTCCGCACATAATTTTTTAAATTCTTCGAATGGCATGTCGGGTGAGACGTGTTCATCGAATACATGTTTCAAATTGATTTCATCCTGTTTGAATAATATAATCATATTGCAATTGTCCCGTATCGATTGTTTCCCAGAAGAAAGTTTCGTAGAAACTTTCAATGAAAGGAAGTTGAAACGGAAGCTACGTACTTCCAACCTCTGGGTCTTCGTGGTCCGAGTCGTCAGATTCCACGTTTTCTTCAGGAGGATGAGCTTTGATGTCCTTCGCGTGCCAGACCCCGCACGATTTTCCAGCCTCATCCACCATGGTGATAAAATTCTATTTATAATATAGGGACCTTTGAACTTCGGTGAAAGTTTGGAGGTCACACCTTGCGCCTTATCCGAGATTGTATAGTTTTTACGCCACACTTTCTGTTGCGAGATAAACTTTTCATCCCTCCTGCGTAAATTATACCTTCTTTGACTCGCGTTATGTGCGTGCTTTAGGTGTCTAGAAACGTCCTGGAAAACTTCACCTAATGCCTTTGCTCGTCTCTCAGGATCGAAATTCGTCTCGCAGCTATCCTCACAAGAAGAGCCAGCCTCTGTACCGCTCAACCTCAATTCCCTTCCAAACACGACGAAATTCGGGAAGAGCTGCGTGACTTCGTGTTTAGCAGACCTCATGGCGCACGCTACTTTAGGTAAAAACTTATCCCACGAGCGATGGTTTTCGGCTACGTAGGCGGCAAGCATTGTTTTGAGAACTCGGTGTGTTCGCTCTACCGGGTTGGCTTGTGCATGGAAATTCGCAATGAACCCTGGTTTTATTTCATATTCCTCCATGAGTGCTTGAAGGAGAGTACTTCGGAACTGTTTTTCATTATCCATAATCATTTTTCGTGGAACTCCAAACACTAAAAACACTTGCTCTTCCAAGATTTTGGTGATCATACTCGCGGTCGCCTGCCTAAAGGAAAAAATAAGACGAATTTACTGAATATATCGTATACCGAGAAGATAAAAGAATGACAGCCGAACGTGGTAGCGGTCCAACTATATCCACGCTGATGATTTCAAATGGTCTTTTCGCACTTGGAGCCTCACTCAACAAATATCCCCTAGGTGGTTTCTGCTCGGGTTTTGTACTGAGACAAACTGGCAATTCCGGACATAACGTGCCACGTTCCTTCGTAACTCAGGCCAATAGTACTTTCCAATCAAGCGAGAACATGTCTTGAAAATACCACCATGTCCACACGTCGTGGGATCGTGGTGCTGTCGGATAAGCTCTCGTCGTTGCTCTTTCGGAACCACAACTGCCCAATTATCCGATGTATCGTGGAGGTCTGGATAGGGTCTACCAATATGTTAATATAAAGTATTCTTCGAAACGCGCCACAATGGATATCGTAGAGGATCCAGCGTAACCTTTTCGATCATTCCCTTATACCACTTATCCTTTATAGGGTTTTCCACGTTATTCTGGCCCGCCTTCACACACAGGGCTGGCACCGAACGGGAGAGGGCGTCAGGAACTAAATGGTCGCGTCCCTTCCTGTGTACAATTTCAAAATCGTATTGTTGTAGCCTTACGGCCCAGCGCGCAATCCTCCCCACTGGATCTTTAATGGAATTCATCCATTTGAGGCTGTAATGATCCGTCACGACTACAAAACGGGTTCCTTCCAGATATGGCCTCAACTTTTCTATTGCAAAAATGACGGCAAGGCACTCCTTCTCCGTCGTGCTATATTTCCTTTCGCTCGGCGTTAGGAAGCGGCTCAGGTAACAAACAACCTTCTCACCCTCAGGATGTACCTGTGAAAGAACTGCCCCTAACCCGTAATCGGATGCATCCGTTTGCACTTGAAAGGGTAAATTGTAATCTGGACAGAAAAGGATTGGTGCGGCTACTAGACTTTCTTTAATTCGACGGAAAGCGGTTTCACATTGGTCAGTCCACTCGAAAGCGTGGTTCTTCCTAGTAAGATTGCTCAATGGAGCAATTAACGTCGAAAACCCTGCGACAAAACGTCGATACCAGGACGCCAATCCTATAACCCTTCTCACTTCGGTAACATTCTTTGGAGTTGGAATCCGCAAAATTGCCTCGACCTTCTCGGGATCGACCAACGAATTTATCACATACCCGAGGTATCGCAATTCCGATTTACAAAACTGGCATTTTTCCTTGTTCAGAGTGAGGCCCGCCTTGGTAAGTCTCGACAAAACCTCTTCGAGAATCTCCAAGTGTTTCTCGAAAGTCGGGGTGCAGATGATTATGTCATCTGAGTATATGAAGACATACTGCTCTAAATCGACACCCACGACTCTATCAACAAACCGCTGAAAGGTAGCCGCTGCATTGTGGAGACCCATGGGCATCCTGCGGAAGTGGAACAACCCACGATTCGGAATAACAAACGCTGTCAGTGGTTTCGATGCCTCTGCCAAGGGGATCTGCCAGTACGCAGCTTTGATATCTAATGTCGAGAGATAATGTGCATCTCTCAATTCATCGAGGGTCGAGCTCACGAACGGAATAGGGTATGCATCGCGCTTAGTAACTTTGTTGAGGCTGCGGAAATCTACGCAGAATCGGTACCGCCCATCCGGTTTTTTGACCAACAGGTTAGGTGAAGACCACGGAGAGTTTGAAGGTTCTACAACACCATCCTTCAACATTTGATCAAGTTCAATATTCACCTGATTTGCAATATTGGTGAGATAGGGTAATGTCTCTGTTTAATAGGAGGCGAATCTGTCTTGATCTCATGTTCGACAGAAGAGGTACACCCTAGTCCGTCCCCCATTAACCGAAAATACGTACCTACCACTTCTTCCAATTGTTCGCGTTGAACGACCGACAAAGAACCCAGATCATTAATGGTGCAGACGGATCCTATCGGATCTAAACCGTTTTCATCCCGAAACTGCCATTCATTCGAATATAAGTCTGGAATTATAGCCATACTGAGCCAGAAATCCATCCCCAGAATCAAAGAATGGGGAAGTGATGGAACAACCAATACTTCAATTATCTTTACCCGATCACATAACCGGATAGGTAAGAATACGCAGCCCATCACCTCACAGGAATCTCCGTTGGCTACCGTGCAATGGGATGTCGATGATTTGATTATCGAACACGACTTTCCTATCATCTCAAACCCTGCCTTACCCAATATTGCCCTACTTGCTCCACTATCTAACAATCCCAACATTTCCCTTCCGTGAATGATTACCTTCAAATATGGTCGAAGGTCATCCTTAGCGTGCGCGATGACGAAGTCGAGTAGGATCTTGTTGCTGCATGTTTGTTCTAGTATAGCCGATTGTGGAGGACTCAAGACTTCCAGCCGGCTCACTGAAGTCTTCGTTGCCCGTTTTTTGGTTTACAACTTGGACAGGAATCAGCCACCACCTTCTCATGTCCACATCGGAAACAAAATATTTGACGGGGTTTCGGACATTTCCGGAAACAATGTCCCCTTTCTCGACAATTCCAGCACATCGGTTGGTTCTCACCCACCCTTGTTTCTGCGTCAAGGTCAGAAGAATTTCTGCGATTTGATTCAAGCTGAGTTAAACTGGGACGTGTTGAGCCACTTGAGCCTATCGCGGATACTACTGAACTCCCTGATGGCTTCTTGTACGCTAATTCTGGTTCCATTAGGTTTCTATAATTCGTTGGTGGCGGTGCAAATCTCTGCACCCGCAATTCGGTTTCTTCGAACCTGTTGTAAGGCTGATTGCGTTTGTAAGTAGGGTAAAAGATTCCTACGTATCAGTCCTAGACGGGTACTTTCCGAAGGTCGATTCGCTCCCAACTTATTGAATAAGTTTTCCATCGCGGCAACGTAACAAATCACTCTTTCCCTTGCACCTTGTGTTCGCTTCCTGATCTCTTCCCACAAACTATTCTCGTAATCGAAAGGCAAAAAAGCGTTTTTTAGTTTCTCCACCAAATCATTCCACGAATAGAAATTGTTTGTGCGGTACCACAGCAACGCGTCCTTAGTAAACAATTCAGGAGCTGAACGAAGAAGTTGATCTGTAGAAACACCTCGAGATATTCTTAATTCCTCGATCCGTTCAAGAAAATTGATTCCCCGTCGAATTTAATATTCCAGCGTCCTATGTCGACAAAACGAGGTGAACAGTCTTGAACAACCTGACTGTAGGGCAATCCTGTGGAAAAACGAGAATTAACATTCGGTGCAATCGTAGATTCCCACTGAACGTGAGGTACTCCGGAGTTTCTTCTAGGTTGATCTGTTGCGAACCTAACAAAGTTTCCTGAAGCAGGAAAAGAGTGACCGCCAGATGTCGTCGGATCTCGTTCGAGAGACATAGGTATATCAATCAACCTCTCCACCGGTATTGGTAACGAAGGGTTTCGAGCATTATCGGCCGAAGTTGCAGGTCTAAGGGTTGTTGCTAGAGGAGGAGCAATATTGAACGACGATGGTATACCCTCATCTAATATCGAATGCCTTGGGTTAGAATAGTTCGGTTGTTCTGCTTCGAACCTGATGAAGTTACCATCTGAAGGTGGAGCGCGGCTGCACGATGGCTGCGAAAATTGTTGAGGTGATATCACATCGTCTCCTCCGTACCCCTGTCCGTGCCAAGTACGATTTCGAAACATGTTTTCCGTTAATTGCGCCGGCCTCTCAGTGTTTGCCACGTTGAACAGTGGTGGTATTCCCTCAGACAATCTCGATGATATGGGATCATCGGAGTGCCCATCATTTGATAACGGAGCCACAACATTTGGCACATTTTCAAAATGCTCTGAGACTTGTTCTATGAGTTGCATGCAATGGCACATCAGCCTCTGTCTTTGCTGTTCTACCGCTACACCCCACGTTGGGCGCCATTGATACCAAATATTCATTGCTACGCTATTTACTCCACAAATGAGAAATAACTAGTTGAGGGCTGATAATATTTCTCACAATAGTTTTCACATTCAAACCACTCAAATCAATGAAGCAAATATCTCAGGGAGTGGGTGAATATCAATTCAAACACTATGGTGAGTGACTGTGAAGATTTGTACTATTTCTGACTCTTTATTACAATTTGGTTATGTTTTACAGAGAAGAATGCTGTGATCCCAGGGTATGGTGTCTAATAGTTACTGTGCTTGGTATAAAAATCTGTAGGTAGGTTAAACTTCCAATATATCTGCGTTAAAGAGAGTGAGACGAATATGAAAGGGGAACCTTCAAGTATCGATACCGAAAATGTACAGATTGTCTCCTGCAACGTTTGTTGATTTCAGTACACCAGAGCGCAAGATTTTATTCTCAAATTCCTGGGATTCCAATGAATGAAAGTAGTAATAATATATAATTTCTTATTTTAGCTAAAGAATGGGTAATGATACGGCTCACGCAAATAAGTCCTCAGCGTAGACGTCTTGCCTTGGTGGAACCTGATCCGGTGACAGTATCAGACCCCTACAGGTTCCTCTCGACTACTGAAAACTTAGATGAGAGCCAAGGTGGGTACGGCTCAGCTCCTTGGTCTGCACCTGCATCAACTACTCCGCAATAACAGAAGCAAGGCCGCTCATGAAAGGAATATCCTTTTGGGGTTACAGCGATTGAATAACAGGTGGGTTCTCCTGTGCAACTAACCCTTCTCAGGATTGTCTTAGGCTCCTTTGAGAGACTATGTTGACATCGGCATATATCTAACTATGCAATAAGGCCCTAAAATAAAGTACTCATGAAGAATTCATTTAGCATCACTTCAAGTTTGTTATTATGCCAGTTGAAACGCACCTACCTCGATGGAGGGTGGCCTCGAGTGGCAACTTCGGTGAGTTGAGTTTGGCAAATTCAAAAATCGGGATCAAATCTATTTATATAACTCAACGAACCTTCCGTTGATAAAAAATATCCCAATCATCAATAGAAATTTCAAGAATAATCCGCAGAATTGCGAAGCACGTTTTCCATCCTTCTAGAACAACGCCAAAAATACTTCTCGAATATCTATTTTTTTCTGCTCCTCATCTATAAAAACCGCGCATATTTTCATGTTTTTTTTCCACTAACACCGTTTCTGCCTTTTCTCTTACAGGTTGGGAACCCTGCCTAAAACTCTGACAGTTATGGGTAGTTCCAATGAACCCTGAGATAACAACCGCAAGTGAGGTTATGTGTGTTTATTTTGACTTCTACTTCGACTTGATTCAATATAATATCGACTGAAACTAAGAGGACAGTCCACAAAATCAGCGACCCTTCGAGCTACCAAACCAAAGAGTGAAAGTGACAAACAATAATTGAATGCTAATATAATTTTATGTTTGCAGGTCTGGAAACTTTCAGCATATACCTATCCTAAAATTAAATACCTTATGCGGATTGAATATTAAATCTGCCTGTATTAAAACAACTATATGTATCCTTTTTAATTTTAACCCCACACAAACCAAAATCGTAAGTAGCCCGTAACAAAAGTAGGCGGCGTCAATATTCTTATGTCACATGGAATAATATTCTCGAATTTTCTGCTGTCCATCGCATGCAACATCATCAAAAATGAATATGGAATTTGATTTGGCTTCGTGAGGACTTATAATTTCCTCATTCTCTCTAAACGGAAAATACCCTAGCCCCTTTACTTTGCCCAAGATTTCTTGAACTGCTTGATATTTTGGCTGAAACAATGACTTTGAGTACACGTAAAGATTTTCAAATTTGGCGCCATTTGGGTGGAATGACAGCGTCAACATGGCTCCGTCTTTCCACAGCCACTCGGTCCGCAAATGATAGCACGAAACGAATTAGGTAATAATTTACCGTGTTTTCCCTCCACGCTGTTGGCTTCATTTAGAAAATCTAAATTTTCAATGGGTAATGACTCGTCTTGTTGAACGACTTCCATGTTGTAATGTTGGACAATGAGTGCAACGCGGTTATAAAATGATTGTTCAACATCACTCCATGTCATTCTCAATGTTGACTTACTGCGGTGCAGGTGTCGTCAATTCACTCATCGATAAGCTCCCGTTCGAATTGCATCTACCTGGATATCAGTATTGTGGACCTGGTACACGTCTCCGCGAAAGATTAGCGCTCGGTCAGAAGGGCATTAACGGTCTAGATTCTGCTTGCCGTCGCCACGATTTGGCCTATTCGCAGAATAAGTCTTTGGGGGATCGTCATAAGGCTGATTTGGAGCTGGAGAACAGTGCGTGGGAGCGGTTCAAATCGAAGGAATCTAGTTTGGGGGAGAAAGCAGCCTCTTGGTTCGTAACGACAGCCATGAAGACTAAACGTAAACTCGGTATGGGTATGACCTTTCGATGTAACATTCTTCAAAAAGTTATTAAAAATTGGAAGCCGCATCCTACGAATGTTAAAAAATCTAGTGCTTCGGCTTTGCAAGCCGCTAAAATGGCTTTGATTCAAGTTGGCGGACGTAAAAACATCAAAATACCCAGAATAATACCGTTCGATGCAAAGTCTGGAGGAATCCTACCGCTTATACCTATATTCGCTGCTCTTTCGGCTTTGGGTTCGATAGCGGGTGGAGCGAGCGCCATTGCAAAAACCGTTATCGATGCCAAGAATGCCAAAAAGAAACTCGAAGAAGATCAACGTCACAATCAGGCTATGGAACATTCAGGTTCCGGCTTGTACCTGCGCAAAACACCTCGAGGATTCGGTCTGTTTCTGAAGAAACAACAACGCAAAGGACGCGGACTCAACTTGAAAAAACAAAAAAACTCCCATTGAAGCTGCCCAATAGAGCGTTGTATGATTGGGAAATACGGCGGTGCGCTCGTCAACTGAAAATACCGCATTTTCGTGGAGTCTTCATGCGTGATACGTTACCAACTTGCGGTCCTTGGCCGCGAGAATGCGCTGTAATCAACTTGGATATTCAGTTGAATGCCGGCACCCATTGGGTAGCTTACATCAAAAACGGCAATGCTGTACAATATTCTGACAGTTTCGGTAATTTGAAACCTCCAATGGAATTGGTGCGATATCTTGGAGGGGGTATAACAATCACATACAATAATGATCAATACCAGAATTTCAATCAGAGTAACTGCGGACATCTCTGCCTAAAGTTTTTACTACAGAATGTCGAGTAACTGTTTAAGAGATTACACTGATGACGAATTGAGAAATATACCCATCGACTATTTGATGAGGGAAGCAGGACCTTGGGAACTGCTAGATGTGTGGCATAGATTACCGAAAGACTACCAATATCGATTCGCTCTGCAAGTGCGTCTACCATGTTTCATTCATTGTCTACGTGAAGAGTCTATTTCACCACCGCTACAAAAAGCAATATTTTGTGGGCCTGTAACTCCGCAAATAGAATGTTATTACTGTCAAAAATAAATATTTGTTCACATGTTGTTTCAATTATTTAAGGAAATGTCGTAGGCTACATTGTATCAGTCATGTCGATGATATTAACGCTAACGAGTCGTTCTTCGACGCTTTCCATCGATTTTAATCCACCTATTCGATTGGATCCCAATTCAGAATACAGTTTGGCTCTGCTGAGTTTCCATTCGTACAACAGTATACCCAACATTGAAGATGGCACGAAATTCTACTACTATGAAAAAGAAAATGAGCCAAAAAGTTTTGATGTACCTACTGGGTCTTACGAAATAACCGACATTGAGAATCTGAATAAAAAACACATCATACCGAAAACGTTCAAGGACAACCCAGAGGAATTTTTCTCAAACCGAATAATAATACACTGAAAAGTGAAATATTTTGCCTCAAGCATTCAATCGATTTCCGACCGGCAAATAGTCTGGCTCACATTTTGGGTTTTTCATCATCTCCCCCCAAATCCAACACACATTACGCATCCGACTTGCCTGTGGATATCATTAAAGTACGCACCATACACATAGATAGCAACATTACGTTTGGAGCCTTCTACAACAACACACCGTCTCATACGATATACGAATTCGCTATTGGTGTTGATCCTGGGTACGCAATTGACGAAACACCCAATCACCTCATTTATCTACCCATTGCTCATAGAGACGAAATAGGTGATATTACGCTGCGAGTACTCGATCAACATTTCAAACCGATCGATTTATATAGAATATTATCATAGAAGAACTATGCTTATCTATAAGAACAACTCACTACCCACCTCAGTCTTCAACAAGACATTCAACCAGCAACAGCAGCGTCAACCGCTGACGGTGGACAATAAATTATTTTTGGAATCTCTTGGCTATCATGTTGTCCAATCATGTGTTCAACATCTTCCGAAAACCTCAAAACGATGAGTCTATACAAAAGGTGGAGTGGCGAACCTACTATCCTTATGTCAAATCATTCCGCAACAATGACGTTATTGAAATCAACATTAATCAATCGGATGCCTACGATGCCTTGTGCGACAGCTTGCTATTCATCAGCGGAAGAATTGAGAGAACTGGAGGAGAGGGCAGAGTGGCTTTCGTGCACAATGCTGCCGCTTTCATGTTTCAATCTGCTAGTTACGAGCAGAGCGGTAAAGAATTGGAAACGGTTCGTGAAGTTGAAATTGTTAGTACTGTCAGAGGCTTCCTTACCTACACCGATGAAGATATCAAGCACATGGCTATCTCCGGTTAGACTTTTCCCAACAACGTGAGCGTCATCCACCCAACTAATCTCACATTCAACATGCTCATACCAATTAAGCACTTTTCGAATATTTTCAACGATTATCAATGTGTTTCCTATGGTAAACATTCAATTCATTCAGTACGAGCTGGCGACGATAGCAACTGTTTTAAAATAGAAGAAATTCCCGGTGCACCGCCTGGAACGAAAACAGACGTTAAATTGGAGATTGAAAATATCGAACTGAAATTCAAACGCATATTTCCACACGACCAAATCAAATTGCAGCTTTTGAAGGCCATCCAAGCTGACACTCCCATTCTTATACCGTTCAGAAAATGGGAACTTCATATGTTGCCTGCTCTCACACAAGGTGCCAAAAATGAAATATGGGCTGTCAAAACTTCATCGTTTCTCGAAAGTCCTCGCTTTGTCATTGTATGTTTCCAGACAGATCGTGATTACACCAAAACCAATAATGATCCGACGATATTCAATCATCTGAATATTTCCAATATAACGTTGACTCTGAACGGTGAAAATTATCCCAAGGAAAATAAGCATTTGAATTTTGCGAGAGGGAATTATTCTCAAGCCTATTTCAATTACACGCAATTTGGTATGAGTTACAAAAGTACCAATCAACATAATCCTCTTCTATCATCCTCTGCATTCTTTGACAAATCTCTGTTTGTCATCGATTGTTCTAGAAGGGATGAGAGCATCAAGAGTTCCAGTGTCGAGGTGAAGCTTGAAATCGAGGCATCTGAAGGATTTCCCCGAAATACATCATTGTGCACGACACTGTCATCGAACACCTCCCACTCAGTGGAATCATCAAGGAATGGAACTGAGCATGTGATTTTGCCTCAGTATCGATCGCAACGTCAACATGAAAATAGCTACAGTAGATATTCGAGGCTTCATTATCGGACAGCAATTCCATCCAAAGGAGATAGCCATTAGGATTGGAATTCGATGTAGTAACTTTTTATTGCTACCAAACATACCATTTTCGACTTTGAGTAAAGAGGATCGACGTACCGTCTGTTTCTTGAAGCGAAACGTTCACGGATTGAGATATTCCTCCGGATTTGTGGAGTATAATCGATTGGATGCCATCCTCAAGGAGAATCTGCATGATGTAGACATAATTTATGTGCGAGGACTCCAAAAGCGGGACTATCTCATCGACAAATTCAATCAATTGACTATACCTACACGCGTTGTGAATTTGAAAGATTTCGACAATACAACGTGGTTGGTTCCCACATTCGGCAGCAACGATGGCGTTTCACCTTGTATGCATCATGACCGAAGAAAAAACTTCGATTGCAGTCTCCGAAAGGTTGATATTCTTTACAAATGGCTTTGTGATATATTATCAAAATAAAAACTAATTTATGAAAATATTTTTTTATTTCCAACGAACGAAAAAATTCGTACGATAAACAAAATAACGTTTGAAAAAAATCGAACGCGAATTTACGATGGACGGAGTGGCACCCCATGACGCACACTCTGTCCATCGTAGGCCTCACGACATCGATTGCTACATACCCTGCATATCTTGGACACCCTGTATATCCTGCTTTCAGCACACCCTCCATGACGCACACCCAGCGGCCATTTTTCTTTAATGTTGCACACCCCGTGTATTTTTCTCTCACGTCAATAAAATTCATCATCATTATTATCTCACTTTCTTTCACGAATATTTTTCTTCAATGTTGCACACCCCGTGTATTTTTCTCTAACGTCAATAAAATTCATCATCATTATTATTATCTCACTTTCTTTCACGAATATTTTTCAATTTGTTTACATCGAGCGCGGCGGTCTGCGGTCATCTCTGCGGCCATCTCTGCGGTTATCTCACTCACGATTTTGTTTTTAGCGCTCTCTGCGGTCAGACGACTTCCGATCCAAATGCCCCATTAATTATCTACTAAAATGTTCTCTTGAAGTAGGGTTATAGAAACGCATCAGTGATATAAATACAGACTCACGTTTTCCTCGTTGCGAGCTCGATGACAGCTTCCTGGACCACGGCAACGGTGGACCTGGTGCACAGTTATCGTTTTCAAAACCATTCACACTACCACAACCTTTGGTGATATATTTTCATATGGTTTTCAGGCACAAAATGCAACATGCCACCTCGTTTTCAGAGAAGCCAAACCGCTCTCTACCGGTCCGTTGTCCGTTCCTTCTTCACCTCTCTCTGTCATGCCCCACTCATGTCTTGTCTTGCGCACTATCAGTTTAAGCCACGAAGACCAGTGGCGTAACACTCTCGTATAAAATAAGCATCACAACACCCCCCTATTGAATTCAGACACATTGAGTCGGGATTTAATAATAATATAAAATGAACATAATTTTAATATCCTTAGTAGTACGACAATGAAGTTACAGAGAGGATCTTTAATCGAGTACTCGAAGCGGTCATTTATACAGTTTCAGATTCAAAATATTATGCGGACCAAAAGTCTTACCCTCACTATCTTGCAGTGAATATGAATTCGATCCTTTTCTTTCGAGAATAGAGTATGGTCCTTCATACAATAAAAATAATTTACGTATTTCTGAATTTTCGGCACTGGATTGGGGGTGAGTTCGAACTAGTGCCATATCTCCTGGTTTAAAAACAACTACAGAATTCTGTTTATTATATTTCGTTTCTTGGATCATTCTTTTAGAACGAATTCTTTTCTCCGCGATTTCCCATATCTCATTTCTTGTAAGAATTTCAGCGGCGGATTCTTCCGGAAAATTAAGGATTTCACGAACATTATTCAGTTCTACTTTCCCCGCAAAAAGATATGAAGGTGTAAACCCCGTTACCTGATGTACCACATTATTGATACAGGGCTCCACATCGGCTAGAACATGAGCCCACTTGGTGTGTTTCTGAGAACAAAAAGCTCTAAGCAACCGCCCAATTTCTTTATTTACTCTTTCAGTAGCATTTCCTTGCGGGAAGTACACCGAAGTATGTGCCCCTTTATGCCCCTTTCTAATAACGCTAAACTAAATGAACTAAAATAGACTAAAAGCTGAGTAGCCCCAGATCATGACCTTGGTAACGGTCCCATCAAGTCCAAACAAGCCAACTCCCCCGGCTCCCTAGCAACCACGCTATTAAATTCACCTTTTATTGTTTTACTTGCCTTCGATTTTCGGCAGAGATCGCATGAAGCTACGATTTGTCTGATATGTTTTTGCATTTTTTTCCAATAAAATGTCTGACGCATGTGCTCGAATGTTTTTTTGTACCCAAAGTGCCCTATATCTGAATGCTGTTGTTAAATCAATCCCGCAATCTGCTTTTGCGATACACATAGGCGATAACCCGGATCGCGATTATTACCCTTTCGAAATAATATTCCACTGTGCATTTTATACCACCGCAACTTTCGTCTATTTCATCTTCAGTCGAATCCAAACTCTGGATAATTTTATTCAGGGACGGGTCGGCCCTTTGGTCATCCTTGAGAGTTTTTAACTCCTCCTTCAATAGTTTAAATTCATTTGTCAATTTCAGCATAAAGACGTTCACTTGTTCCCTATTATCGGGTTTGACAATCACTTTTGAACACACTGGCAATCGAGAAAGACTATAAGCCGTTATATTTTCGGATCCCTTAAAATATACTATTTCAAAATCAAATTCTTGCATATACAATACCCATCTGGTCAGTCGAGCTGTTTTGAACGGAGCACTCATAATATAAGAAAGACTCTTATGATCTGTAACCACTATAAGAGGTTGTCCTAAAATCAATACGCGCCAAGTTTGTAACGCATGTACAGTAGCCAGTGCTTCTTTTTCTGTTACTGTATAACGGAGTTCCGCTCCCCTCAACAATTGAAAGCAATTATATTTTTATTTCCCAAGTTATCGGTTTGATATTAAAATGACCCCAAACCATATCCCGAGCTATCTGCTTGTATAAAAAAAGTTTTTCCCAAAACTGGATGAGCCATATACGTGACACTCAAATACGCGTCTTTGATTTTTTTGAACGCTAGATCTTCTTTCTTCGTCCACCCCCATTTTACATATTTTTTTTCAAAATATTCAGTAACGGAATCGTTAAATCGGCAAAGCCTTCGCAAACCTTCGATCATAATTGACCATTCCTAAATATGCTCGGAGTTTTCGTATATTTCGTGGTCGCGGAAACTCCTTGATTGCTTTAATTCTGTTCGGATCTATTGATATTCCCTGCGGCGTTATGACATGGCCCACAAAAACCACTTGGCTTCGCGCAAACACAGACTTTCTAAATTTAACCGTCAAATATGCTTCCTGTATTTTCAAAAATATCGTTTTCAAATGGGATAAATGTTCCTCGGCTGTTCTTGAAAAAATCAATAGGTCATCGACAGATATTAGTGTGAAGGATTCTACTTCAGGCCCCAAAATTATTCGTAGCCCCATAATAAAACTCGCCACTGATGTCGACAGTCCAAACGGAAGTACCTGAAAAATGTATGTAATAATCTCGAATAAAAAACCAGTGAATTTTTGGTCTTCGGTGCGTATTGGAATTTGCCAATACGATGCAGTTAAATCGAGAGTTGATAAGTATTGACCTTGCTTAAAGCGTACCAACAAATCATCAATACGTGGAGGTTTAACGTGATCTTTTTCCATCCGCCCATTCAAAAATCTAGCATCTAGACAAATACGGATTGATAGGTCCTTTTTAACAACCGTAGTGAGTGGCGACACATATTCCGTTTGTGCCGGTTTAATAATACCTAACTCTACCATTTCATCAATTTGTCGTTTGGCCTCAGCCCTATGCGCAAAAAGAATTGGATACGGGGCTCTGAAGAAAGGTGATGAATCACGCATTTCAATCTCATGAGAATATTTGTCAGTCAAACCCGGCGTTTCTGAAAAAATCGTTTCAAACTCTTTTAGCAATGCATAAAGATTTTCTTTTTAGTTATTGTCAAACATCTCCGCCCTTTCACTTGTTTCTCTGAGTTGAGACTCTGAATAACAAGGACGAATATTTTTATTCTCCTTAAACCCTCTGATGAGACCGGCAACACCAACAGTCTATTGAATTGTCATTTAGAGAGTCGAAACATTCTTCCGATACCGCAGAACACTGACTCCCGGAATCTATGAGCGCTTCAAACTTCCTATCCATAACCTCTATAAAAATTTCCGGCGATAAAGTTTTTTCTTCTTCCAGCCCCCCAAAATCTTCACTATCGCTAATAAGTTCGTCCTGTATACTCAAATACCGTATTGCTCTATTTGATGAATTCCTTGTTTCTCTTATATCCCCGTTATTATTATTATTCAACGTTGTGTTCACCCCATTCCGCGTAATAGCACCCCTATCATTATGATAATTTCAGGAGTTATCTCTTCGACCCCCCGTAAAATTTCTTTGCTGATACCCTTGGTGCCTATCCTCACGATTTAAAACTGTATTCGAGGTGTTTCTCTGACTCATTCCTCTATGTTCACCTTCAAACGTTAAATCTAAATTTCCTAAATATGTTTCCACCTCATCTATCGTCTTAAGGCCGGCGATAAAAACACCTCGTTGAATTTCTGTTGAGAAATGTCTAACTAACCACTCAACTAATTCGTTTTCTTTCATTGTTTCCAATAACTAAGCGGTTTGCCCTGCCATTTTCAGAAAATGATCCGCTCTGTTACCGGATTTAAATTTACCGTATTCAATTTCAAAAAATAACTCTCGCTCGTGTTCAATACTCCAATAACTCATTTTGAAAGATTCTGAAAAATGTTCGAAATTCTCAAATGATTCTTCTTTAGCCATTGCTCAGTCCGCCGCTGAACCTTTCAACGAATTTATAGCTAAACCTAATTTACTATTCTCGGGCACATTTGCTTCAACAAATATTTTCCTAAGTTTCTTCAAAATTAACATCGGATGAATATTACCACCAGGAGAAAAAGTCATATTTGAACCCCCCAAATCACGCCACAGAGATATATATTGTTTATCGTTATTTACTATATTTCTTTCCGAGGTTTTTCCATTCTCCCCATCATCCTTTTTTGAAGAATTATTCCCAACGGATTCCGCCAACTTATTGTAACGCCTTTTCCTCGCGTTAACAACATCTAGCGCCCTCTACCGGTACGGACGGTACCTCGGGCGCCAGCTTGTGCGTTATAGTGTCACGAGGCACCACTACTCCGGGCAGCTACAGTGAAGAAACGGCAATCCAGGGGTCTGCGTGGACTAGACAATGGCAGTGGCCAGAAGATCAGGTTTTACTTGACCTTGCTGGGTTCCTATCCTGATTACCGGCTGCTAATATTGATAGATCTAATAAATGAAACACCAGGTATATTTTATTTATATATTATAACCAACGGAATAAAACATATACTACTCTCTGAGCGAAGTACACCCTGAGTAAAACAAGCGGTGAAGGGGAGGGCGGCGTGCAACGAAGTTAATAAAGCAAAGCGGTGGGATGGGGGGTCGGTTCTACGTAGTCAAGCTAGGGCGGTGGAGAGGGGACATGCAGCGGTAACGTTAAGCAATACAAATCGGGCGGAATTAACAAGCGGGGGTCAGTAAGCAGAAGCTCAGTAGTATATCAAAACCATTTCTGTGACCGAGATCCGGTCCTAGAATTGGTATAGCTTATTTCGAGAGATTTTGGGCACATACTACGCCTATGTCGTCCTAGCGGGGTCCCAGAGCGGTCGGGCGACGGGAAACGGTGGCCCCCAGACCTCCGCCCATGTCCGCTATTCATTCGAGGCATCGACAAGCTGAGACTTGCAGAACTGCAGGTGTTCACCGGATGATATCATCGCGGACTTGTTTACGTAGCCTTATCTGCCTCCGACGGAAAGGAACCGGGCTTCTGACAAATTCCAGGAATTGAACCAGCGTGTGTGAAGTGATGTTTTTCCAAGAATTGAGGAATATCGAAAATTCCAGAACAGAACAAACAAAATACGTGGGGAATCCCAGATGACGCAAGCGCTTTTCCGAGAAATGCAGAAGGTCATACGCGGCTCGCTTCGGAAACGTTCGGGCGGCATCGTAGAACCACACCCATTTCGAGCGGGAATATTTGAACTGAAAGCGTCTTTCGCTTCAGGCGGCGTTCATGACACATGTGGGTGGTACGGTGAGGCAGTGCTGTCATATTCTTCAGGCGCCCTAGAGGCCAACGAGATGGGGACGGCGCGGGTAGGGGATTGCGCCAACTTCTCGATTGCCACAAACCGCAAAGTCAGTCTCCTGCAAGAACTCGTACGATATCGCTATCGAAGACAGTGTTGTGTGTCCGCCATCAGACCATCGAAGTCAGTCTCCTGCTAGAACTCATACGAAATATATACCGCTATAGAACGACAGTGTGATCAGACTGAAAAATGTAAGTACCTCTTTTTCCTTCGTGTTCGGGAGTGTTTTTTCGAAACGGCTCACATACAGGTTGAGAGCTATTCATGCGTAAGTGTTGATCTCGGCATATACAGCATGTGTCGAAACTTTTTTCTGTCAAGTGTGTTGGCTCAGTGTGAATTTTTCGATCGGCATATACAGGGTGTGTCGAAATTTTTTTCTGTCAAAGTGAAGTGTCTGCAAGTTGTTGTTGGCTCATACAGGTTGAGTTTTTCCAATAGGATACAGGTTGAGTTTTTTCACAT
>JAVJAQ010004632.1:0-262692 GCA_032362365.1 Zygogramma bicolorata
CTATTATGTTATCCTTACTCAAAAACACGATGATGAAGTGATATGAGATAAAAAATATTATAACTTTCTCGAAACATGAATAAACGGACATGAGTAAAATCATCCATTAACGTTTTGAAATTTGAAAAAAACTCGTGAAGCATCTTCCTTCGTGGAACATATGAATAATAGAAAGAGCAGTTAGAATATACTAGAATCCAGCCGGATTTGCAACGAACAATGGAATACCTCCTCCATCCATATTATTCGAGTCAACATAATTGCATGTCATCTCTTTCAGAAATATACGAGAGTATCAAACAATTTCGTCAATAAAATTTGCCTACGTTCTATGTTCTGTAATTGATTTTACTTCTGAAAATTGTTTTCTAGAATAGGAAAAATAATTCTCGAGTTGAAAATTGGATGTACAATAATGAAAAATCCATGATATTATTGAAAATACGTAACAGATTTGAAGACAGTTGATTATTGATGATGTTGCGGTCACTACTAGCACATCTAATGAGAAAGTTATTCGTGGAGCCTTTACCTACTCATGAAAAAACTTTGTACTTTCGAGAAATACAAACTGGAATCGTATTTCGAAACCCAGATGCATTTCCGGGCTGGGTTTCCACTTCTGAGGGTTGACGTTCGTCAGTTTGTTAAGGGAAAAAATTTTTTTACAACAATTTATCCACCCCTGAATGATAACTCCATTTTAATATACATTATTGTATCCTTCCAAATTCAATGATTTCAATCCACAGTATATATTATACATAGTTATGATTGGTTTCATAATTTTTTTTTCTAATTATAAAATCACATCAAATTGTGCGTGATTGGAAAACATTAGTGGCATATCCCATGAATTTTATTGTCAAAATACAATCGAATCAATTCAATTATCTGAAAAAATACTGTCATTAACTATTCTACATTTCGTCATGCGAGAAGACACTGTTTCATTTTTTAAGAACCAGACTTTTACCTGAATTTTTACAATTTTATACGTTTTGTGTGGTTTTCACATGTTCTCGTGGAATATAACAACTTTTTTTTATCCCTCGGCTAGAAGCAGTTAACCAGAACAACCCTTTGCATTTACACAGGAAGGTCCGTTTTATGGTGTACAAACACATTAAATGAAAACCGAATGCCTCTGGAAGAACATCTAGAAACGAGCGTTCTTATAGTCATCAGGAAGATTCGTTCACTGCAGTCGAGAATTCAGATCTTTGTTGGTACTGATAAAGGGAACAAAAAAATTCAATTTCACTATATCTCAGACAGATAAATTAGGTTGTTTTTTCAGGATAAAGATGAAACCGAGGCAAATGAAAAAAAAAGTGTGAATTTGAAGTGAAAAATAAAAACTACTAGGTAGATACAAAAAACAAAACATATGATGGTACTTTCCATTTCAATTATTTGTTTGAATGAAATGAGTGATATATCTATCAACAGAGGCTATTATTATTGTATGGGAAATAATTCAGGTACCTGAATTCGAAATCACTCGTCCCATAAAAAATTACTTCATCTGGTATCGCCGAATCAAAGTTATGATCGATACCTCGAAACATTTCATGCGAAAATACAAATTCCTCATCATATCGCATTAACTCAAATGAAAAACTTGAAGCAGTTTTAGTCTCAACCTCTTCATGGAGATGTCAATTATGCGAAGAGATAATAGTATATTATTCAACGAGCGTATAATGATGGCTATTATTCACGAAGTCAAGTTTACTGAGAGAATAATGGCCATTATACGTGAGTAGAATACTATACTTTATCCACGACTAATGAAAAATATTGTTGGAGTTTATTTGTTGGATAATTTTGTTACATCACATACATATTGTTGCTAAAACACTCTATTATTAAATTCTTACATATATTTCATACAATATTGTTGAAAGGTTTGAGTCAAATTAGTATGGATTCAAACGCTATGTTGATATGACACATACATTCATAGTCGCTGATAGCTCAAAGTAGAAACTCATTGTATTTTTTTTATATGTAGGTGAAGAACTGAATTGAAAATATTTGCTGGTTTGTACTAAATGTCAAAAACCGACTGTTTTCAGCAAAACAATTGACACAATATTATAGCTTAATCGAGTAAGTATTTGGCAGCAGTGGACAATGTCTCGTTATTCACTAGTGAATAATAGGTATCATTAAGGTAAAGCAAACAAACGTATAATTGGTACATCAAAGATTTGTCATGGATAAAATAATTGATCGAATTGATTTGCCGAATTGATGGGCGACAAAAGTATTCTTATGAATATTTACAATTGAAAGGAAACTATGATACGTTAAAGGCAGGGATTTATATCTATGGAACAGATCGAATACCAGATACGACGTGTGCGAAAAATTGATAGATTATAGATTATATAATTGACTTTGACTTACATAATCACGCTAGTTTGATATTAATCAGAAAAACACTTTTCCACCCTCTTGGCACTTTCTTTGTCTGGTTGTCTCTCATTTGAAACGATATTTTCGCTAATCGGAATTCATGAAATGACTGAATCCCTGCTAACGTGTATACACCAACTCCAGTTATCAAACAGTATCCCAGTACCAAACATAAAGGGAATAGTTCCTGCCCCAAATTCCCAAACCTCTTCAATAACTATTACATTGACTAGCAGAAATAGCACGTTATCATTTTATTAGCAATTCACAGTAAAGTGCAGAATCCAGCGCTCTCTGTGGTTTAAGGTGTAAGGTCGAGAATGCTGTTAATATTTCAGTAAGTGATCCAAACGTTCAAGATTTGCAGCAATCCTCGTGAAATATAATGGAAACTCATGAGATATGATTGACATGCCAAATGCATTCCTAACAAGAAAGCTAAAATATACACCTCATTTCAACCTCCACGTAGGCAATAGGAATAAAACACAACTATGAGCTATTACTCACAGCTGTATAGGAAGGCCATAGGAATTCATAGACAAGAACAACTTCAACCGCAAAGAAAAGAGTCCGCAGAACGTGGATGAGAGTCCGCAGAACGTGGATGCCAGCATTTTCAAATACCCGGATCCTCCCAATGAGAGAGGAGATTGTTCCGAAAAATCAATTAGGGATAATTGACAGTCAAACTCTAGGTCAAACTCTAGGCAGATCAGGTGACCATTGCTGTAATATATGTCGCAGATGCAGGCCCAAAAACCTGCAAACCACGGCTATTCATGGTTTGTCATATATTTATTTCTACACATACTTTTCAAATATAATATGAAAAGCTAAGTCCTTCTTTGATGTTATCTCCATATCATCATTCGGTAGATATGGACTCTGTTTGATCATCGTATTACATTTTCCACTCAGTAAAAGTTCAATATCAGTAGGAGGACTCACAGAAGTCAAACAGAACTAATATGACAAACGTTGAATATTCTTGAAGTTCTTGGAAACTTTCCTCAACTAGACATTTTCAAATGATGTAGAAAAAAATTATTCTGTCCAGACAAACACGTGTGGAGGTTTCATAAACAGCATATTTATAAAAATCTAACTGGAAATTATTTGAAGCTGAATTTATACACATTTATATTTTGTATTTCTACTCCTTTGAATGTCAGTAGTTTCAATTCATTCTATCAAGTATAAATCAGTTTTGTTCCATGATGATGTTAGTTGCAAGCTTCATGTAGTTCATCCATTTGCAATGCCTACTCGAATTAATTCGAAATCACCTTTAAAGTATTTATTTATTCTTCATAATATATGTTTTATCGAATGATTCTGAATGAGATGGAATACAACCATTAGCAAATGTAACTTTTCTCACTAGAAATAGATAAGTATTGGATTTTTCAACTAAACATGAATTTCAAAACTGTATCAAGATCAGCAATTGTCACCAATATGCAGATGATACCCACATATACATTTCATTCTTCGAAACAGACCTCCCTCTAGCCAACCTCCTGTTGAATACAGATTCAGAATCAATTGGTACCATATCATCCAAATTCTGTCTTTCCATCAATCCATCTAAATCTGCTGTGTTGCTATTCGGTAGAAAAGATTCAAGTAATCGATGTAAAAATTTGTTGTCAATCAAAATTGGAGCAGACACCATTGGGATACTGGACAGTTCGAAAAATCTTGGATGCATTCTAGACTCTCCACTCAACTTTCATGATCACATCAATCTTGTCATTCGTCGCTCATTTTGTAACTTGAAGTTGGTATATTCAAAAAGAGGTAGATAAAAAGAGTAAAATAATTTTGTGCGAGTCATTAGTTCTCTCCCTCCTGAACTACGCAGACATAATCTATATAGTCATAACTGAAAGAGATTTGACTCGCCTTCAAATGGTTCAAAATTCTGTGTGTGCGTTTAATTCATAGCCTGAGAAAACGTGATCACATATCTGCTCCGTTGAGAGATAGTGGCTGTCTTAGTATACACGAGAGGCAGATACTTCACAGTTGCTTATGATTTCATCGTATAATACAAACAAAGAACCAACCGTACCTTTATGAAAAAATCACCTTTAGAATTGATGTTCATCACTTGTATTTTCGTTTCAAGTCTAGACTTACACCACCATTACACACAACGAGTCAGTTCCGATCGTCATTTTCTTATGAGATAGCCAGGCTTTCTAACAGGATTCCGAATGATTTGAAGAATTTGTCCATCTCTAGTTTCAAAAAGGAACTAAAAAGAATCCTTCTATCAGAAGAGTTTTTGTTGTAGTCCAATAATTTATTCGAATTATTTATTCTCTGCATCTGAATTTATTGAACTTAGTGTGTCTTTAGTAATTTAATTTCTTTTTGTATAATTTGAATATTCGAAACATTTCCAATTTGTCACACATTGCCTTCATTTGTTAGTCAATTTGCATTCAGTGGTTGAGTGGAAGACATCACCTGTTCCATACCTTAACTGGTTGTGAACCGGTAGTTCACCATTTGGTAGGTAGTTCTCTCTTGTACTTACTGTATCTTTTCTGTATAGTCCACTATCTACCAATGAAAGCGTTTATTATTATTATTATTATAAATCCAGTTTTTGAAGAACACTTGCAAGCTCGTTATACAGAAATCGCGTTCGTTACTCAAAATGCCAACTTTTCAATTGATTACACCAGTTACGAAAAGTTTTCATTTGTATACGATCGCGAATTCTGCAAGACGGGCGTAATGAGATTCAGCAAAGTACTGTGAGTCATACACAAATTATCACAGATTTGTTGTCCTTCCGACGGTAATCGTGTCCAGCACAGTTCCAAGCACTTGCACATAAATGTCATGAGAGCCGCTTAAAACTGTCCAGTTTCATACAAATGCAACTGTTTCGTACTGTTTTGAATACGATATCCGTCGGAAGGAAAAAAAAACACGTAGAAGATTTCCTCAAATTGGAAATATAGCAATAAAGGAAAATAATTCTTGTGCTCCCGTGGATAGTTTGGTGCCTGACACGGAGCAGGGAGCATTAATATTCGCTGGAAGAGAAACATTTTTCACCTAAGGTTTGTATATAGTTTATCCAACTACCTTTATGGTCTCCATTTCGATTATACCCTGAAATACTTATTTGTATACTTAGGCCGCATAATGCTTTTTCGCGTTCCGAGAGGAGGATTATCGCCGAGGCAGCTCCGTCCGAGGCAAGATCATCTCGAATTAAGAATAGAATAATCTCGTAAGAATTATATTATCATGATTCCAATAAACATTGGATCGTTCTGAAAAGACAGCGTTTCAACGCGAATATAGAAAAGTAAACAGTTGGCGTCATCACAGTGGTAATATGGAAATGAAATATTTAGCAATGCGAACGTGCAGAAAGTTGTCAAACTATATGCGGCTATATGACAAAAAATCAAGTGAATGCTACGTTGAAGTCATCGTGTTCACAACGCTTCGCTGCTGTGACATTTTTAGTAATACAAAAACATAACAGTTGTCATGAGCTCTCACGTTGTTAACCCTTTCAATTTGTGAAAACAACCTGCCAAAAGATCTCCCACGAAAGATGAAAGTGATGTACAGCTTATCCAATCCATCTTGGCACAGAACTAATAACATATATGCCCAGCAATCTCTTCGAAGTATAATAAGATGAAAAAACACATACTATGTGTTCACTCTTCTTTTAAATTTCACCCCTAGAAAGTGTTTTTTCTGTCGTCATGGTCTACACTACCAGTGGCAAATGGAAAAGTATCTGAGTTTGTGCCAAGATGGATTAGCTGTAATTGCATCTACCTCCTTGATGAATGCTAGGCGAAAAATCCTGATTGAAAGTGAAGGTGTAGAAAAACTTTGAGGAAAATGTTTGTTGAGAGAGAGGGAAGGTACCATGTTAGAGGTCTTTACAATTTTGCAGACATGAATTTTATTTATCATCACATCCCTACAGTTTGGCTTCTTTTATGAATTTGTCATCTTTGACAGAATATTTGATGGAAAAAACGAAACAGAGATCGAAGGGAGTCAAGGTTCATTGAATGATGCGGAAAATACGCCAGAAAACGCTCTACATTTTACATCATATTCGAAGTGTGAAGAAATGGATAAAAAACTGAAATTGTGCTGATGTGTCACCAAACAGTGTTCAGAAAGGAAGTCATCTGATATCGCGGACATCAAAAATATTCCAAGTTATAACAATTTTTGAACCGTGAAAATATTCATAGAAGAAAGACAAGTCTCCGACCTTTCTACGATGCTCCAATGAAGTGGGCGAAGCATCACCAACAATATGGATTGCCTTCCTCTGTATAGAGTTTCTTCCCACGAAATAGAAATACAAGTTCCTGGGAAGCACCTTTTGCGATCGATCTCACATGGTTTTCCCATAAGAAATTATTACTGATCGTAATTCCTAGCATTGAGATACTTGACTTTGTAGGAATAGTTACTCCTGACATCTGAATACTAGATGATGATAGATTGGCTTTCCTTGAGAAGAGACATGCCTGGGTTTTCCCAGCATTAAATTCCACCAAGTTCATGTTACTCCATTCTATTATTTTTACCAAGTCATCGTTAATTTCATTGACGTGGATGTTCCTTTGAATTTTTGTTTCTCGAGCTGGTATGGGGACTCTGGAAGAGAAACTAGTAAGTATGAATTTACGATATCTCGTAGGGAGCATCGCCAGATTTTATTTTGAAAATAAATATCAATGTTTGATATTGCCAATATATTTTAATTGGTAACCAGTTCAATGTACTCAACATATTCTTTATTGGAGTTTGTTTGGAACATTTCAATATTATGCGCATTGCACGGTTTTGCAATTTTTGAAATCGATTGATTTCATTCTGGTTTGGTGAAAATAAGATTGTTCCACAGTAATCAAAATATGACAGGATGAGAGTATTAAATATCACCATCAACGACCACTGGATAAGAAATTTAGCACATCTATAGAGACAGTTGATCTTGAATCTTGATAACATAATTTGCATGTTCCTTGAACTTCAAATTCCGGCCAACAATACACCTAAATATTTGATCTGCTCAACTTTCTCAATGATATCAATGCCAATCTTTATTTCATTCTTGTTATCACAAATTTCACAGAACTCTCTGTGAACTTTTACACTACTGATAATCATGAATTTTGTTTTTTTATATTAATTTTGAGAACATTTGAGCAACACCACCGATAGATATTCTCTAAAGTTTCATTCAGTATCTTGATAAGTCTATTACTGTCATCACATGAATAATATGAATAACGTAACATCATTGCCTTCAGTTTACAACTCCTGAGTCCACATCAGATTGACAGCGGTTTCTCACTACTTTACCCAAACCATTAATTAGTTGATCCGTAGGGTTGGGGTTGTAGGATAGTGGCGTATCTGCGGCTCGCATGTAAATCTAAGCGGTCAGCCACCTTGGAAGGCTAATCAAGCAGATGGATTAGTTGGGGATCACCTGGCCGACGAATGTTTCATCATGTTTCATCTGCTCGTTCGAAAAGTGATTCATTGTAACATCGACGGTGGGTGCTTTATGACTTTTAGCGGTATAAGGCGAACTGGATGCAGATAAGCAGATATAATGATAGGGCATTTTTTGTGTTCGCGAGGTAGGATTCCACGTTATTTGGATTTTTTTCGGTTCTAGGTTCACACAAAAAATATTATTTTTGGTGACGACCTGTCACAAGAATATGATTGTGGTTATGAGCCATCGAAATGCTTTGGCTGCACTCAACTGAAACTTCGTATCAAAAATTCTGTTGGTTTTTCTTCTATTATTTTTTTATTCAGGTGTTGAGGGAAATTTCCGCAAATTTTTCGGAGTTGCGAGTGTTTCTTTGTGTCGCGTCCCGCTCTGTTTTATTATTTTTGTTAATTTTTTTGTATATATATTCTAAGGAAATGAATACATTTCCGTTGATATTTCATTTATATTTCATTTATTTTCAATTTGTACTATTATTTACATGCAAGTATCTTTGTGGAACCACCCTGTATCATTTTTCAATCCATCACCTCTAGCCCAGATCAAGCCAGTCGGCATTCAGACAATAGCGAAGCGATTTGGTGTTGAACAGTTCACGAATATACGTTTCATTTTTTTCTCATAAAAAACCGCCGTGCAATCGTGAGTGCTGTTTTCTTCCGATTGTTCGTATGAACTGAAGTTTTCCAAACCCCAACACCGTTGTGCAATCCTGTAACCACACCGGAGAAGAGTCGGCCGACACATCGACTGAATTCTCATCGCAAAGGACATTGTGTCACTCCAGAAGAAATACCAAGGTAAGATCTGGGTTCCTCTGGGTACTTCTATGGTACATTTCCTTTTACCATCCACCGCAAAGATACAGTCCACTAAACTCATCGAGATATCGACATTGTATAACCGCTTTGGTTATATGATTACTAATTCTTATAGATCATAGATCTAATTCACCCGCACCAAACATTGGTTCTTCGAGCCGCGATTAAAGCCTTTTTATTATATTGCACAAGTGTTTTCAAATTATTTCAACATTGACATCAATTTTGAGCATTTTCCTTTCAAATAGTTATCTCTTTTTTTGTCGATTTAGATTTTTTCCGCAAAACAATTCCGAGCGCGACAGAAAGTATTCATTTCTCTCTCTGCCTTTTGCTGCAAATTTGTTATCATTTTTGTAGTCTGTTGTGGACAGCTCGGGCAGTCGATCAGCTGGGCAACGAAATCGCGCGCACTGAATAATCCTATCATCGCGTCGGTACTTCTTGGTATTTACTTCCGAGCGCTTTGGAATTAGTAGGCAACACGAACAGAAACAATTCATTTTATTTCAATACTGTGAAGTGTGTTGTTATAATCAATCTCGTTCTACAGGATGGTCAGTTTCATTTATTTGAATTTCTATAACTATTTTCAACATGCCTTCTGAAGCTGATAAAGCAAAACTTAAAAAATACAAGGCACTAAGGCAAACCGAAATTCAACGTCTTAGTGAACTGCATGATGCTGCATTGGCTGCAGAAAAGGACAGCACTCTGGCAGTTATTTTTAACTTGCGTTACGAAATAATTGATACAGTTCGAGAGTCGTTTGGATCATTACATAATACAATTGTGGGTTATGTTTCCCAAGATGAAGATGATGTGTTCAAGGTGGAGGATGAAATAAGAGCATCGTTTGAAAAAAATTATTATTTGATAAAATCCATTCATCTAAAGATGTTCCCTCCAAATAACACGTTATGTTCAAACGAACCTAATGTTTCTTCAAATATTGCTTTACCAAAACTTCAGTTACCTACTTTTAGCGGGGATAGAACCGAATTTTCATCATTTATAGATTTGTTCAACTCGACTATTTTGGAAAATGAATCACTCTCGGATATTGAAAGGTTCAATTATTTATTGACGGCCTTGAAAGGGCCAGCCTTAAAACATATACAAAATCTGTCTAAAACAGCTGCTAATTTTAAAATCGCATACGCTTCTTCGGTCAAAAGATTCAAAAATACCAGATTAATCGCATCAAATCATTGGTCGAATATTGAAAATTCGAGCGCATTGAAAACTGATGACCCTGTAGCCTTAAGAAATTTATTGGACATTTTTGAAGATAATCTTGCTGCATTGAAACTTGTCCCCTTGCCAGTCGATCAATGGGACTACATTCTAGTACAAATGTTATTGAAAAGACTACCCGTGTCAACAGTAACAAGGTTTGAACTACATCACAATTCCTCAGATATTCCCACATATTCAAGTTTAACGGCCTTTTTGGAAAAACAATGCGACGCTCTAGATAATCTCAGTGTTCCCAATAAAGCCGAGGAAAAAACGAAGCCAGTAAAACTGCTCACGAAACCGTCATCTCATTCCGTCTTTCGGCCTTCCACATCTTTAGTGGTTCAGACGCATACTTCCTCATCTTACTGCCCCTTATGTAATAACGAACATTTTATATATAAATGTCCTGATTTTTTGAACAAATCAGCATCCTCCCGTTACCAATTAGCGAAGGAAAATAAATTGTGTATCAACTGTCTCAGTCGTGCTCATTCTACTAAACAGTGCAAAAGTAACGTTCGTTGTCATAGGTGTAAATTACTTCATCACACCTTATTGCATTTTAATGAAAATTCTCCTCAACCCACCACCTCAAATATTATAAGTACTCTTTCATCTCAAAATAATTTTACTCCTACTGAGTCAACTTCAGAAAATCTCCCGTCGCTTCAAGCATCATTTTTAACCTCAAATTCCAGCGTTCTCCTTTCCACAGCCCAAGTTGAGGTATTAGATAATACTGGAAATTATCAGATATTGCGATGTTTACTCGACTCTGGGAGTATGACTTCCTTCATAACCCAGAAGAGTGCTCAACGTTTAGGCTTACCAAAAACCGATCTTAGACTCAACCTTAACGGGCTGGGTTCGATGCGAACTCACTCAAATCTGGGTGCTACCACAATTCTTTTCAAATCTTTGCACAAACCGAAACCTGTTTTCGTCACAGACGTTGTGATTCTGAAAACTATTTGTGGAGATCTGCCTGCAGCTTCAATATCAGGTTCGAACTGGCCTCATATTGCTAATCTTGAATTAGCAGATCCTCGGTTTCATGAACCATCACCAATTGACCTTTTATTGGGTGCCGATGTTTTTTCTCAGATTCTGTCTGATGGTTGTATCCGAGGTGCAGAGGGTACGCCTGACGCCTTGAATACTGCTTTAGGATACGTCATTATAGGAAAAATTTCGATACCAAACCTACCAAGGACCACATCACTGTGTTGTACACTTGATAGTTGTGTTTCTCTCGACAAAACTCTGAAGTCTTTTTGGGAATTAGAACAAGTTCCAAATGCACCAGTTGTATCTCAGGAGGACGTTGATTGTGAAAAAATCTTCACCGAGTCCCACTCCAGAAATGCAACTGGGAGATATATTTTGACACTTCCTTTCAAGGAGTTACCCCCTTCGTTCCCAAATATCCGATCTTTGGCTCTACATAGATTTTACTCTTTGGAAAAGCGCCTCATTAAGCAGCCTTCATTATATTCTGAATATTCAGCCTTTCTGAAAGAATACCTAGATTTAGGTCATATGGAACTTGTCGACTCATTTTCATCAACACCTCCTCACTGCTATTATATTCCACACCACTGCATTGCCAAGCCTGAAAGTACTACGACAAAACTCAGGGTGGTCTTTGACGCTTCGGCAAAACTTCCAAACCAAAATTCTTTGAACGATCACCTCTTATCAGGTCCTAAATTACAGAAGGATATCGTCACGATTCTTCTGAATTTCAGATTACACCCCATTGTTTTGATCTGTGATATAAAAATGATGTTCCGTCAGATTTTAATCTCACCCATTCACAGAGACTATCAGCGTATTCTTTGGCGTTTCAGCACCTCTGACCCGGTACAAGAATACCGACTTTGTACTGTCACATACGGAATTTCGTCGAGTCCGTATCTGGCTATCCGTACACTTCAGCAATTAGTTGAAGATGAAGGTTCGCCCTTCCCACTGGCATCCCAAGCTTTATTGAATGACACCTACATGGATGATATTGTCACTTCCATTCCTACCTCAGAACAAGCTCGCAATCTTCAGGACCAACTCATCTCCTTACTCTCAAAAGGTGGCTTCGAGCTCAGGAAGTGGTCGAGCAATGATCCATCATTATTAACACACCTTCCTACTTCTCATGTTGGAATCGATTTTTCAGACTCTGACCCGTCTCTGAAAATTCTGGGCTTACGTTGGAGACCATCGTCTGATTGTTTTTATTTTTCTGTTCAGCCCATGCACGTTGAGTGTACAAAGCGTAATCTCTTGAGCAATCTCGCACGCATTTTTGATCCTTTGGGATTTTTATCCCCTATCACTTTCCTGATCAAATATTTGATTCAGCGAATTTGGACTCTACAAATCAATTGGGACCAGACACCGCCCCAAGACATAATTCGTCTTTGGGATAGATTCCTCGCCGGTATCCATTCCCTGAACAGTTTCGAACTTCCCCGTCCATTGGGAATCTGTGGCGGACTCTCATGTGAAATTCATTGCTTCGGGGACGCTTCTGAACGAGGTTTCTGTGCAGTACTCTATTTTGTCATAAGAACCTCTGAAAAGGAAATCAAAACTATTTTTGTTTGCTCCAAGTCCAAGGTCGCACCCTTGAAAAGAATATCAGTACCCAAACTAGAACTTTGCGCTGCTGTTTTAGTTACTCGCCTCCTCTCTTATGTCTCTAAAGTTTTTCAAGGTAAAATCAATTTCACCCGCACATGCTGTTGGTCTGACAGTATGATAGTCCTAGCATGGTTAGCTTCCCCAGCCCATCGATGGAAAACCTTTGTTTCCAACAGAGTTTCTTTTATCCAAGACAAAACATCTTCTGACAATTGGTTTCATGTGTTATCTGGAAATAATCCGGCAGATCTCGGGTCTCGCGGCTTACTGCCTTCCGAGCTCACACACTCTTCTTTGTGGTGGAATGGACCTTCGTTTTTGAAGGACCCTGCTAGTAGTTGGATAACTTCCTCCGACATGACTACAATTCCGATCGAAGCCATGGAGGAAGAACGCAAGGTTACCCTCACAGCCACGGTGACACCAAATTTTGTCGATTCACTGATAAACCATCACTCTTCTTTAACCAAGCTCATCAGAATTTGTGGATTCATAATGAGGTTCATTCACAACACTCGTAATACCCGTAGTCGACGCGTAGGGTGTCTATCTTCTTCCGAATTATACCTTTCACTAATGTGTTTTGTCAGAAGAACTCAGGAAGTGACCTTCTCTGAAGAAATATCTCTGATAGTTCAAGGTGATCCACTTCCAAAACCCTTCCGAAGCTTATCACCCTTTCTTGATGATAAGGGCATCCTTCGAGTTGGTGGCAGGTTGACTCGTGCTTCGATACCATATGATCGAAAATTTCCTGCACTCTTACCCAGACGCAGTCGTTTGACTGATTTAGTCATCCAACATTTTCATATGAAATATTTACACGCCGGAATTCAAACAGTCCATTTTCTACTTTCTCAACAATTTTGGATAATGTCTGCCAAACGTTGCATTCGACGTGTTATCTCCAAATGTGTCCGTTGTTGGAGAGTTCACCCAACTCCCACTCAACCCTTCATGGGTGATCTCCCGGCCACGCGCATAACACAGTGCAAACCTTTCTTACATTCTGGTACTGACTTTGCTGGGCCCTTTCGCATCCGAATGGGCAGAACCAGGGGAGCTAAGATTACCAAGGCTTATCTGTGTCTGTTCATTTGTTTCGCGACAAAGGCGGTTCATTTAGAGCTTGCTTCAGATCTGTCAAGCGAATCGTTTTTGGCAGCACTCAAACGCTTCGTGGCCCGTCGAGGTCAGTGTCAACATCTATATAGTGACTGTGGAACGAATTATGTAGGCGCATACAATCAACTTCAATCTCTTATGCATGCAGCAGCTTCAAAAGAAGTCATTGCTTGGCACTTCAACCCTCCTTCGGCCCCTCATTTCGGCGGTCTGTGGGAAAGTTGTGTCAAATCTGTCAAAACCCATCTCAACCGTGTCGTAGGTGAACAAATTCTAACCTTTGAAGAACTGCTAACGGTTTTCACACAAATTGAAGCAGTTCTCAATTCCCGTCCGTTGACACCTATGAGTAATGATCCTTCAGACCTAAGTGTTTTAACGCCAGGTCATTTCCTTACCATGGCTCCTTTAACCGCGGTACCAGAGGATAATCTGTTAGATGTATCTCTTAATCGACTGACAAGGTGGCAGCTATTGCAAAGAATGCATCAACACTTTTGGAAGCGGTGGTCAAGAGAATATCTGCATATGCTTCATCAACGTTCGAAATGGACCGATGAGTCTGATCCCATCAAGGTAGGAACATTAGTCCTGATAAAGAATGATAATTCACCACCCCTACAGTGGGTGATGGGTCGTGTAACAGAAGTGTTTCCGGGAGCAGATGGTAGGATTAGAGTAGCTTCAGTTAAAACCGCTAGCGGAAGTTTCAAACGTCCAGTTGTGAAACTATGCCCACTTCCACTGGAGAAAGATGTAAAATGATTCTCATTTTTGGTGGGGGCGCATGTCGCGTCCCGCTCTGTTTTATTATTTTTGTTAATTTTTTTGTATATATATTCTAAGGAAATGAATACATTTCCGTTGATATTTCATTTATATTTCATTTATTTTCAATTTGTACTATTATTTACATGCAAGTATCTTTGTGGAACCACCCTGTATCATTTTTCAATCCATCACCTCTAGCCCAGATCAAGCCAGTCGGCATTCAGACAATAGCGAAGCGATTTGGTGTTGAACAGTTCACGAATATACGTTTCATTTTTTTCTCATAAAAAACCGCCGTGCAATCGTGAGTGCTGTTTTCTTCCGATTGTTCGTATGAACTGAAGTTTTCCAAACCCCAACACCGTTGTGCAATCCTGTAACCACACCGGAGAAGAGTCGGCCGACACATCGACTGAATTCTCATCGCAAAGGACATTGTGTCACTCCAGAAGAAATACCAAGGTAAGATCTGGGTTCCTCTGGGTACATCTATGGTACATTTCCTTTTACCATCCACCGCAAAGATACAGTCCACTAAACTCATCGAGATATCGACATTGTATAACCGCTTTGGTTATATGATTACTAATTCTTATAGATCATAGATCTAATTCACCCGCACCAAACACTTTGAAAAAAAAAAAAACGTTATAAAAAAAATCTGGAATCGATTGCAACTCGTGGAAGATTCGGTAAGAAAATTTCAGGTCAGAACCATCTGAAACTGAAATTAATAACGTTGTGTACGTATAATTTGAATAAAATTTTTGATAGCTGACTGAAGTGGGTAAAAATGATTCGTGAAAGAGGTGAATGATTGAATAAAGAGAAAAAAGACCAAAGAACTTATATTCCTTAATTCTCTCTGTGACATGTATCAACTTCATCACGTCGAAAAAATATTCCAAAATATATTGTCGAAACATTCACTTTGAACGTGAACGATATGAGAGTGATATTGTTGAAAACAAAGAATTGCCATGTCATTTGTGATAGGTTCAACGTTACATCGTCGTTCATTTCGAATTTTTTTTCACAACAAAATCTTTGCCGCTAGGGACTATTTTTTTATGTGTTTTCTAAATCATGTTCAGGTTTGTATCATCATTCAAAAGCTGTATCTTCAAAATTAATCATCATAACATATGAAAATGGAGAGTAAAGTTGAAAATGATCTTGTCGAAAACAAATAACTACCTTTGAATGTGTGAACTCTAAGCTCTGCCTCATTCTTTCTTTCTGTATTTTTCTCCCATCTGTCTTTCAGCTCTCTATGTTTTTGTAAAATGTGTCTTCTTCAAAAACTATATTTCACATTGTGAATTGTTTTCTTCTCAATTGTTACAATCATCTGATCTTGAATTGTAGTGATCGCTTCAGACAGCTGGTAACCAGAGGCTACATTTTGTTTGTTGTATGTCTTATGTATTCATTTACTTCAATTTCTAAAAGTGCGCTTCCGATTTTGAAAAAAGAAATAATATTTATTAATTACTGGCAGAAAATATTAGATAAAATTGAATTGAAAGGTGAAATTTTGAATACTGGTGTCACAGAGGCACTCAACTGACGTTTATCTTTGTGTATGCGATTTTCGACAAAAAATCCAGTGAAGACGTGAAAGGTCGGATTTGATAACTCGGTAATATATACATAAACTTCTTTTTTCAAAATATTCTAGGATTATGAGTCTCAGCAAACCGCGGAACCGTTCTATAGAAAATATATTCCTGAGAAATGAACGTTCGAAGGTATTTAGCCTCAGAGTGAGTGATATGTTGAAAAATATGTACTTGTTGTGTATCAATCGCGATGAAACTACCAGCCTTGGAACGATTAATTATATTAGGTTTGTTAGAATCACAGCCTATGAGTAGTATAGTGATTTCAACAGCGATAACATATCGTTTTCAACTGGGATCTCAATATTGGTAATGCAATACTGATTATGAATTACTCATGAAAAAATGTAGATATTATGGAATAATGGAAATGAGCGAATATCGGTACCAGAAAGTCAGGTGAAGAATTTCTGTCACACTAAATTTCATACACGAATCCGCTTTTACATAAAACAGTAATCCTCCAGTATTTTTTCATACAGATTATCACCATAACCATTTTCATACATAGAGTATGATGATTTTTCACTGTCAATTTGATAGTGGGTGGAAAAATTATATAATGTAGTCCCCAACGTGTATAATATAAAAACCAGTGACTGTCAGCACGGGCACCTTGCGTTCGTTAATTGAAAAAATTAACTTTTTTGAAGGTCAAAATCAGACCGATTGCGTTTTGCGTCAGAATTCTTTACATAGAAAAAACATTCTCAATTATGATTTTTGGTAACTCGCACTCGAAATCATTTGTAAAGCGGTGACTGCCAATCAAAAACGGTCTAAAAAAATGTTTGAATATTCTTCGCAAAGTGAATGAAAATCAATCGGATACAACGTCATCTAACACATTCGAAGACCAGTGCCGGTTTACTGCCACCTCAAGGTCGTTGCTTTCTAGTGACTGCCGGCCCTCAGAGTTTGCTCTGCATCGCCTGGCGCACTCGAATACTGCCAAGATATCTGTTTCTTATGGCATTTCGGCCTAGATATTAATAATCGATCAATGGTATGAAATATACATATAGTATACATAGTATATCATAAGCAAAGTGTAAAATGGAATGTTCATAATGAAAAATCATAATATTATATATCAATATTCATTATATTTTTTTTATTCTCGACAAAGCATTCTCAATGCTAGAGCTTAATCGTCGCTATCAGTATCGCTATCACTTGAGTGAACGTCCTCCGAAATGCTTTCAATATTCTCTGAATTACTATTCTCATCCGAAAGTTTCGGCTGGATTCCTATTTCTTCGACGAATGTAGTTTACTCGTAGAACTTGCTCTACGACTTCTGATTTTCAAGGGGGCATTGTCGAACTATAAGAAGTCGTCGCCTACTCTTGAGAATTTCCCGTTGACGTCGTTGACCTTGGAATTGTTCCATAAAATGGATAAACGCACCTCGTTTTCATGTCGTATGCCCTCAACGCCGTACATCTGACAGACAAATGACTCGATTTTTTCGAAATTTGCATCGTCGATAGGTTCTTCGTCGAACTCCCCAAGCTTTGCAAAAGATGCCCTTTCGCACCCTATAAATACGTGGCACCCAGGTAGCGATTTGCAAAGATCGGGGCCAAGATGGGAACACAATTTCGAGACATCAATGTATCGCTGCCCATATGAAACTCCGACAACAATCCATATTTTCGTTTTGCTGGTTATGGTGTTCCATAATTGCAAGCATTATTAACAAAATGTCTGTATCGGAACAACGTATCACGTTTGACTCTTCATTTTACCTGCAAACATGGAACACGCTTTTTCTACAAACGTCAGTAAAAGTATAATTTTTGACGCATGCTGTCAGTGTCTAAAATGCCATTTTATGGCACTAGTGTTGAAAGTAAATCATTTTTAGCACTAGTGCTAAAGGTGATTTATTTGTAGAGAAAATATAAAAACATTATTCAAAATGAAGTGTTTATTCAATTAAACGTACAATTAGTGAAACTACAATTATTATGATGAGAAACTCCATGGCCAGTCTCATTGGTAGATGTAACAGAATTTATTTTGGTGAAGCTTGTACCAGGGCAGAGAACAATGTTATCCGCCGAAGTTTTGGACAAAATTTGATCAGCAATGTTCTGTTTCCTTTGTAGCGAGTCTTCTATATAACCTTCTGCTACTGTACTGGACTTCCATCCACCGTGTCTTTTAATTTTAGTGAGACTGGCACCAGAGTCCGCCAACAAACTTGGTGAGGATCGTCGGAAACAATGTCCACTATAAAGATGGGAATCAGGCAAATTTAGAAAATCAGCAATTTTGGCAGGCATCTTACCAAATGTGTTGATTCCAACTGGAGTCCTGGCACATTTATTTCTAATGCATTTTATAAAAAACTCTTGAATGATCAATATCCACTGGACGAAGGGCTATGTACTCTTTATAGAAGTTCATATACAATGTACCACTTACAACAAAGGTGCGTGGCACATTAGTTTTTGTGTCTGGTATATGCACAACTAGTAAAGTTCCGGAATCCTCGATATTATTCGATGTCAAATCGCACAGTTCCTCTCGACGACAGGCTCAAAAAACATCAAAAATCGCAGCAACTTTCTGCGTTAGATATATTTCATTCGAGGCTTCTGCGAGAAATTTGTCGATTTGTTCCCACGTCAATACTTTTGACTTTTTCGGTCGATATCTTTCACCCTTTCGCTTCAAAAAAGCCACAAGCTTGTAATATCTGCTTATGTCATGATTATTTATGTACATCATTGTTTTCATTGTTTGAAGGGATGGAACACTCCGCCTTCGCTTCTCACAAAATAAAATATCACTTTTAGCACTTAAGTATATCATAAATAACTATTTTGTGTCTGCCTCTTCCTATTTTTTCGCGTGATAATTCGTCGACTATGCTCGAAATAAATTTTTCCCAATGATATTTTAATTAGGGAACGCAGGATGCCCAAGCTGGCAGTCACCGGTTTTCATATAATTCACGTTCGGGACAACATTACATAATTTTTCCGTCCACAACGCGATCAGCCGGTGATTTGGACCGTATCTGTGGGACTATGATGTTGCCTCGAATATAAATAGAAGTCACCGCTTCTGATGTGGGTAATGTGGTAAACCGAAGGAGAGTTCAGTGATTTCGTCAGGTGAGTATTTGGTTAATAAGTACAAGTGAGTGAAGATGAATGAAGTATCAGTATGGATTGCAATGAATCGAGACCAACAATTTCGAATATAACTACTTGAAATGACGAATTAACGTTGATTGAATATATTCGAATGTTAATTTTTTGCCGATATATTATTTACAATATTGTTCCAATATTGTCATATTGTTATAGAATATTGAACCAATATCGTCGATTGTTCACATTTTTTTATGACCATCATTATATTCAGAATGAAGAGCTTATTATTCCGTGATATTGACCCAATATTGGTCTTATAAAGGGCGACTCAACAAGATTCCTTCAGAATATTGCTATCAGGGAAAACAATCTTACGAACTTCTCGAATTCTTTTCGCGGTCATATCGATGAATACTAACTTTTCAAATTATTTTCTTGTATACTGAGTGGTTCAGCTGAACGTGGCATTCCAAAGTTATAATTCTTCAAATAAAATACCCAGTAAACTTCCATTGCATCATTGCCAAGTGTTACACAAAAACCTATTTTGCAGACAATTCTTTTCAATTCATCACCCGCATGTCTACAGCAATCGGGTGGATTTCTTCATGAAAAGTTAGTCAACATCACTATGATGATTTTTGAAACTTTCGCAAACAGCATATATGGTGCTCGGTAAAACCGGTCAAGATCCATTCATTTTGAAACAGACGTAATTTTACTTTTTCAAATGGAACACCCTCTATTTTTTCATTTGTATGAGATTTCCCAACATTCTACTACATTTTTCACTAGAAGTATACTATACGAAAAATTGATATATTAAAAATCACACCCAGTTTTCGAGATTGTTGTAGCCACAAAAATGAAGTTTGTTACGTTCACTTACTCAAATTTGTTTCCCGAATATTCAAACTAATCTTTAGTATCGCATCTTCATACCATCTAGTGGTAGTTAATAGCTGTTTCAATGGTTAGAAATGCTTGAAAACCCTAAAAAATATTTATACTGCTTTTTACTTCAACTCATCCCATGACTAACCTACGAAAATGAATCTAGGAATTTGTAAATAACGTCATGTGTTGAAGTTTCTTTCGAACGTAGATTGAAATATTTTCATATGAATTATGTGTTGGAAGATATGGAGTAAATGGTCTATGCTTTGGAGAAGAGTGATGGAAACTGCCTTGTTTCATCTAGGATTCACAAAGAAAAGTTCCCCAAGAGAAGACAACCAGATAGAGGGGCATTTCATTCTCTAAAAACACGATTTGAAAGAACTGGTAATGTCAATCACGGGAAGATCGAACGTGTCTGGCCTGTAAAGGATGGGGAGAATACCTTTCAGATTGCTCTTCATCTCGTTGAAAATCACCATGTGAGTACCTAAGACCTTAGCAGGGACTGAGGATTATCACAAACCAGCTTGTCTAGAATGATACGAGAAAGCAAATTTCATACCTGCCACATGCAATTGTTGCAAGAGTTAGGAGGAAGAGATTTTGGAGAACGTGTACAGCTTTGTCGATGGGGCTTATAAATGATCAATCGGGAAAATTATTTTTTCGCAAATCGCAAGGAAATTTCGACATACCAGACAAAATTTCGCAAAAGAAAGTTAAGATTTTCTTACTGTTAGGAAATGATTTTTGGCAATTTTATTAGGGATTTCAACGCACAGTTTATACGTGAATAAAATTATTCATTTCCAAAATGAATTGATATCTATCGAATGTTAAACGATTTGCAGAAAAAAAGTATGTTCACCTCGTGGGAAAAGTCATATTCTTGGACTCTTCTCTGTTGCTTCGACTAAGTAATCTTCACAGTCCTCTAGGAATGCTAGGCTTCTTTCAACTGGTAAACAATATACTATTTTCGGTTTCGTACTCTTTTCTGATGGACTTTTAAATATTACGTTCATGAATTGCAAAATATATGCTACATATTGTTTGAACGTCATTATTCTGTAACCTACCACAATCTGAAAAATATAAGATTTAATATTGGAATCTATACAAGTGTAGAAGGGCAGATTTTCAATATACCCCGAAAAGTTGCTGCGTCTATTGAAAAACAATTTTTTCTGGATAGAACAAGTCCAATTAGTCAGCAACTTCTCAAATTTTGCCTATCAAAAAAATTATAAGAACTGATATATATGAAAATACTTATCTGTTAACGTTTCGGAAACTAAATCTGCTTCCGTTCTCAAAACTTCTAGGCAAATTCATTTTCAAATGGAAATATCTCGTATAGACAATTTTCGTGATTGACATTTGTCAAATTATTTCAAATTGGACATAACCTTTTGTCCTTCAAGAGGGGCAGCCATCCGCCATCCATATCAAGCGAACTCATAGATATGCATACTTCACCAGACATCATGATGAAAGCAGATTCCTTTAATTTTCGTTTCTTGCTATTGCTTTCTTTCGTTATAATTTTATTATCGTTCCATTCTACTGTGTGGTCTCCATCGACAGTAAGAATGTGTTCTGATAATTTAGAACCCCCTATCTGTCTGTTCCTGATGTACATCTTATGTTCACTCTTCCGCACTTCCAATGGTCGAGACGTTTCACCGATATATTTTTGACCGAGGAAAAAGGAATTTTATAAATACAATTTTATGTGTTTTCTGTTGGGTTATTTGGTTTGGTATGTGTGGGTATTGATCTTAAAGTACTTATTTGTTGTTTTGAATGTTGTTCTAATATTATACCTGATGCCGATCCGTTTCATCTTTTCAGACAAACGAGGGACATAAGGAATAATGTTTGATACAGGTTGTGTATTTTGTGTAGGTTGTATGTCTTCATTGTGGACTGTGTTCGGATTTTCAATTTCTGTCAAAGTTTTTTTCTATAAATTTTTCTGGATATCCATTTTCTTTCAATACTGTTTTTATGAAGTTTATCTCATCATTGATTTTTTTCTTGTGAGTTACGTACAATTATTGTTCTATTATAGAGGCATTTTACTTTACCTTTCTCTACACTTGTGTGGTGGTTTGAGGTGTAGTGAAGATATCTGTTGGTATGTGTTTTCTTTCGATATACACTTGTATCTACATGGCGTATCAATTTCTTTATCATTACATCTAGGAATGGAAGTTCATTGTTATTTTCTGTTTCTAATGTGAATTTTATTGTTGGTTCTTGTTTGTTAATATGTTCCAAAAATGTGTCAAGTTCATTTTGACCATGACTCCATATAGCAAAAACATCATCAAAATATCTCCACCACACCTTTGGACCATTTGGATAACTTTTTATGAAATAATTCTCAAAATACTCTATGTAAATATTACTAAGAATTGGAGGAAGTGGTGAACCCATAGCCATACCAAATTCTTGTTGATAAACATCATTTTTGAATTGAACAAAAGTTTTTTCTGTACAGAGTTTTAAGATATCCATGATCGCATCTACATTCAATTTTGTTCTATTGATCAGTGTTCCATCATTCTCTAATTTTGATTTGACTTTCTAAAGTTTTGTTCAAAGGAACGTTGGTGAAAAGACTTTCTACATCGAAACTCACTAACATGTCTTCAGTTTGTATGTCAATTTGATCTAACTTCTCAATTAGATGTGAAGTATTTTTTATAAAACTATCACCATTAGGTTTCAATATTTGGAGTATGTATCTTGCTAGTTTTCCGCATGCAGATTCAATGGAACTTACGATGAGTCTAAGAGGATGATTTCGTTTGTGTATTTTTGGTAAGCCATAAAAATGGGGTGGTTTAATATTAAAAAAATGCACTTCTACACTTGTAAAGATTCCAATAATAATTCTTATTTTTTTCAGATTGTGGTAGATTACAAACCCAGGAAACTACGAAACATATATGCTACATATCAGACCACCACAATATGTCTAGACAATGAAACTAACAGGGATCGACGATTGTGAAAAGTATTCCAAATCTAATTTTATTGGCCTACTACGAGAAAGCCGATCATGCTAATCTTACAAGGGCGACGTGATATATCGACTTCATCAGACGTGTTTACAACAGAAGCAGGGTCAACGGATAGAATGAGGGTTGGTGATAATAAAACGCTAAATCGAATTTAGTGGTGTTCCGTTTGTTTGCATGCACCTAATTTATTCGGAGTTTATTAAGGACAGGGGTTGTGAAAATTTCGGTGCAGTTTCTTCTCGACATTGTTTAGGAGCTGGATGTTTTTTACCTGTTGTAAGTTAGTGTTCTCTGAGTGATACCTGATGAAGGATATAATATCAGGAAGTTCAATATGTTTACATTTTATTCCATTATGAGAACCTTTTTTGGTTCTAGTGAAAAGTGTACATCAGAATAAGTTTCAACATTGGTTTTGTATTGAATCACTTTTGTTATCTTGTTTAACAGTAATGAATGCTGTTTATTCGAAGCAATTAAAAAAGAAGTTAAGTAAACACGTTTGTATTTTCGATTTATATGAATAGGGTCCAGACATGAATGTTTCTGATTTGTTGGATGACGATTGAAGATCGAATTCACTAGATAATTTTTCAAGAAACTTTTCAATATTTATATTGATATTTTCATCTCTCAGGAAAATGTATCCTTTGTCGGAGTGAATAATCATTCATTTTAAATGTTATGTATGTGTTATTTCGAATCAAATTATAGCATAACTCTAGTTATTTATGTGCTTCAAGTGTGTCAGCTCATGTCCAAACAATATGATTGAAATATTTTATATCATACACCCCACTGGTTATATAATATATATATATATATATATATATATATATATATATATATATATATATATATATATATATATATATATATATATATAAATATATTCCTCGATAACCCTCTTACGAGTGCGTCAAGAAGGCAGAGCCTTGTGCGGGCAAGGGTCGGCTAATTATCTTGGGTGCCGAAGCGCTCTTGGGCATTTTACTGATTTTCACGGTAGCGCATGTGCCATTTCAACTATAGGACAACCAGAAAAACCCACAGTCCTACCGGGTCGGTTGGTGTATTCAAACCAAATATCCCACCTACCAGGAAGGATATTTAGGCAACTAACAATTGCCTATCGCGCCAAGCCGGTCAGAAAAATTCTGGCTCGATCGCGGCTCGAACAAGCAGTGAGAATAGCCGGAATGAATATAAAGACCGCTTGGCTACACCGACCGATCTAGAATGAAATTTGTTGAAAAAATATGAAGACATCCTCAAACTTTGGTCATTATACTTATATTTTCTTGATTATTCACAGTAAAGCGACGACACAATCTTATACATTAGGGATGAAAGAGCTGAACAAAGTGGCAAACACAAGTCTCAATAGGTCTTACCTGTATATGCTCAGAAGTCAATTGCGATGTAGTTTCAGAAATAGAATGAAATTACCTGATAATACAGTGGACTGGGTGTGAATTGAAACTCAGCCACTGAATATAGAAAACATGACACAGAATATTGATTTAGACAGTTCATTAGAAAATGGTGCAATTTCCTTTGGAAATAAGCTGATAAATTGATCAATTTCATTCGATATTCCAAGTAATGCAACTATCGAACCATTGAAAATTTCACAGCACCATATGTGGGTGAAACCTTGCCTTTCGATACCCACTAGAACTATATTACAGACTTCAAGGAAAATTTCAATTGGACAAAACCTCAAGTAGTCAAATTTTTTCAATATTACTATTTTTGGAGAGAGCTGTGTGCGAATAGCCGTTATCTATTATGAGCATTATAAGCCTGAAGATTCGAATGGTTTTTCAGCAAGATTTCATTGAACAAAATTCTAAATTCATCTGCCATTATTCCACTCAACTTGTCAACAATCCTTTCCACCATTTCGCTTCGAATCATTATTTGTCTAATTTTCATCTATTCAATACCAGTGATTGTTTTATTATGTCAGTGGATTTGTGGTGACGACATGAAGCGTCAACAACTGAATTGCCGAATGGGCTGTTTGAAATTCAAAATTCCGAAAATGGGAGATATGCAAAAATGCACTCACGTAAAACATGCCATTCCAATAGAAATATAGAAAATGTCACATAATCGATGAAAAATGTCGGGCAAATAGTTATTCCATTTAGCGCTGAAATGGAAGAGTCTTGTTAACTTCCGAAAGTTTCCGCTTCAGTAATTATAGCTGTCAAAAATATTGTGGTGAAAGCCATGACTATATTACGGTGTGAAGTAAAATTTCAGCTTCACTCCATACCTTGAATATGAAACGGAAAACGAAGTGAATATGTATATGAAATATTTATAATGCAAAAAACAAATAATTTCTGGATGTACTCTGAAATAATATATTTTTTCAATTACAGGACATATCAGATGGTTGACAATATAAAACATTCTTTGTATCAACAAAATCAACGGAATATCACAACGAAATTTCACAACAGATTTCGTAGTAAAATTACTGAAAAATCGACGAGTTCTTCATTCTCGAAAATAAAATGTTGAATTCATTTTCGAAAACAAAATGTTGAATTGAAATAGAGAGCAATGTGATCATCATCTCTAGAGCTCCTTTGGTCACAACTACCATTTCAACCAAATAATGGTGTGTTGTAGTGCCATAGTCCTGCTATGGCACTATTCATTGAAATTATCTATTGAAATAATTTCTTCAGATAAATTTTGCAAAGCTTCGACAGATTCGTTGAATGTGTTGGTATCTTTTTACCTATAATAACTCCCCGCTAATGGTAAGCAAACGCAACGATTATAATGGCCTTTTATATTCGTTCAAGCAACTTTTTTCAGGTTGCGTGGTCCAGTGTAGTATGGAGTAAGTAGTACACGAACATGTCTATAATTGGTACTAATCCCTTATCAGAGAACTACAGATTTTTTAATTTCATCAAAACCACTATCGTTGTGATGTGGAGGACTCACGGATCAAGTTTATCAATAAATGGCCTCCCATTGGTATCTTATATATTGCCGATTGATACAAGAAAACTTACTGCATGAATATTTGAAAATTCCTCACGAAACGAACATTCACTTGGGAAATAAACCAAGGAAGGCTCACATCTCTCCTTTATATTGTCGAACAATCAGATTGGCCCGGGGTTTGAGCTCCAGAATCGCCACATAATTGTATATTACTGTGACGAGACCGATTTTAACTCATACTCTGCATTACTGGACTCGTGAAAACCACTCCAACTGAACCTCTAGAGGTGATGCTGACTACAGTTCAGGCTAGATGGGGTACAAAGAGGAAGAACGGAAGGAAGCTCATACCAAAATTCCAGTACTGGTGGTTAATAAAGACACCATTGCACCTGGATCGGTCTTCTCAAAACTGAGGAAAGGGTAGGACAACAAATGTTGGAAGTGTTTTTTACTTTACACAGCTGAATGAAAACAAGCAAACCAAATCATTGAATGGCCCCGAAACCGAGCACTTACAGATTAGTATCTTTTCATTGGCATTATGGCATGTGGAACTGTGATGCTCGATGAAAAATACTTCCATGGCAACTTCAAGAGTAATTGAAAATCAATTCTTTCATTTGTATCTCCAAAAGCAATTGGCAGATATTTTTCTGTAAAGAAATCTGCACTGGCACTAATAGAATATAATGCAATGCCCTTCGTGGTATTAACCAGGAGAGTGGTTGTTTTCTGACAGGTGCCAGCCAAAACCCACTGTGTAGGTAGTCTAACATTGGCCTGCACAAATTGTTCAAAATGATTTTATTTAACGCCAGTCTTTAAGTATGTCGAATGTTTTTAACTTCAAGAGTTGCTGCAATGTAACCACCAACCGCGTTCTTTGGGTAGAGGAACGGGGCTACTCTGAAGCAGAAGGAACCCAGAAATACCATTGATATCTAGTGAAAATCTCCAAATGAAAAGAAAATATGTAAAACGTCTGAGTACGTACGAAAATTTTATTTTGTTTTTTTTCTGTAAATATTTTCTGCTTCATAAATAACTGCTTTGGAAAATGGGTTGCTGTAATATTCTCCATTTGATTATAGAAATGCCAGCACAATGGGAATTAATTTCGCATAAATTAGTACTGATTAAAATCAAATAACTCGACAATTATATTAACGACATATAATTAGAATCGCATTTTAGTATTTCAGTGTGTTCAAATCCATTTTGATAAATCACACGTACGATTGACAATTTCATATACTTATTCGAATTTCGTCATTTACAATTCACTCCTTCCGTGAGGAAACTACATTTCATATATTAATGAACTGCATATTATGCCCCATCTAGACCTGTTATAAATTGGAATGTTGTAATAGAATATGTTACATACGACTAAACAATCTCCCACGTTAGTATAATGCGTGCATTCAAAAATGAAGAATACTTAACGAATCGGCTACATTCATTTCAGAAACTCTTTGTACTGAAAAAAATACTCTCCCTATGTTCATAATGTCATGAAAATGTATAACATCTACTCTATTATATAAAAGAAATAATAAACGATGTGTACAACAATGAAAAGAGGGTGATTAGGTGAGTAGCTGAGGTGATCGGTTTCAACCCAGAGATAGTTGATGAGATAATTAGAAAATGTATATTTTAAAAAACACTTCGTGAATCTTCGACTTTTCGAAAAGATGAGAGTAGTAAAAAGTTTACAGTGATCCCATATGAACTCCAAATATTGGATAAAGTGAATATGGAAGTTGCATACAAAACATTTTATAAATCACAACTGCACCTTACTGCGAAACATTCCGTATGCAAAAACCGATGACCTCATTCTGATTGACGATTTGAGTTGAGGAAGACTTAATAAATGATATTGTGGAGGTTGCCGGACGGAATTATGGTCCAGTTTTTTTTTTCGGCCTATAATGGTTTCCGATTCCATCGCTGTAGTTGCGAAAAAAAAAATGTTATTGACTATTAACACCTGGTTTAGGTAAGGTATGGAAAAAACGGCATGATCTAATTCAATACAAATTTAATGAAGAAAATAATTAGTGAAAAATTCATTAGGTAAGTTTCGACAATTATTGCCGATGCATTTGCAAAGGGATATACAATTGATTTCGCTTTTTCTACGAGTGCAAAACATTGTCAGGCATTCAGCATTATATTTGCATGGCCTGATCAAAGAATTTGGCATATAGGTGGATTTGCCATTTGCACCGGGTATAAATTTCCATCTCGTCTTTCATAACCGAATTGGAGTAAGTTTGGAGGCCCATGTATTGCAGCCCTTAAGCAATGTAAATACAAAACATCAAAAGTTCTTATAATTTCAGATACATTTGAATTGAATCCCAGCTTAAAAGAGTTTTTTGTCCGATCCTTCAAACCAAATCCCTCAACAACTACTATTCGATAGCTTATGCCAAAAGCGGATGTTGAGTACGAAAGCATCGGAATCTGCACAATTTATAAAAACTTGTTCAGTTCCTCCACGAACAGCAACAAAAATATGGCTGAAAATCCTTCAATCTGCTTCTAGGTGATTGGACTTCAAGTTTAGCAATTCAGAAGACCTATTACCTTGGAGCTTGAAGATTTTTTGGAGTCTTCATATCCACCGGTAATGAAAAGTTCTGTTTCAGCATTGATTTTTGAAAAGTTGGAGAATACTTGCAGAGGAATTGAACGGGCTGGAGTTTATTTTCCAAACAAGAAAAAAAAAACTCTTGCAGCCAGCTGGGATTTTGGTTGAAGGACTTGAAATAAATATTTGTAGTCCGTTTCGGTTAGTTTCGGTTTAGCAGTATGTGAGGTGTTCTTTTTTCAAATGATTCATTCAACGTCGGCCTGTTTCCCCTACCAAGGCCAATCATCGACGCCGGTGACCACATTTCCCACAACCGAAAATTTTGCCGAACACTCTGGTATTCCAACCAGAGGTAGGGATCCTTTACGAGTCCAACAATCATGGATTCAGGACCGCCGGCTTTACGTCTCCTCCGAAGGACAGCATATCCTCAATATATCTTGTGTTCATTGATATATTGCCTGCGAGCTATGATATAATACTTTGCTGCAGTTTTATGAGCTTTCGACGCGGTCTTTTCCTGCTGCTTAGCTTCAGATATCGAATGACTAGTCAGCCCGAAGAGCTAGGCCATGCCCGTGAGGTATTCTTTTTTTCATTCTTTTGTTGATTAACTTTCATGATTGTAACGTGCATAGAATCTTCGCCACTTAATGTCCCCTTGAAAGTCATTTCCACAGTGTCTAAGATTGTTCAACAGTGTAGAATCTGTTTCGATTCAGTTAGGAAGGTGGTGATATAAGAATTTCATCACACAACTTGTCCTTTGGTATGAGTTCAGTAGTGGAGAGTTCCTTCCGTAATTCTTCAGCACACATGACGATTTTGCTACAGTCTAGCCGACGTACACGTTCAGCTTTTTCCTTAATGAACTTCCTGCTATGAAAACCAAAGAAGATTGCTTCCTCTCAGTAAGATATGAGAATAAAACCTTGTCACCAAATTTATCGATCAGCATCACTTTGAGATCACGATTAGAACTACATCCTCTACTTCAGCGAGTACAGTCATGCGTTGAGCCAAGTATGTCAATCCAAAAGCGGTCGTCGAAACAACGTCTTTTAAATCCGCCATTGATTTGTCAAAAGCAGCCAGTAACTGTTTTTGTGATGTTTGTTGTTGGTCGACCTATTTCGTTACTAGAAGATTTTGGTAATGAAACGTAATTTCTGTAACACGATGTATGATATTGGAAGTTTCGGCAAACAAATCTTCCGGTGTATCGTATAACAAATTTTTGTGAAAATTTCATAATATTTTCGACACACAAATCTGCTGAAATTTCAGTTGAAAGATTACTTTTTTTTATTTTGGTTTTCGTCATATTACCACGAATGGAACAGCATGAGTTACTCGACGAATCGCTGTTGTTTCTTTTTTATTTGCGGGTCAGTTGATGGGCCAGCCACGCCCTGTATTGATGATGACGGTCTTTCTTCCAGCGCTCTATGCAGTGTCGACGACGAATTTTTTCTTCACTGATATAGCTGGCCATCAACTTTTATACCACGAGAAGTGATCTTCATCAGCATTCGGATCAAACAACTTCTCAAATTTGTCTGAAACTTCGTCTTTGCGTCGACTTGCTGCATTTGAATAGCTTCTTTTGGTTCATTCACCAGTTCACCATGATTTTTCTTCCGCCTTTTTTTTAATTTAATAATTGTAACGATATTTATTCACTTTGAGAAAGTTATTACAAAATTCGAAGCACTGCTATTTCAAATATTAGAAAATGTATCTGTTATAATAATGGATGAGGTTCAGCTATAACTGAAGTCACAAAAACTGTCGAGAAAAGCGCGACCCGCTCCAAAACTCAAGAGAAGGTATGTGACGCTGGGAAGGAGATTTATGATAAAACTGACAACGGGCTTTTCTGGCAACTTTCAGTTCCAGGTTTGAAAGGATCTTGCAAAAATATTCCAGTCGAAAAATATCGGTCAATGGTTGTTACAATGTTTACAAAATTTTTTTTCACAACTACAGCGATGGAATGGAAAACTCCTATTGTAGGGCCGAAAAAAGAAACTGGACCATAATTTCGTCCGGCAACCTCCAAAATAATATTCATCAAGTCTTCCTCAACTCAAATCATCAATCAGAATGAGGTCATCGGTTTTTTCAAACAGAATGTTTCATAGCGCCCGCTCTACCTTGGTGATCCAGAAGATGATTTTTATATGCATTGTGGAAGCCATCGGGCGTGCCCTTCACTGCCAGGCCTACGGAATGCATTTCAGCCTCTAGGGTTTATTGCGCTTTGCTTGCCTATACTTTATGACATCCATATCAACAAATTTGCCCCCTGCACTAGTTTGTGCAGGTTGAGTGCTGGGTGTTTGTCTTACCCTTCTGTATCCAAGATTGGTTTTCCATATAATTGTTGCCCTTTTGTGATCCAGAGGGCTAGTTGTACCGCTTCAACTCAGCAGAGATTCAACTAAGCTTGGCTCAATCGTTAAAGAACAAGGAAGCTGATTGGCAAATCCATAGCAACAAAGCCTGGCTCAAATAAAGCACGACTTAGGAAAAACGGTGCAACTGGCCCTGAGCCTCATTCCAAAGTACGTGAGAAGCTGTCTCTGTCTGTCTCTTTGTTTCATTGTCTGCAGCTAGGGTCGTCGTTGTACAGCCCTATCTTATTCAGGTATCTGATTCCTGTTGCACTGAAGCAGGTCATCAGGTTTTTTTTTCTCGACGGTCCTTGTTCCCCCGTGAGCGCTACTAAGAAGATTTTCCCAATAATCGCTATGTTTTGTTCTAATCCAATTCCTTATATGATTCCGTTTATTCGTTTTGGGAACTGTTCACGTCCACTTTCCAAATCTATTTTGTAAATTTCAATAAGACGACCTCAAACGCATCCAGCTCTCCGCGAAAATATTTCCAGGAAAAATTCAAATGAGGATTGTGCGAAAACTATTGATCCGACTGAATCCAGGTTTTGCGCACATAAAGTGCACGTCAATAGCTACTACCGTGCGAAGTTTCAGCTCTTAAGTTCGAAAATAGCAGAGTTATGAATTAAAAAACCACACAATTTCCCGATTTTTCCCGCTTTTCTCCGGTTCTAATTATCCGATCGGATCGTTTGATCCGTCATTCTCTTCGGAATTCAATTCTCTAGAGTTAATCCGTTTGCACTGTTGACACTGTTTCAATAGTTTCCATTTTACAATTGAACAAAACGCGAATTTTTGTTGTTTATTGTTAATAACGAATAAAAAAATGGGATTTACGAAACTACGGACTGTCCTCCACGGGATGGCACAGGCAGCTTCCAGGAGCACTTTGCACACACGAGATACGGAAGGGTAGAAAAATCAACTGTTGCCAAACAAGCTCTAAACCAGGGTTTCCCAATTTATAGGTCGGGAGCAAATTTTTAGTTGGCCCTGTCAGTAGAACGACGCACCAAACAAGCCAAAAATTGTTTTTGAATCCAGTTTTTCAGTTGAAAATTTCCTTTATTCATATTGGCCACAGTTTGATTTCCTATAGGTGGGTTCCGAGTTTAGTAACTTGGTTTAGATGGGTCGTAGTACAGACAACTTTGGGAACCCTGCCCTAGACAATGATCACAAATTGATGAGAGCAACCTGAAACTGATTAAGCATGTGTACGACACCAAGCTACTCTTAGTGGCTGCGCTACCTGCAAAATGTTAGGTATATAAACAGATAACCCTTGGTAATAAAACGCGCGTCGAGTTCAAATAATATTAGTTTGATGGAATGGTAATTTATCTCTTAAAAAATTTCCAAAAGAAATATTATTAAGATTGAAGTCTCCATCAGTTGTTCGAAATAATCCTTGAAAAGTGAACAGATTACAGGAAATCAAAAATAATTTCTTTCGATAATTTGAATGTCAGCTACTGAGTTCTATTATATTCTGAATCATCATCATGTATCATTAGATGTTTTGTATATTATAACTTTATTCATTGGTCTTTTGGTTGGTGGTGGCCGAGCGGTCTATGAAGTTATGATATTTTAAACTTGGCTTGATAACCGCTGGTTCAATCTGCGATAGGGGCAGGATTTTTCTGGCTGGTTTGGTGTGATAGGCAATGGAATATTCTATCAAGAATATTCAAACGAAATTCTAGAGAGAATTCAGCATAAAATACTTCATTTATGAATATTCCCCCGTAAAAATTATTGAAATATTACCTAATGACTATTACATGTAGAGTATTTTCAGAACATTCTCTATGACATATTTAATGATATGTCCTGCTCGGTATATCTTCAAGATATTCTTCACGGCATATTTTCAGAATATTCTTCGGTATATTCATAGAAAATACTCTTTTGGATATTACTGGGTGTTTAGCAAATTTAGTTTAGTAGTATCAGTATTGCTGATATAAATATATGATAAGAAGTGAACTCAGGGATGCAGGAGACATTTTGTTTAAACAAGTACTTATTTGTTCATCGCTATGTGATGAGTGGAATTGAGTGAACAATAATGAAAATTACCACAAGACTTCATTTGGAAAACTGCTTGTTCCGATAGTGTACCTTGGGAGGGTTGCCTACTATCCATTGGGAGGTTGAAAGAGGATAAACTGAAGAAAAAATGACAGAGATTTGACTTCGTTGTCTATCTGGATATTGCGAAGACTTCTGGAGTTCGTTCCAACATAATTACAGCAACATCTCTCGATGAGCTAGTGCTGACATTTATATATATATATATATATAGATGTCCAGTAAAATAGAATCCTCTGACTTGGAGCGTTTTTTAACAATTTTTTCTGATTTCCAGGACCCATAAATCAATTCCCCGACTTTTGCAAGTTTACCATGTTTTTCAGTTTGGTGGGCACCCTGTAATAGTAATTTTCCTAACAAGTACGGAGTGATTCTTTCCCGCGTCGTTTGGGTTAACGGCAGTCGAATGCGGGAAAGACACTTTCCGCATGAGTAAGGAACAATACTTTTTCTACAAGCGTAGGAAACAAATTCATTTTGTTCAATTATTTATTCATGCAAATGGAAACAACTAACAAGAGTAACATTTTCTATCTACTAATTATTCGTAATATTTATTGTAAATGTACAATTTGATGCATTATGTAAATTTATAGCGGAAGCCAGCATATTGTTTGAAGATGACTGATTTCCTGAAGAAAAACGTAACTCGGGCAATACATTATCGAAAGAAATCGAATGTGCAGGCACAGGCATCAAATCGTCGCCGATCGATATAGACGTGGATGGTTCTAAAATGCACCCGGAAGACGATGTAGTATTCAAATTGAGAATTTTGTTGGACATTTCTTTTTTTCGATTGGTGGAGTCTTCTAAATACCCCTCTGCAACTGAAGTCGATTTCCATCCTCCTAGGCATTTGATATTAGTTATACCCACACCACAGTCAGCAAGTAAATGGGCTGAGGAACGCCTAAAGCTGTGACCAGTGTAAAGCTCTGGATTTTGAAGGCACAGATATACTGCTATTTCGGAGGGTATCTGTCCTATGGTATTGATTCCTACACATTGCACAGTACATTTTCCACTTTTGTAATACAAGAATAAACGACGGTGAGGAGTCTCTTTTGGACGTAAATGTACATAATTTCTGTATACGTTCAGAAAATAACCATCATTTGCTTCTTCAGATATCACGAAGGATCTAGAGGAATGAATTTTAGAATCCTTGATATTAACAATTATCAGGTTTTCTTGTCATCTATGTCGTCAATGGTGAGTTTTGTCAGCTCTTCTCGTTTGCAAGCACCAGCTAATTCAAAAATTGCTACTAACTTAATCATGAGGTACATGTCATCGGGTGCTTCAGTCTTAAATTTTGAAACGTCTTCTTGAGTGAATATTTTGGCCTTTTTCGGTCGAAAACCGACATTCTGTCTTTTAATGAATGCAATTATTTTGTAAAATTTGCTACTATCCAAATTTTGCTTTACTTTGAATACACTCATCAACATTGAATATTTTGCCCATAAAGTGTTTGGCTTCCATGTTTTAGACATTTCTAGAGAATAAGCCCAGAATACTTCTTCTTTATTTGGTGTTTTCACTTTTTTATTGTTGCGCCATTCAATAAAACTCGTGTATTGCTTCTCATACCTTTGTTTAGATTTCGTTGGCAATAACTCTAAGTTCGCATCTGTAGCTGCTTGCACGATTTCTTGTGGAAGTTCTTCATCAGATGAATAATCCATTGTGGCAATTTCACTGAATCGAAAATTTTATATAAGTAACGCTTTGTCTGTCACTGACAATTAAAAACAAATTTGCGTATTGATGGCATGACAACATCAATTGTTACCTACTCGTTATCAGATCAATCAAAGCCTATATATATAGGGTGATTTTCATAACGATACATTTTTATTCATCAATATTTGTTCATTCTTTCAATAAATAGTGCAAAATGATGGATGATTTTGAACAAACTCGCTTAGTATTGCAACAAAAAAGCTTGAACTTTCATATTTTGTCACCCACCACTTATATTTTACGGGGATATCATGTAAATGTTTATCCCGCACTAGTGTGTGAAAAAATTTCCCGCACTAGTGTGGGAAAACTTTTCCTGGTAGGTGGGATATCATGATCGAATAAACCTACCAACAGGATAGCACTCTGGGTTCTTCTGGATTTGACAATTAAAAGGGCAGATGCGCTACCGAGAAAATCAGTAAGACACCCCATACAGCAGAGCGCTTCGGACCCAAGAAAATTATCCTACCCTTGCCCTCACAAGGCTCTGCCTTCTGAGCGCACTCGTAAAAATTTTCAACGAAGAGAAAAAACTCCACCATAATATTTGTGATACATAATCCAAAAGACATAATAGGTAACAATATTGGTTTCTAAAAAACTTCGATCGATACACCAACCAAATCAAAATAGCTCCCTTAGGTTTCTTTGGAAGCTCCACATAACCCCCAACATCGACAAAATAAATTACAGTAATTGTGGCACATCGTTCAAAATATCTCACACTCTTGAATATTCTTCGAACATTCTCTATCAATTTTCCATCTCGAATCGAAATAGCTGCTGAATTCAGTTGGATATGTCAAAACAGATTATTTGCTTCAGTCAGTTTTTCATTCATTTAGTTTATTTTCCGTCTAATAATCAATATACAATTGAATGAATTACCAGTGAGCCCATGCCAATGAGTAAAAAAATCAATAAATTTCAGAGCAAGGGATTCACAATCAACTCCCGAGCAAAACTTATCTGCAAGAGATGGGCGGCTTTTTATGAACGGCAAACTTTCTACTCTGGAATCAAATCATCACTCTTCATTAAATATTTAAACAGACATTTGACTGTATAATGAAGCCTGCCCTTTGTGGGGGAAGGTATAACGTTGTCGCGCGTCAAATCCCAAGGGAGTGATGAAAACTACACCCCGAGCTATAAATCATGGAACATATATAAGCATTCTCAATAATACACCATCCTTATAAATCAGTAAATGGTCAAGTAATCGAGCATATGTGCTTCATACATTTATCCATATGCGGTTGGTAGCCTTTATGTATGTTGATCGGAATATAACCGAAATGATTTTGGAGATAAAGTGGTTTTATAAGGTAAGAGGATATCGTTGCGAATTTATTGCCTTCTTTTGTCATATTTTTTTGCATCGCCGATTAGGCGAATAATTTGTTTGATATTTGGTATACAGATAATGGGAATATTTATCGAGATTTCATTATTCGTTTGATAATGCGATCTTAGCAGGGCATTCGACTGTGTTCAACATGATATATTGTTAAAAAAGTTGAATGATTTTGGCATTCGAGGGGTTGCCCTAGAATGGATTCAAAGTTTTCTGTGCAAGAGGTTACAGTTTGTATCTGTAAAATGTACAAATGAAAACACTCTGAAAACTGTAAATTCAAATTTTCCAACCAACAACATGGGTGTACCACAGGGATCAGTTCTGGGGCCAATACTTTTCCTTTTTTATACCAACAACGTTGACAATATTGCACCGGATATACCGATAATACGTTACGCGGATGATACCACTCTTATAATTTCAGATGAAAGCGACAACATTCTGACCGAGAAGTGTCAAGATATTATTGGTTCTCTGGTGAACTGGTTTGAGGAAAACTCTCTTTGTTTCAACAGCTCTAAAACGAATATGATGAGATTTCATCATCGGCAGAAAAACAGTTCTGATATTGAAATTAAAATAAAAAACACAACCATATCCACTGATTCAGAAAATGTGAGCTTCTTGGGTATAATTTTGGATAGCAACTTGAATTGGAAAAGTCATTGTTCTTCACTTATTGGGAAGTTGAACTCTCTATGCTTCATGTTCAGAAGTTTGGAATCAATATTAACTTCTAACCAACTTTTGAATATTTATTATAGTCAAGTCGATAGCAGGCTGAGGTATGGCATCTTATTTTGGGAAATGTCCACCCTATCGCCTGATGTATTCATTGCACAGAAAAGAATCGTGAGAGTGATTGCACGTCTCACTTATAAGGGGTCATGCAGGAAGGCTTTCAAACGTTTCGGAATTTTATCTCTTTGTGATATTTTCATTCTCGAATCAGCTTTATATGTTTTCAATAATAAAAATAAATTTGTATTGAACTCGCAGGTACATCATCATGATACCAAACAATGTAATAGCTACCATTTACCTCTTTGTAGATATAGTGTTTCTATGAAGTCACCCTTTTACTTATCTCTAAAAATTTATGATAAATTACCTGAAGTTATCACGGGCGCAAAAACAACAAATATTTTCAAACAGAACCTGAAACAATATCTTCTTACAAATACCCACTATAATTTAGATGAGTTTTTCTCCAATGAGTCCTGATCGGAATATCATCATTTTGTTGCTTTTAAACTGTTGTCTTGATATTACTGTTGGTGTGTTTTTTATGTGAACACGTTGTTATCAATTTTTATTGTATTGTATTTCATACTTTTCTCTTTTCGACGAATCCTATATGTATTTTGTACATCAATTGGAAAATAAAGGAATAGAATAGAATGTCCGTATAGGACGATTGAAGCGAGGTTAGTTACAAATAGAAGTGGTATGAAAACGTAAATAATTTTATTTATTCATATTTTGATATATCGTATGGAAATGGAACATTTTCATCGAAAACTTGAGAGCTTTGAGAACGAACGAATAGAAAGAAATCAGAATGTACCTGAACAAAAAAATTGCTATAGGTAAAGTTTTTGTCTGTGAATATGACAGAATAGACATGCGTCTAAGCAAGTCGTGGTGTTTTTTTGGCTGGTTCATTCCAGTCATCACTCACTAGATGAAAATTATGCTTTGGAATCATGAATGCAATAGAAACTGAACAATGGTTAAGGATTTCGCGGCCGAGGTTATTAGTATAACTACTTCACTTCGGGCTTGAAGGCCGTCGTTCTTTGGAGTTTCTTCCTAACGTTTCGCTAGCGCGAGTGGCCAGCTTCTTCAGAGGCCTACTCATTTTCGATTACAAAACGTTTCGATTTCACAAGGCGTATTTATATTGATGCAGGTAGTCTGGAGTGTTAATTACTTCTGTCGGGTTCCATCATTATCAGTTGCCGCACTACCTGTCGTGATCTCATTGGTTATTCTTGATTTCCTCAGAATGGGATTCCAAACTCTGTTTAGACTCAACGCTTCTTCTTTTCTGTTGAAATTGTCCGTATGTTTTTGGATCTCTACCGCCTCCCGTACCAGTCTGCTATGGTAACCCTGGTTGGGGGCAATCAGTTTAGCATTTTCAAAGAGAATCCTCAGTGCCATAGCAAACTGTTTGAAAATGCTAAACTGATTGCCCCCAACCAGGTTACTATAGCAGACTGGTAAGGGAGGCGATAGAGATCCAAAAACATACAGACAATTTCAACAGAAAAAAGAAGCGTTGAGTCTAAACAGAGTTTGGGATCCCATTCTGAGGAAATAAAGAATAACCAGTGAGAACACGACAGGTAGTGCGGCAACTAATAATGATGATTATTCCCCGAACCTGACAGAAGAAATTAACACTCCAGACTACCTGCATCAATATAAATACGCCTTGTTAAATCAAAAAGTTTAATCATCGGAAATGAGTAAGCGTCTGAAGAAGCTGGCCACTCGCGCTAGCGAAACGTTAGGAAGAAATTCCAAACAATGACGGACTTCAAGCCCGAAGAGAAGTAGTTATACTAACTGAACAATGTCAGTCGTGAATTGGTGCGATGCGACTAGATTGAAAGTCTTCCTTCTACATAAACGATCAGATCGGATCCTTTGGTGTCGAAGTTGAAACTTCTTGATACAAACTATCAATTTTCTTCTCCTGAAGATGCTAACCTTGTCAGCGAAACGCTCGTCGAGTGCAAATAATATAAGTTTGGTGTTAAGGTAATTGATCTCTACAAAAAGTTTCACAGTTAGAATTCGAAAAATAATGAAAGCTGGTGAGTATGTTTGTTTCGAGTTTCGAGGGTTCATCGCTTTTGAACGAATCCAATATTTCCAATACAAGTTTTCAACGCTCGATTTAATGAAAAAAATGTCAGTTTCTTCACAATCATTGATTGGATTTGAATGATTGCATTCTCGGCAATTCAATAAGAAATTAATATTGACTAATATTTGATGGCATTATAATGATAGTGTGATATGATTCCTGGGGCTTGCTTGAATGTGGTTGCCAATGTTTCCTGCTGAATGGTGATGGTTCGGACTTCCATTGTCAAATCAACTGTCTTGAAACCTGCAGCTAGGAACGAAAGGATAAAAATACAAATCGAGTGAGAAAATCAAATTGAAATAAAAATTTTCAGTCGATAACGAAATTAGGGATTGATTGACCAAACTAAAATAATGTTGTTACAATATTATTTCATTTATTTCGTGATTTAAAAATTTTTTTGACTCATTTCACATTTGATATTTCGATCTACAGGGTGCTAGAGATGAAAAATTCTGGTTTGATTTTCATATTATTCTGTAAAATGGGATTACCCGTGATGAAAATAAAAAAAATTGGTTTCAGATGTTTTGATAAAACGTAGTGTGCTTTCTCTATTTATTTCCTGATTTCACCACCTGAAAATTACTAACTAAAATTAATTTTTGTTTCGAGTATTGAGTAATGATGTAACTTGTTTAAATTACCTTCATTTTTTCATGAACAAAAAACAAAGCAGAAAACAAGATGTACCCAGAAAGGAATTGGGCTCCCAAAAAAAGTTTTTGCTACGAGGAAAAGCGATTTTCTATAAAATTAAATAAATATAATTAATAGTATATTATGCAACGATCGTGTAATGATAAGATGCATAAACCATAGGAAACTCACCTTCGGCTCGTTTCGTATCCCGGTTTATGCTCATGTATTGATAACCATTACATGAGAGTTGCATACGCTATTTTATCTACACCCGATAAATAGTGAGAAACTACAAATATTATATTTATATTTGTATTGCACATAATGATACTAATTAAACGAATTTCTTCGAAAAATTCTACAGAATTGTAATTAATAGTATTACTTCCAGAAATAAAACGATGAGATATGAAAAAAAGATAAAAATTGAAGAAAAAAAAGATTACTGGAGGCCGGATTCGAACCACTATCTCTTCCAACTATAAAACTCAATCTCAGCGGCACAGACGGCTCGGCTACGGAGAGCTCACAAAATTTGATGAAAAAATAAGTAATAAAGCATGCATTTGTCAAATGAAAAATTTAATCATTCTAACTGTATTTCTGTCGGTGAAGGTGTCGAAGGTGATTCTCCCATATCGCTGGTATCAGATATTTTGTTATGATTATCGAAGTTTGGCTATATTCTTGAAAAGTTCAATACCCATACCGATTTTGACTTGACAAACGTCAAATGCAGAGCATGCACATCATGCCTAATTGAAAAATAATGGGTTTCTATTGGTTGAAAATCTGTATCGTAATGAAAAATATGTATCGTAATGGATTTCATTATGAAACGGGTTGTGAGCATATAAGTGTATTATTAGAGTACGGGTGTAGATAAAATATAGTATAGATACCAATGTCATCAGTGGCAGATTATGTTGTGTAGTACAAAATGCATTTTGACGCATAGAAGATGAATTCTCAGTTCTACTATCACACTGAAGTTATCATGAAAAAAATTTTTTTTAACTCCGACCCACTTTTGTTCAAAAGTTATGACCAGGAGGACATATCTTCATATGAATAGCCTCCTTCAATATAAGCATTGAAAATCATGGCATTCTGGGGCGACTGACTTTTTGGTAGCGTATTTGGTATTTCAAATGCAGGCAAAACGAGAAAAAAGTTTGCCGAGACCGGTGATCGAATACGAACGCACCGACATGACAGTGGGGATAGTGAATCCAATACAAGTGGGCGCCATTTCTTGCTCGCCATCAACTGGCCTGCTTGAAATTTTCTTTTCATAACTGTTTTTTTAAATGAACTTCATCACCTTCTGGAATGAATGAACTGAGCCGTCTATCTAAATAATAGGAATTAAAACGTTTGGCTGATATGATACCGTCCTGTAATTGGCTGTTCACTACGTTAATCCGATATCGTTGTCCCCATTTGTTGAGCAGATACACGCTCCCCCATCGGTGATTTTCTTCTTTCTGTATCTGAATCGCATGTATTTATTGCAAATGTTCGATATGTTATTTCACAAAAGAAAGTCATTGTTTTAGGTTGATTCAATTGGGGATGAAGCTGCAGCTTGTCTAATCCAGCTTGACACGAAAATTCGTCCCTCATCCGGTTACGTATCGAACTTTTTGTAGGTTTCGAATTCGTCATCATTTCCGTGCCAAGATGAAAAGAATAAGCTCATCATAAAACGAAAATAAAAATGGTGTGGACCAGTTAAGCGTTTTCAATTCAAAATATTATATAAATCTATGAAAGTTCAAAATCTGAAATTTTCAAATCCGGTTCTCTCATTTCTCCGCGATTATTCTTCGTTACCTTCTCAAATATGGCTGGAAAAATTCTAGGTAATGCGTATAATGTTTGCCTAGCCACTTTTGCACAACTTTCAGGTGGAGTTGAAAGAATACATATTCAGTAATAATACAGGGAATCAAGTAATTGATAACTACGTACGAATCAGGGTCGGACTAGCCACTAAAGGCCCAGGTGGCTCTATGCCTCTCTTCCATAACCAAAAACGTCCAATGCCAGGTATCATATAAATTTCAAATGATTTCTTGGGTTGTTATCGTCTAAACCGATACAGTGTCTGTTTTCTTCTCCAGAAGATATTAACGTTGTTAACAAACCTGGCGTCGAGTGCCAAAAATATCAGTTTTTTGTTAGGTTCATTGATCTCTGCAGAAATTTTTTAAGTCTCAGAGATGAGCAATAATTCAAAAAAAAACAGAAGTTTTACAGTACCAAAAAATCTGTAAGGAGCCCCAGAGCGTTGCCACTTCAAAAATATTTGCCGCCCGTCGTAGACGAGTTTGACAAAAGAGGAATATAGTTAAAAATGAAAAATATTCATAGAAATGAGATTATCATAATCCGCACATGCCACCAAATAGTTTGATCTTTCGTTTCTCTGTTTCATGAGAATCTTATGAAAAGAAACCTCGAAACATTTTCTTTCATATTTCGAGAAATGTTGACGATTAACTCCTGACATAGTGAACATCTTCCGAGACTGATTACAAAGTTCAGAACATAGAGAAAAATGCAGGTTATATAATATTCCGATCGGAAGTTGAAAAACTGTAATATTAATATTCATTTCTGAAATTTAACATTTTGTTCAAGATGTGTGCGGAATCTGAACAGCATTGAGAATTATTCTGGGATTTGACTACCAAGTACCAACATTACGGCATCAATATGTTCCATAGATGACGACACTAGAATGGACTATCGCTAACATTCAATAACGAGCTCAGAGAAGCTAATAATCTATAATTTATTGGAACTGGCCGAAACTCCAGCCAAACCATATTCAACACGAAATAATAATATCAACAAACTTTATTTTGTCATGAGAAGTTCACAAAAGGTAGGAATTCGACAAAGCCGTATTTCACCAACAAATATTTTGTAGATGTCCATATAGGTATGATGTAATCTGTTATAAACTGATGTGTTGTTTTGAAAGTATTTCTTCCATTTAGCAACTAACGAACGTTCTTTAACCAGTGAATCCCAGGTCGTTGGTTCGGCAGGGATTTGAACCGCGGCCTTTACCTTGATAAGCGGACATGCTTACGTCTACACTACCGAGAACGACGAACTTATACCTAGCTCAGGTTTTATGGGTCCCACAAAGGTAAGCTAAAGAAAAATAAATACAATTGTAAACCCATTGTTAGTGAGCACCTTATGGAAAATTGGAGTATTTTGTATGAGTTATCAATAACTCAATTGGTGAACATTTACATTCGGAATCAGTAGACGACTTTAAAATTACCTGCTCTATATTGAAATTCTTCTTAGCAGTTTCTGAAATCTCCCACATTTCACTCGAATAATTTCAATTTATATTAATTGCGGCTACGTTATCCGAAGTTACGAATCCTGTGGTATTTCAGGATTAAAGTGATCGTTAGACACCGACGGGCTTCATAAGCTCTAAAAGCTTTGGACAAACCCTCACAACTTCGCAGACAGTTTCCGTAACACGAACTAAGTGAAACATTGTAACCAAGTAGCGAAGCTGCGATGTCACCCTAGCAGATAGCGCATTTCACGAAAACTTCGGGGTTACCGGAAAAGGAATGCGAACACCGAACGACAACGCTCTCGTGAAGATATTCCTGCTATCCAACAAAATCAGAGGATTTGGAGTCGCTACAATGAAGCGATTGTTTTATTTTTCCTTATTGATCAATTTGTCGAGTGCACCCAAGAGGTAGAGCCTTCTGCGGGCAAACGAAGGATAACGTTCTTGATTGCATGGAGCTCTGAGGAATTTTGAATCAACAAAACGAGTCGGAAATTAATTTCAAGAAACGTGAATTCTGGTTGGGAAATCCTTCCGGAATAGAGTCAGAACGAACATTCATTTGAATATAGTATGAATTTACAGCAAATTATCATAAATTACTCTCGTTGATTGATTCTACAGTTATACACAAAATCTGTACCTCCTTCTTCTAATTAATACTGGTACATATAATCAAAATTTGATATTGCAACTGGTTTTCCTTTCAAAAAACAGTGCAAAAACTCCACTTCCGTTTTCACACACTATTCAAGAGCTGTCAAATCTAATGTTTCCAGAATTATATTGAACATTTCGGAAAATACCAAAGGGAAACTTCATTCAGTTCTCTACTAGATTTCAGATATTTTTCCACACGTTAGTTCTTTCAATTGTGGAATCTTCTACTCCAACCGATTCGAACTAAACATGATTGACACTACAATTCCTATCACTACGAGCCCTATTCGCAAAGTTCAATCTGAAAAATTAACATTTTGCCAAAAAAAAACGAACCTCTGGAAACGCATATTCCTTGTGCAAAGTACAATTACAGAACTATTTCCGTGATGTACTTCACACTCATGATGATTTGAATCTGAGTTATTTCCAAATCAAATTGGAACTAGAATAACGTTCCACCAAGAAAACAGAGATTTTGAAAATTAGTTTGGTTAGGAAGTTTAGTGATTTGAGAAGATGAACAATTGTTTTGCCTAGTTTTCTCCAAACTAAGTTAAGAAAATACTGAGCTCCTAACTATGGGAAAAAGATATAAAAATCTAGAAACCCTTTCAATGCATGGCATTGTATATCATTGATAAATACTGAATTATATCTCAGAAATGAAGAAAACTTATAGTATTATCATGGTGGAAAAAATAGTACACAATTGTGCCCCATTGTTTAGAAATTTCCTATATATGATATATATTTTATTCGAGGTATGTATGCTTGAAATACAAATTGAGCCAGAAGTGACTTTTGTGTGATTCAATGTCCATCTCTCCGTACAAGCAGGAGAATAGTTAGATTGGACTATTTCTTCCTTAATATTGATGAATCGAACGTCTTGACCTTCTTGTTATATATTGATCTTCAAAAATCACATTTTTTAAAACATACTTTCATTTTGAATGCGTAAATCTTTCCACGAAACAAGTATTTAGGTACTCATGTTTTTCCTGATTCATTTCTGTACTTCATATTGTGAAATATTTATGTTGTATTTTTGTTACTCATTCAATGAATGAAGTTTTTATTTTTATAAACAGAGAGTAGGTATTTGCAAAAAAAATCAATTTCACCTCTCACAGAAATTTTGTATTCCTTTTTTTATACGGAAAAGGAGTTTTGCAATAGTTAGTTTGTTTTTTCTTCAGGCAACAAGCGAACAGAACTATTTTCCGACCAAGACATTCGAAGCACATGAGTCTCGTATCCATTAAAATCACAGAGTTGTCATAATGTTTCTTAACATCGTTACTGATTTTTTCAAAATTCTCAGTAGAAACATGATTTTTCGAAATGTTTAAAACCTGAAAAGTTCAGAATAGCACGTGACATCTAAGGTGGGGCTCTTTTGTTCTCAATGGAAAGTCAAGTTTCGACATATCTCAGTAAAGAACATTCCCATTTGGTGCATACTCTAATTGCGTCACTATATAAGTTACTATTCACGCAGTAATATAATGATTGATGGAAAACAAATCTTTCGAAACCATTGAGAAACATTCAAATCAGTCTACCACTCAGCTTGCAACAGTTTTTTCTCTTATAAATGTGACGAATCCACCACACCAGAAAAGTTGTCACATACGTGATTTTGAATAATTATTTTACTCTTCACGTTTGGAAGGTTTTACGTATCGGAAATATCATTCATTCATTATCAAAACCTATCAATCAATGAGTGTTGGATGTTTGTCATAGTGTGTGTGTCTTTGTGCTGTTCCATTGATATTTTTCTCCAAGAGAGTAACGGTTTATATAACCCAATATTTGTTTGATGCATTTTATTCATATTCCAAATTGCCCAATACCTTCTCGAGAAAACGATTGATGTTTTGGATATCGTAGCACTCTGGGTCAACTAACCGATATTTTGAGGCGATTAGGGATTGCAATCCCGCAAAGCGGGATTCCCGCGGGATCCCCCTGATTTTATTGATCTGCTGGATCCCGTTAATTTAAAACTTGACGCTAAAACTTTCGTGAATCTGACGGTTCAGCCTACTAGCGTAGAAGCCGTGAGAGCGTTTTCGGCATCGGATGTATTTGCAGTTTGCAGTTCACCCAGGAACATACCGGAGATGATTCAATGAATGCCACTTGCTTCTTCGAAGCGTATCAAAAGTTATCGCCATGGGTTGATATCATGGTAATAGCTCAGCATCTAATAGAAACTTTTGTTTTGATAATGATTATTAATTATAGGAATAATATTGAATTAAAAATATCATGAAAGTGTTTAAAATACATTTTTTTGTGGTGGATGAGTTTTTTCGATTTTTAAACTACTTACCACAATCTGAAAAATTTAAGAATTGATGTGACAATATGTCAACAACGAATATCAAAACGAAATACTTTGTGAATATGTTTCGAGAACGGAAACGGATTTGGTTTCCGAAAGCTTAATAAATATTAACATTTTTTATATATTGGTTCTTGTATTTTTTTCATAACCAAATTTGAAAACCACGACAAAATCATAAAACTGTTGTTGGAAGTGAGGGTTGAACAAAACAAAACTCATGATGCCAAACATTTGAAGATGAATGAATTTAAGAAGATTGATCACTAATTACTTGTACTTAATTTATATGAGAGAAATTATTTCTCTTGTTTAATGTGAAACAGGTTTGATGAATATTAATTTGCACACAAAAATATGTACTTTCCTCTTGATTCCATAACATAATTCAAAAGATGCGGGATCCCGCAGGGGATTGAATGAGCTGCTGGTTTGAAGTATATAATGTTTGAAGACATCAAATCGATGATAAACAAAGATAGGAATCAGCCCCCAGATTCTATTTCACGAATTCGATTGTCGAGTAGCTCAGACTGTGACTGTAGAATAAGCTGTACCGAAAATATACGCATATTCTAAACAATTCGATAATCGAATTCGTGAAATAGAATCTGGGCTCTGTTCTATAGACCGCCGGCATATCTGACAGACGACAGTAAATCAGGCAGTTTCAAATCCAGCCTGCTCACCAAACAAACGGATCTGACTTTTATGTGTTTCCTAATTCATCTTTGGGAGTACCAAAGAGCCTTTGTAACTCATTGGAAGTTTTATATGTTCCCTTCATCGAATATTTGTTCGAGTCCTCATTTGGGATTACTATAATCTTTTCACTATTGTCATCTTTTCGAAAAGTCGAAGATTCAGGAAATGTTTTTCTGAATCAACATTTTCTGCTCATCTCATCACTATCTTTAGTTCAGAACCGTTTACTTCATCTACATTACCAGTCATCCTCTTTTTGTTGGCGTACTCATCCTCCTTTGAAGCAAATGTTATTAGCGTACCTATTAATGAGAGATTGCACTGCTGCCATTTTGTATGGTTGATAATGATTCGACTCGTTGGGAATGTCCGTGTTCGTGTCTTTCCTATTCCATTCAGGGGCCTGTTTCATGAAAGTACAAGTCTTGTAGCTACAAGAGAAACAGAATATGGTACAAGTAAAAAACAATTACATAGCATCGCGTCGCTTTGTGTTTCTCTTGTAGCTACAAGACTTATACTTTCATGAAACAGGCCCCTGTTCGTTCCTTAACCAATATATCCAAAAATGGCAACTATTTTTTTTACCAAATTTTTACGTGAGTTTCATACTCCTGCACCTGCTGTTGAGTGCCCTCATTGTTCAATAATTAAATCGAACGAGCATGAAGTAGTATTGAAAGAGATTCTGTTATTTTTGATAAAAATTCAATATTCTTTCATTGTTCTTTTTCACCATATTATAGTGATAAAATCAGAGTTGTTGAAAAAATATAGTGTTTTACCTCTTGAAGCTTATGAACATGACTGCAAACTGTTCTCCCATCCCAAGAAATATTACTCACATCACCCATAAAACAATTTACTATTGTAACAAAATGTCCTGGCTCCGGCCCTGCCGCCTATGGATGCAAATTGGTGCGACAGTTCGAGGAAAGATTGTACCTGCGTGATCGCGGCTCACCCAGAATATTCGATTGTCGGGATTTGTCTGGATGATTGTCCACTGTGTGAATGCCCATATAAACGGGAGTCACTCACTGCAACGGCAGAATTTGTATAACAGAGAGTTTGCATTAGAGAGAGTTTATCAGAGTGTTTATTAGTATAGAGAGTTAAAAATTTAGCGGAGTTGTTCAAGTGATCGTATTGTATTGTGTTGTGAAAGAAAGTTGTAATAAAAGTAGTTTAGTGTTGTTTGGAGTTTTCATCGACGAACCCAAGGTATATCGTAACACTATATTCACGATTTAGCTCCCATTCTGAGTTAATCACGCTGAGATATTACTCATAATGTTGAAATGCTTCCAACATGTTGGATATATTTCTGATTCTTCTAATAACGAAATTGAATTACACGATCTGAGTTCTTGATACATTTGATCACATAAAATATTATGTACTAAGCGTAGGTAATGATCAGTGTCAAAAAATAAGAACACTTACCTGCACTCTTGATTCCGTCAGGCCGATTCTCATCGCGATCTCCTCCCTCATGAAAATATCGGGATAGTGAGTCTTCGAGAAGCACCGTTCAAGCTCGTTGAGCTGCGCAGGTGTGAACCTGGTCCGGTGTCTCTTCTGTTTCGAAGGCTTATCCCCATCGTTGGAGCTGTTGCTCAGCGAACCGCCCAAACCGGACAAGCCACCGTCGCACAAGCCCCCGAGACGCGACTGATCTAGAACTTTCAGATCGGCTTGGTGTCTCTTCAAGTCTTCGCCGCACATTTCTTTTATCCCTGAAAAAAAATAGCAGGTGCATTACGCTACCCAACTAAAGAAACAGGCTCTCTACAATCAGGCTTAAATTTGTCCATACCATGTTAGCTATTTGTATTCTGAGTCCGCAAAATGCTTTTTTGCAAGCGTCCGGAAAGTACCCAATTCCCGGACACTTTTTCTTTGAGAAAGTAGCATTTTTCCGGCCTAGTCAGGAAAGTACGTACTTCCCGGACTAGGCCAGGAAAATGCTACTTTCTCAAAGAAAAAGCGTCCGGAAAGTGGTCGGTTGCCGAAAAAATAGTGTACGCAACACGACCGAAAACAGTTTTTTTGGACTCGCAGACTTCCAGTACTCGCCTAAGGCTCGTCCTAGAATTTTGTCTACTCGTCCAAAAAAACAGTATTTTCCGGACTTGTTACGTGAATTACTATTTTCTACTCCCACCAGTGAATAAGACCCTTTCTTTACAGAATTTCATTATTGACAAAAAATTTGAGTTGATTTTCTCACTTGATTTGTATTTTAAACCTTCCGTTCTTAGCAACAGGTTTCAATAGAGTTAAAAATATAGACAATGGAAGACCGAACCATTACCATTCAGCAAGGAGCAGTGTCAACCACTTTCAAGCAAACCTCATTCTTTTACAGGTCACTGAACGGATAAGCAGGCGACTTCAGACACCTGAATCATTATTTCATATCCACAATAGGATATATCACCAATCGCAGAGAAAAAAACACTAATAATAAAATGATTGTTTCATTTGAGCATAAATGAATGTACTTAATATAGATGATCTCTTCGACTTGATAGAAAGGAAATAGTCTTGGAAATAGTTTAAAATTGATTCATTTTTGAAATTGCAAAAGTAACAGGAAACAAAACGGAAATTGCCTTTTTTATGTTCATATTTTGTTGATTGTGAGTGACATTTACTGTTTTTTTGTGATAGCGTATCTGTATTTGAAATGGCAGTGATGTTTTTTTTCACATTGAGATTTATATTTATATATACTGCTTCCTCAAGACACAATTTTATGTTGAATATTTCATTAACGCAACATAGAAACAGAGTAATTCAGCTGGGATTTTATATGCTGCTCTACTAATTTGTAAAACATAGTAGCTGCTTTCTTGAAGTGTTTCAGTTCATTTTTTCGGAGTTAGTTAATGTTTTATCACTACTATCAAGCACTTCGATTTGAAAACGCTGCCCTTAAAGTAAGTGTTGAAACATACAGAGATTTTGATAGGGGAAAACTAAATGTTTGTTTTTTCTTGTAATTGACCCTCTCCAAAGTTGAAGAGTACAGGGTGCAGAACAACCAGGAACAAAAACAATATTTCTAGACCTTCCCATGAGAAACTAATTTTTGTCTTTTTCTGCTGACAAATGGAAGACTTCTACTTAGTTGGGAGAAGAAACAAACCCACAGTTCAGCAAAACTTTCTTCTTCCACAAAAACTATCATGTTTCTAAATGACGTTCTCATGAATCTTCTACTAGCTCAAAGTGGTATATCGTTCACCCAGTAGGAAAAGGATTACATTACCGGATGACTGTGAATGTTTCAAATCAAAATTGGAGTAGAAATCACTACAAAAGAAACTACTGGTCTAATGCTGTATTTTTCTTTTTGCAGTTTATTCAGTGAATACATATTTGAAGGTTTAGGGTTCATGACTACTCATCTATGTTTCCCCCTTTCAATCATGATAGACGTCATGTAGTCGTATTTTTTTTTTTTGATACATTGGTGGGATCGTTTCGTACATGCCAGCTTTCAGAAAATCTAACGCTTTCTCTAGTTTATTACGTGCCTATTGTTCTTTGCTGATGGCAAAAACTATTTTTCCTCATTCACTCTTTTAAAAATTATATCATTCGTTTTAAATTTCACTTTGACTGATTCAAACAGTTCCAATTCCGTATCTTATCTTCATTCTCATTTCAGGATTTCTGCCGCAACGTGTTTATGGCTATTCTACCTATTTCCCCATCAATGCAATGTCTGTTTCAATTCCCAAAATTTCCAAGTTTGTGGATTTTTTTGAAGTTAGGTTCGATGTTGTGATTTAAACCTTTTTTCAATATAATGATCATCTGCTTATTACCTATAAAATAATATTTTATGAGATTATCATCCGTTCAATACTCCGAAATTCCGAAAAATAGGTAGGTGCGGCACCGAGAACACGATACCTATCGTATATCTTTTGTGAGAAAAATGCAAAAACACGATGATTTTTAATTCTACTCTATAAATAAAATATGTTCAAAGTCAATAAAAACTAGAAATAAAACCAGAATGAAAGTGGAAGGAAGATATATCGATAATGTAAAAGGAATTGCAAACCTTATGAATGAACATTACGTCACAGTGGAAAAAAAGCTTGCAGAAGAAATGAATACCGATCCTGAATATATTGCCCTACATCGCAATCCACTATTGAATTCCCTTTTTTAAGGAGCTGTTAACCAGAATGAAATAAAAACAATAATTACACAACTGAAGCCTATGAAGGCACCAGGAATTGATCAAATAACGTCTGAAACTGTTGAACAAATTTCTGACATAATTGTAGCACCACCAGCTACTGTAATCAATAAATGTATTCAACAAGGTATTTTTCCTTGCAGCATTCAAAAAAACAATTGTATTTGCCATATATAAAAATGGCGACAAAGAAGAAATATACAACTACAGGCCTATCTCAGTAATGATAAACTTTTCAAAGATATTCGAAAAAGTTTTGAAAAAACAATTATTGACTTCATTTCTTGATGAATTTGGAATTATTTCAGAAAACAATATGGTTTCAGAGAAGGCGTTTTCACCCCAGGTGCAATATTGAAAATAACCTCCAAAATGTATCCAGCTCTGAACAAAAGCTAGCCTGCTCTCTGCGTCTTTCTTGACTTGTCAAAAGCATTCGATACGGTAAGCCATGTCCTACTCATCGTATCGCTCGAAAATTCAGGTATCAGACGTAAAGCTCTGGACTTGTTCAGAAGCTATCTTTCAAATAGACCGCATAAGGTCAAATTGAAAAATATCCATGACAAATCAGAAACAGTATGGGGTACCTCAAGGAACCGTACTAGGACCAATCTTGTTTAACACCTATTTAAACGATTTATTCGAGGTCGATACCAAAGGAGAAATAATAACGTATGCAGATGAAACAGCAATCTTTTACTCAGCCCAAGAATGAAATACTTTGAAAGAACTGTAGAACGAGATCTGTATAAAATTAAATCATGGTTTTAGAGTCGATTGCTGACCATAAACCCTAGCAAAACATTGTCTCTTCCACTATCCAATAATGAAACCACTGTGTCGTCTTTCACTACTCAAAAAATTCCTGATGATTTTTCAATAGAGTCAACATCTGAATTCAAGTATCTAGGGGTGATTATCGACAGTCACCTCAAGTGGAATAAGCATGTAATATATTTGATGAAAAAGCTACATTTTTCAATTTACAAACTGAAAAACCTCAGATATTTTTAAAAAAATCCAACTGAAAACAGTTCATCACGCATATCACATACAAATCACATATATACCCATGTGAATACATGATTGTCACTCAAAAATTAATTTGAAATACCTTCTTATAGACTCATATTGAGATTCGTAGTCAAGGAAAGAGTTCACGAAGGATAGTTGTATAGTGTAGTGTGTATAAAAGCTTGAAACTTCAAGGGAAACAGTGACCAATTCGCGATGTGGATAGGCAACCGAGCATTGAAAAACTTGCACCTTTGTTAGGAATCACACTCCGAAGGATAAGACCTCGTCAACTCTTAGCTCGTACATAGCGGAAAGTCAGCGGGTTGATGAATAATCCCATTTTTTACCCATCCCCTTGAGCATGAAAAACATTTTTTATTCAGCAGAGCTGAACTACCCAAACAGCATCAAGTGTAATTGTTTTCAGGATGTCACACGTCTATTCAGGAAGCTATCAATGTGATAATAGAATTCAGGGGATTCTGTCAGAGGTTGATAATTGAAATCGGAATAATTAGAGGAATGGAATGTTCTCCAAACCGTACCACAAGAGAAGTTACTGGATACCATCTCCTAGGCACCGTGCAAACGAGCTTCGAAACCGTTTTCAAAAGGCACTTCATTCGCGATCCTGTGATTGTAAGCGCACTAACTCCAGATGTTTTTCGCGGCCGAACACGACGTTGCAGGGTAGTTCTTACCCAGCAGTACCTCTTGCCGTCGCGAGTGTTGACTGAAAGTGTGAAAGGGAGAAAGTTGGCTGCTGCGTGATCCTAATTACATGGCCTACCGGAGCGGGCCAACGATATTGGCCTAATGAGGGCGAGGCAGCTTCAATTTAGCCCATTTAACTAGCCTATCGTTAGTACGCTGAATCACTAACGACTTGAACTTCAATTAGTGCCCCCACTAACTTACCGACAGAGCCCAGATTGTTCAGCATGTTTCAGGATATAGATGATGTTCTCCGAATCTGACGCACTGCACTGTTTATTTAATGAGTACTGATTTGATACTGAATTGTGAATATGTTGTTGATGCCGGGAAGAATCACTAGTGGGAGTCGGGCCAATGGTGGCGGCAGGCCGGCGGAGGCGTGGCTTGAATTGTGGGCGGAGCCCAGGGCTTCCATTGCTCCGATTGCTAGGACACCCGCGTAGCGAGGAATTCGCAGGACAAAGGATGAGACGGCCGTGGATTGAGGCAAATCCGCGTAAACAGGGCTTTTGTCTCTTTGTGTTGTCTGCCAAAAAAAAGTAATTAAACTTTCTAGTGCTGTGTTCCAAATTATAATTCGCCGTGTTCCGAATGGAATAGTTTTGATGGTAGCGAAAGCGGCTTGAATCATTCGAAGAGAACGTTTTTGTTCATTGGCTGGGGATTCTTGTTTTGTGGATTCTTGGGGTGATTGGCGGGAGCCGCTTTTGTGTATCAATAGGTGGAAGTGGAGAATTTATATTCATCCATTTTGCAACTACCTTTTTTTTCAATGAACCCAATTTTTTACCAGCCAACTTTTTGTATAACATGTTGGTTTTCACTTATCTGCCAATCTGATATCAGGTACATTTTTTGACCCCCCCAGGTGATTCACATGCAAAATACTTATAATGGTCAATAAGTTGATTGAAAAAATTTATATGTGAAGATGTTTTCTCTCCATAGGTAAATAATGTTTTGCAAGCAACAGCCCATACAGCACCCGATATCCTATGGACGTCCAGTTCATGTCCATTTCATGTCGGAATAGCCTTGGACCAATTTTGGATATCCATAGGAGATCCAAATTTTGGATATCCAAAGTATTCCCAGTAAAAAATATCCATACGATGTACAAAATGGATATCCTTTCGGATATCCACGATGGATATCCATGAAGGATATCTTACGGACATCCATTTCGTACATTTATTGTACAAATAAATAATGTTCCTTCCGCCGTGGCACCCTACGAATTGGCAACGTGATTGGGCCTTTTACATGGACATTTCAGCAAAAAAGTTGATATAGGTATTTAACTTTTTATCATTTTAAATAATATTTGAATATAGCGTCACCTCAGAAGACGTGACGCGCGACGCGAAATGCAAAAGCGCTGCATTGTAAACTCATCTCGACTCGGTTTCCTGACGTGCAACCGTCTATGGCGTCTGTCAAATGTCGTAATTTTGAGAATCGTTGAGTGTTGGGTCGGTTTGAAAAAATTATGTTCAACTGAGTTGAAGCGTTGTGGTGTGCATTGTGCAATAATTGTGTTCATAAAGAAACGAAAAATAGTGGTGTGTTAGTTAATAATTGTAAACTGTGATCATTAGCATTTACCGTGAACGTGAACTTTTGGAAGGAAGCAAGTGAATTGTCGAGTACTATATATTCATATGTTATTCGAATTGAGAACTATTTAAATCCATCAATAACTTTTCTGTTGAGAACTCTTGGCAAACTATTTTTCAAATTTAAACTAGATCAAGTATTTTGTTTGAAAAGTAATGAAAAAATTAAAAATTATTATTAACGACATAATTTTTTTGATCGTACGTCTACCACTCTCCAGTTAATCTTAGTTTGTCTAAATTTTTTGAATACAGCGAAACCAATCTAGCAGAACATTTTAAATTGCACATACGGTCACGTCGAGTGCCTTATCATAGGATATATTACTGACTATAATCCGTTGTCTAAGAAGTGCGCAGCACTTTTTCACATCTCAAGCTAGGTTGGTTTCTCTGTAACGAATTGCACAAATAATTATGTAGAATTATGAACGATATCTTATGGACGTTCTTGATGGATATCTCATGGATGTCCATGAAGGATATTTTATGGACGTACAGGTTGGTGGCCTAAGAATGTCCATTGGACGTCCACTGAATATCCTTTGGATAAAAACTGTACGTCCATCGGATGTCCAAAATATCCTTAATGGATATCCATTAGATATCCACTGGATGTCCATGTGTTGTGTGGGAGTTTGAAACAACTGATTTCTTGCCCAATGAAGACTACCTTTTCAAGTACAACTTTTTCGATTTTTATTCTTCTGGGAAATGGGTACCTAAGTAATAATAATGGCAGATGCTCTTGAAACTACAGAAAGAAAACGTGATCATCGGACTAGGTTGAATAAGGCCTGAATGTCATTTGGTCAGATGGTTACACTTTTTTCAATCGAAGAGAGATGTCAATAAATATTTTTCTTCCTGTATTGCAAAACTTTTCTGATTATGGAACTTTTTTATCATTGTAATTATAATGACAGAATTTATGTCCCAGTTATAACACGATAAAGCAAGCCGACGCTGAAAAGAGGCTATCCTGCCAATAATCCAAGTTGGCAAACTAATTTCCGGAATTATTCAGTATTCGTAGTATGTTGGCAGTGACGACCTGGCCGACTGTTCGCCGACGATGCTTATTAGTATGTACCTACCTGGCTAGACGTTTTGAAAAGTACTTGCTGATGTTTATACGTCTGCTTCGGCATTAAGTCACCACGGTTTGATAGGTATAGAAATACGTTTTATTGGTGGGAGTTTTCGAATTGCAATGTCATTTATTGACCAGTGTTCACATTCAATGAAAATCGAAATACCTACCTACCTAAAACATTCAATCAAAGAAAGTTTCTTGGTCGAAGAAGGTGAATTTGATTCATTTCACAATTGGCAGTCGGCAATTTTTTTTTATATTGAATCCAATTTCTTGAAAATCAATGGAATGCAATCTCTTCGAAAACATAGTTGCAAGATTGCCAGGAGAGTACATCAAGTAGACGAGCTATGAAAATTTGCTTCATGGCCTGTTATGCCCACATGAGATAAAGAACGACAGAAAGTCCAATATTACTCAGCATGCTCTGGATAGTGACTATAAAATTAATGGAATCAATTTGGGACTGATCGAAGATATAAATGAAGTAGGTTCCTCATCGATGCATTCGTCCAGATATATGGCAAAATAAAGTAATAATATTAATAGGAGTGAAGAGGAGGATATTGCAGTCTGCCATTGAAAAATCAGTTAGGATAATTCAAATACTCAAGTTATCAGTCTGAGCAATAATTTCCGATTACATTCTTTTGTTGAATAATTCACCCAGATCGTCGAGAAATACTGTAATTTATATTCATGTAGGTACCTACCTACCTACCTATCTACATTCAAATCATATAGAGTGAAAATTTTAACGAAAATTTGAAACCCTTTCAAAAACCCATGTTTTCATAAATCAGAATATACCTACTTATATCACAAACCTATATTTCATCTGACTAACTTTCAAGTTTTGCAGTAAACTAGGTACCTAGGCATAGTTCGATTTTTTCGTTCGTGCCCTCCACCATTTCAGCTATTCCCTGATCACGGTGTTTATTTCTATGTTTTTAATCTTTGGTTATATACTCTTTTTCACTATATTCGCAAGATTTGCATGCCAACATTTTTTTTATATAGAAACACGGAGGTAAGTAAGGAACACGAGATACGAATTAACATTAACATTCACTTCAAATAGGTACCTATTTGAAGTTTGGAAGTAAGTGACAACACAGAACCCTTCTCAACACATATATAGGTATCAATCAGTTCCACAAAGTTGTGTAATACCTAATCATCCCATTTCTTTCTACCGAACGGTAACTATACATATCAAATACTGATATAAAGTACTTGTGTACAACATTTTTTTTTCGACAATAAATTGGGCCATATAGGTATGTACTCATAGCCCAAAACAGAAAAAAATATCAAAATAGATCAATATAGTACTTCGATGAATGTAGAAAGCGTTCCAACGAGAACTTGACCCCACTGTGAGTTAGAAACAGACGTGTGATCAGGAGGACTGATTATGATATGGAAATCATACCTGAGAGCTCACCCCCTTGCGGTCAGATTCATCTCAATTGCATGAGTGGTCCAGTTACACGCATACATACATTTGTCAGAAATCAGAAAATACGCTGTTATTATTTATATTGAGAAAATCAACATAAAAAGAACAATTGGAGCATCAAGCCTCTAATTTATTTTTTTTTTGATTGGCAAGGATTTTTTAAATTTGGTGAGAAATTTCAATAGATATTAATTCAAAAAGCATGAACGTGTATTTTAGTTCATAACCAACTTCAAAAATTCCTAATTTGAAAAATGAGAAGAAATAGACTTGATGTTGAGAAATGAGGAAAAACTCAATCCTAAAAATGACTACTCTCCATAAAAAATATTGTGTTGAAAGTGTGACCATGAATTGTTGTTACTCACATGGTATTGTTCAATATTCCATGACATATACTTTCGAAAAAATTTTCCATCACGAGGAAAATACAGAAAATGATTTTTCATGAAATCTCAATTGTATCAGCAGATTGTGAATTGGAAGTATGATTTTAATATTTCATTAGAAAGGTAATTTCACACCGAATTCCATTTGAAATATAAAAACTGGATGCGCTTCAGTTCAAACCGGAAGTGTCAAATACTAGCTTGAATCTGGTACAGAACTGCATTATTTATTATATCGGATTCCTTTTCAGTCCTTCAAGCACTGAATGCGAAGAATGCCGTCACACAAAACCAAATCACAAATTTATTTTTCTACAAACGCCAGTAAAAGTATAATTTTCGATGCATGCTGTCAGTGTCTAAAATGCCATTTTATGACAATGGTGTTAAAAGTAAATCATGTTCAGCACTAGGGTTAAAAGTGATTTATTTGACTTTTTCGGTCCATATCCTTCACCCTTCAGCTTCAAAAAAGCCACAAGCTTATAATATCTGCTTATGTCATGATTATTTATGTTCATCATTGGTAATATTTCTGTCGCTATAAGCACCTTTTTTTTGAATTTTTTTTGTGGAACTTACGTAACTCGGTCTCCTCTACAAAAAATGTAAATGAAATAATCGGCGGTCTCTTATATTTTCGGAGATACAGGGCCTTTTTGGTGTAAAACTTCACAATTTTCCACATCAAATTTCTGTTGTTTGAACACACAAAATACCTCCTTCTTCTGATCAAACAACACACCCTCTCTTATTTAATCGTTTTTAACATTTTCAAGCATAAAAAACAATTAGTTTTCCAAAAAATGCAATTATTTTCGAACCATAACCGATTTGCTGTGATGTGCAATGACAGGCGAAAGTGATGTATTTGCAGTGTTGCCGCTCTCATTTTTATTGTTGAGAACTGCATGCATTAATGTTGACTTCTGGAGAAAGTTGGATTTTTTGAGAAAATAATGTTTTTTTCTGCTTGAAAATGTTGAAAACGAGTGAATGAGAGAGTGACTAACGTTTGATCAGAAGAAGGGGGAATTTTGTGTGTTCAAACAACAGGAATTTGATGTGGAAAATTTGTTAAAATGTCTAAGAGATCACTATGATTTGATTCATTCGCAGTATAGTCTCGTTCCTTTGTGTTCCTCTGTATATACAGGGTGAGTCAACAAGATTCCCGTGGTCGATTGCTCCGTTGTGAATCAATATTTCGATTTCTTATATTTTTTTTGCCAAACGGACCATTAAAGACTATCTTCCAAAATTATTCTTATTCATACAGGGTGCATCATTGAAGCGTGGCTGACCAAAGTTGGTCTTTTTCAAATGAAACACCCAGTATATTTTCATATATTCCGATCCGCTGTTTCATTGGCTGGTCAACGATTTTTTCTATTTTGGATTCCGTTGCGGCGTTGCCGAGTTATCTAAAAAATATCTATTTTGCAGACTTCTTTTTGAAAAATCAAATATTTCACGTTTCGAAATATTAAGTGGAGATAATTCGGGAATCGATAGTCGAAACATTGAAGTTAATTGTGAATATGGTGAATATTGTATAAATTATACAGGATGTTCGGTACAACAATACAAACTTGACCATTTTCAAACATCAATATTTTGATTTTTTCAAATGGAACACCTTGTATGTTATCATTCATATCAACTCCTCTTTAATGACTCTTCAATTTTCATTCTCAATGTCATGTGCCTAAAACAACCCGTTTCCGAGATATTGTGGTTTTTAAAGGAATTGTTCAATGGCAAATCAACAATCCTGCAAAATTTTCACCTATACGTTTCTTTACAGAAAATACTGACACTGAATGCCGCTTTAATTATTTTATCCTTCTTCGAGAGCATTCTTGAAAAATTATAAATAACTAGCATGGCAAAAGAAATTTTGAAAAGTAACTATTTTTTCTAGTTTAGTTATCCATGACTACCGCTGAAAAAAATGACTATCGGCATTTGTAAATAGAGGTAACTGTCAAACTACAATCCAGTTGTGTCGACAAATGTGGCATTATGAATTATTGTTCAGAGAATATGGTTCAAATGGTTTATGCTTTGGGGGAAAGTGACGGTAACTGCTTACTGGCATCTAGATTATACCAACAAAAGTTTCCTGAGAAAAGACATCCAGACATGCGAGCATTTCAAGCCCTCAAAACAAGATTTGAGGAAACCGGAACAGTATTTTACAAAAAGTTTGAACGTGCCCGTCCTGTTACGAATGATGAAAATACTCTTGATATAGCATTACATATTACCGACAATCCCCATGTAAGTACACGTATTCTGAGTAGGGAGTTGGGAATATCACAAAGTAGTGTTTCTCGGATGGTGAGAAAATGCAATTTCCATCCATATCATATGCAGTTGATGCAGGAGCTAACTGAAAGAGATTTTCCAAAGCGAATGCGGTTTTGCCAATGGGGTGTAAATAAAATCAGAGATGAACATGATTTTTTTGAGTATGTTCTATTTTCGGACGAAGCCACGTTTCACAACAATGACCATGTGAATCGGCATAATATGCACTATTATGCAACTGAAAATCCCCATTTCGTTAGATATGTCAATCACCAACAACGTTGGTCACTGAATGTTTGGGGAGGTGTCATTGGACGGCGAGTGATAGGGCCATTTTTTTTCAATGGTCATCTTAATGGAAGAGAATATCTTAGGTTTTTGCGACAGCTATACAATTTATTAGATGATCTGCCATTGGCAACAAGGCAGAGAATGTGGCTCCAACAAGATGGTGCGCCTGCACATTACCATACTAATGTACGGGAATACCTCAACAATACATTTCGTGGAAAATGGATAGGTAGAGGAGGGCCAGTTCAGTGGCCTCCCAGGTCACCGGACCTCACAAAAATGGATTTCTTTCTATGGGGATACATTGAATGGGTTGTTTATCAAACTCTGCCTACAACATCTGAAAATATGAAAGCAAGAATTCGGACTGCTTTCAGGGAAATTTCAGAAGACATGCTGGAACGTGTGGAGAATAGTTTCCAGAATAGATTGAGACTGTGTATTAGTGAAAATGGCAGGCACATTGAACATTTGCTGCATTAATTATTTTGTTTTCTTTCTTCTGATTTGAATGTATATAATAATTTGTTTTATTATTGGGTTAATATGATTTATAGAGTTTACTTTCAAATATGATACAAAATACGAATATTGTCAATATTTTCTGTGGAAAGGCCCCCATCTTTAGGATGTCAAATATCTCGGAAACGGGTTATTTTAGGCACATGACATTGAGAATAGAAATTGAAGAGTCATTTAAAAGGAGTTGATATGAATGATAACATACAGGGTGTTCCATTTGAAAAAATTAAAATATTGATGTTTGAAAATGACCAAGTTTGTATTGTTGTACCGAACATCCTGTATAATTTATACAATATTCACCATATTCACAATTAACTTCAATGTTTCGACTATCGATTCCCGAATTATCTCCACTTAATATTTCGAAACGTGAAATATTTGATTTTTCAAAAAGAAGTCTGCAAAATAGATATTTTTTAGATAACTCGGCAACGCCGCAACGGAATCCAAAATAGAAAAAATCGTTGACCAGCCAATGAAACAGCGGATCGGAATATATGGAAATATACTGGGTGTTTCATTTGAAAAAGACCAACTTTGGTCAGCCACGCTTCAATGATGCACCCAGTATGAATAAGAATAATTTTGGAAGATAGTCTTTAATGGTCCGTTTGGCAAAAAAAATATAAGAAATCGAAATAGTGATTCACAACGTAGCAATCGACCACGGGAATCTTGTTGACTCACCCTGTATATACCTAACCTAACCTATCCGAACACATATATATATATATATATATATATATATATATATATATATATATATATATATATATATATATATATATATATATATATATATATTTGATCGGCTAGGCTTCCGCGGTCAGAAATGTGCTGGCTGGAACTTCCGGTTGATCCGCGTCTGGAAAGATTTACTTGTCTACGTTTTCAAGACTTAGTGACCTTGCGTCTAGGTCTGAGTTGTCTCACTAGCTGGCTATCATCACTGGAGATCGAGGATCCTCGATCTCCAGAGAGACAACTCAGACCTAGACGCAAGGTCACTAAGTCTTGAAAATGGCTCCGAAATGGGAGTCGAAACGTAGACAAGTAAATCTTTCCAGACGCGGATCAACCGGAAGTTCCAGCCAGCATATATATATATATATACAAATATGTATATATATACCTGCCAATTTCACAGATCCCTTACCGAGGGCCTCTTTTGTGCTGAAGAGGTCGCCTTGATAGCCCCCTAGGCGTGAAAAGTCACCTCCTCTGACGTACTAATAAGTGTCGTTAGGTTTACAATTATAGTGATCCAATTGAGTTCTGACAGGCCAAATGTGTAAATACCCAAGGCGATTAGAAAAAAAAAATTGCTCCTTTATGATGAATGATTAGGTTATTGATCCAAGATTATATTTTATTCTGAAATGATATGGTCCTGAAATTTTATAACAAACCGCGAAACCGACATGATGATGTAATTTCTTATTGGAGTAATTTTTTTTTTGGATTCTGGTTACGCGACCAGATATCATTATAGCAATTACACTCTTGCCGTGTGAACTCCGTGATGAAAAAAACAATAATTTCATGTAAATTGATATTATGGTTCAATGATTTGGGCATCGCGCTTGTGAGTCGTATGAGTTATTAGTCACTTTTAAACTCTTAATATGTGATAATCGACTTCAGTTCAGAGATGAAGGACGTTTCTGTCGCCGAAACTTTTAACATTCAATTAGATCCTTGTTTCTAAAACTACTACACATACATTCAAAAATGAAACTTTGCCTATTAGGTATTCTTTTGTGGATGTCTCTCAGGAATATTTGTGATGATTTCAATGTTAGTTTACTCTTTGTAGAATAATGGAACTATTGTGTTATCACGTGGTGAGGACAATCAAGCTGAGGTCTCTCAATATGTCGATGTTCATTTTGTTCCGGAAGGAACACAAACGATTGTGCACTGAATATTGTGGAGTTCACTCTGAGTCACACTCACCAGAAGGTTTGGCCGCCCTAGCACCAAAATGTCAAAAATGATAAGACCTTTGTGAGCACAATAAAAGGAAAATATTTTGGGGTGAACTGCCTTCATTTCCGTGTCCGAGGCAAATAATCTCGAAATGATTTTTGATATCAGTCATAAGAAGAAATATTTTCATCGTTTTCTCATTTCAGAAATGTTATTATTGATGAGTTTTAACACAACTCATTTGTAAAATGTTTCTTGGAATCCTTCTTCGAAAATTTGTGAGTCAGCCCTGACTTTTCGGATATCGTAACATCGCATGTTTAGTGATCGGTAGTGTAGTGGTTAGCATATCTGCCTATCAAGCGGAAGGCCGGGGTTCGAATCCTCGCCGGGCCACCATGCTGGGTAATCGCACGTTAAAAGGTAAGGCCTCGTTGATCCATTGCTCGCACAAGTTTCGACTTCTGAGGGTTGACGTTCGTCAGCTGGTTAACGAAAACGAACAATTTTAGAACAAAAAAACAACATATTTAAAATGAAATATACGCCTCTCTTCGTATATTCCACTGCATATACGACCCATACCTAAGAGAAACAGCAGTAATAAAATAAGAATATAATTTTTTAGAGAGTTCAACATATTGTTTTCACACCGATGAAAATAATCTGGAGGTGAATGATTTTCGGAGTCCCGTCCAGTATTCCGAAATGAAAGAATCTATTTCATGATAAACATGTCATCGTCAAAACAGTTTTGGTCGTCCTTCACAAGCAGGAGCGATGTACAATCAGTAGGAATTGCATAACGATACTAACACTCATGAAAGATAGATGTTGAAATAATATGTGCAATCCATTTTCTTAGATCCCAATCCATCAATCAATCTGATATATTTCATTGAGAACTTCATATTCGAATTTTATTGCAAGCATAGCCGTGCTTTCATTTGTGCATTATAGGGGCCGCCATCATTTGAAAGTACAGAGATGCATGCTTGGACACCTTTTCAGAAGACGTGCATTACATGGGGCTGACCAACCACTTCGCAATGGAGGAAGAATTCCAGAGCAGACTTCACCTTCTTGATGTATTGATGGAGATAAATGAGACTGCTTGGGAGATATCTCTTCTCGGGAAACAACACGCCCTGGACCATTCCTTGAACAGCAATCCAATAGCAATCAATCTCCGGAGAGAGAAATTGTAAAGACTCTGATTGATTGATCAGTCAGTCTCTGTTACACCAAAAAGAGTCTCGGCCAACTCAAAAACAATAAGGAAACATCTTCAATAGGATGTCTCCTCGAAGAAATTCATGCATCAGACATTTTCTCGCATGAAACTGACAGACGCCAAAAAAGAGAAATAGAAAAAAATTTTTTCCCTTCCTACTGGAAAAGATTCCCAGAGAGAATCTAGACAATGGGAAAGAGATAAACTTTTGAATATTGTTTTGGAGCTTTGGGACGGAGCACAAGAATGGCAGCCAGAGAAAAACTCGACCATCAATCTAAAATAGCTGCTCCAAGGACTACATTTATCGGATACTAGGTTAGTGCGGCAAATTAGAATGTGTGCAGATATTCGGTAAAATGAAATGATGAGAAACCCTAAGTTGACAAAATAATAGAATCGGATAAATTATTACTGCACAGGGCGGAGATTGTTGTTGTTCTAAAATTGTTCGTTTTCGTTAACCAGCTGACGAACGTCAACCCTCAGAAGTCGAAACTTGTGCGAGCAATAGATCAACGAGGCCTTACCTTTTAACGTGCGATTACCCAGCACGGTGGCCCGGCGAGGATTCGAACCCCGGCCTTCCGCTTGATAGGCAGATATGCTAACCACTACACTACCGAGACCACATGCACAGGAGATAGGTGCACATATCATAAAGATCGGAGAAAAATCGGTTGAAAAATAAAATTTGATGAATGTCTTTTCCGAAAAGACCAATGAAAGAGAAATGCACGATATTATACTTGAACTCAAAAACGGGCGAGACTTAAATTCCGAATTTGATACTGTAACAGATTTATCTTTCAAGTTCGTCAATTAATATTATAATACCTAGCCCCTCTTGATTTAACATGAATCGCGCAGTGCACTCAGCTATTCTTCCAGTGGATCTCAAAAATTTCATAAATAGGTAAACCTAACAAGCAAATCAAACAGAAAATACTATTTACCGAGCAATATTTCTCATATGTCATGTTGCAAGAGTATTCCAAAACCTACCTAATAATGGGAAAGTATCTAAAAAAGTACAAAATACCCAGTAATAGGAAGGTATCTAATAAAGTAAAAATACTTCCCGAAAACCGATTTGTATTTGGTGGAGCTAAATTAACACCAAATGCAATGATCAAATTGACAGAATAAGTGAATGATTCTCCAAATGAGGGCCCGTCTTTTTATAGCTGCATTCATTAGACCAATGCGTTTGACATAATGTTCATCATAGTGGGTGAATGAAAGTGATGGAAAACATCGGATTCAGGGGTAACGCACTACTACTACTAAAAGCACTATATGTGTGTATAAATTTATAGATATCCCATATAGGACATGCAAGTACGTCTTATGGACGTACTGGAGACGTAACAAAGGGAAGTATCGTACATCCTGGGCACGTACGGTTTAGGGCCGATGTACGTCGGGACATACCTGGGGCCTATTCTTGAATCACTCACAGTTCTGCGTATACGCTGTTACTAAGCTACGACAGATCTGATTGGTCTCAGCCTAACAACAACATATACGTTCAGCGAACGTTTGGTTCAAGAATAGGGCCCCTGGTACGTCCAGATTTCGCGCAAATGGACTTCTCTAGTACGTACAGTTTTGGGCCAAACCGTACCTAAAATGGACAGTTCTGGGACTTATTCAGGAAGTAGGTGAAAAATACTTCCAATGAGATTATCAAGGAAAACATTTTTCAGTCGTAAGAATGTTTGTGGAGTTGAGAATACTTTCATTATCGTTATTTTTATTTGGATAGTGTTGCAAAATTGCCAAATTGGTAAAGAAGATTGTTCTCGTAAATTCATGAATATTTTGTTAGTGACAATTTTGGTGAAAAAAAAAGATGCTTCTCCTCAACTTTTCAATAGGTAGGTAGTTTTAAAAAAACTCCGGACAGAAAATATCAATATCCAAATAATATATGCATAATGAGTTATATTATAATAACAGGCGAGATCCGAAATATTTACATGGCAATAGTTATCCTGAACACTTCGTTGAATAATAATAATAATAAATTTTCTCGCCAAAATCCTCGAGCAGACTGGCATGTGTTTTGCTTTTGAACCAAACTGAACTCATTCTCCGTACAAAAAACAGATTTGATGAATTCACGAATTCACTAACAATATCGCAAAGTGGCCTCATAGGCTAGATTGTGATCGAATGGAACTCTAAGAAAAATCATTGATTTGATTCAGCAAATATTAAGAAATCTATGTGCTGGAACTGTTGGCATGTAATTTTTTCAATATATGCAGATTCACAGGAAAGGGAAGCCATGTAATGTTCAAAGAACATCGCGTGAATCAAGGGACAGGAGATACGAATCAACATTCACTTTGAATTTTTAAATTTTGAAAAAAAGATCCCTGAGCAAGAGATGTTCGACAGGTCTCGAAATTCATAACAAAGGGCTGGGGATTCTGTACTCGAGTCATCCGTGTAGATATTGCCAAGAGTGGAACGATTGATAACAATTCAAAAGAGCACCGACCGTGAAAATATCTATAAAAGAGGGACAAGCCTCCGACCCTTCAATGATGTTACACTGAAGTGAGCCAGTCTGTGAGCGAAGAATCACCAACAAGACGGGTTACCTTCCTCTGAATAGAATCGAGAAGCCTTCATTTGAACTCGGTAAAAGAGTTCAATGTTGAAAATAATGAAAATTGTTCAGCTCCAGAATTAATAATCTCATTCAATTGGTGAATTATACTTCGATACTTTTTCCTTCATATCATGTTGAGTTGTTCAAGTTGTAAAACATGATGAACACAAATTTTATTTGAAGGTTATACATTGTGAAATAACGAGTATCTTCAGTATGGTTCATAAAAAAATTACTGAAACTGTAACTCAGTGAAAACAACAAAAAATTCAATTATCATTTAATTGTTATAACGGAATAAAGGTTTATTGAACATTCGAATGAAAATAAATTCTAATGGAAAACAATTTTTTTTATTGAGAATTCAAACAAATGTTAAATGGTAGCATTGATGTTCGTTTCTATGTGGTGCGTTTCTTCGCCCTCTCTAGCCATGATCTCACAGCTAATTCTGTTTCCCTGACGTAATTAGATGATTTACTTTGATCAGCAGCATTCTCAATCAAATCACATGAAATGAATTCTCATTATGTTTTGTGTTCTGAAAGATGGCAAATATTTCACCTGATTTTCATAATTTTGTGCTGAAAACTACAGATATATTTAGATATTTCAGTATCATCAACAGTAGATAGGTTCCTTCCTATTATTCCAATAGGTAACTCAGCTATGGAATTGTGTTGACTGAATAATGACATCATTGCTAAGATCTAATATCAATAGGGTCAGAACTTCAAGTGACATTTTCATGGAGAATGTATAGGTGGTTTTACAGGCACAAAATATACTACCTCAAAGAGAATATTAAACATAAATGAAGGAAGGTACAAGGGGAATGTCACAAAATTGTTTGATACCTATTGAGTAGTATTTGAGTTATTCAGCTAATGAAATTATCGATAGAAATGAAATAATAGGTTGAAATAATATGTTCCTTTTCGAATGAGTAGTGGGAGATAAATATAAGCATATATACCTCTTTCAGAAAAGCAAGTTCGTGGAAGCCTCGAAATTGATAAGTGGAATACAAAACAATTTTTTTTAATTTTTTCAAGAAAAATGTAGCGAATTTCGATTTCAGAAACATCTTCAAAAATATTCAGTTTACTAAAAGAAGTATTCATCCTAATAGAGGTTTTCTTAAGGAATTGTATATATTTATTCTTTAAGAATAAATGTAGCTTATTCGATAGTTACAGTGTCATTATGTGACATGAAACGGCTTCCCTTCTACCCATTGAGCTGCATTTCTCAGCCGATTCATTAGTCATCAATAAAAAGGTATAGCCCTCCTGTTGAATTCTGAAGGGCTGTTCCCACCAAGTTTAGCAATATCTGTGACCTGTAAATAAACATACATGTGAAAATGAATATTGTGGTGTATTACTCTTTAGCCTAATACTTTTAGGATCAATAAAATAGCCAAAACTACTGCTGAAGTATTTCTTCTTTATTGAACTTCTTCTTACAGCTTTCCAGACTCGAAATTATTGATGATTGTTTTTGTTGTTGACTGCTGCTGACATGGTAACCTCCTTGTCATACAAAGTTATGCATACGAGGAATAGACATAAAGTACTATATCACATTACCTTCCCCTTAAAATTGAAATATACACTATCTAAATTCTATCGTAATTCAGTCTTTGTACAGGTTTGATTTCACGTCGAGGCCTACAATCTAAAATATTTGAATTAACAATTTGTTCTGATATAGGTCTACCCGTTACAATATCACCGTTTTCCGAACTACTACTCACAATATCTGAAGTATTTTCTCCCTCATTACCTGGTGTCATTAAGGCTGATACATTGAAATGGAATTTTTTTATTTGATTCAGATGCCTTTCCCAAATAGCATTATTCAATTCTGGAATTTTTACCAAGTAAGTTGATTTTCCAATTTTTCTAAAAATTAACGCTTTGATCCAAGTAGTTTTAGTTGATATATCTATAATCTATAATCTTTGACAGTCACAGATTCATTTTCAGTGAACTGTAAACATCTTTCACCAGCATGATATTTCACTTGTTTGGCCTGTTGATTCAGGACTCGCTTTCTCAAAACTTCATCGCCGAAATCATCTGTACTATTATTTGGCTTCAGTAAATCAAAACGGGTACGTAATTTCCTCCCGAATATCAAATTTGCCGGAGTCAGTCCCTTTGTACAATGATTGGTATTACGGAAATCAAATAAAAAATTGTTCAGAGCTATATTGATGTTCGAGATACTTATTTCTTTCAAGTGCATTTTTCAATGCGATCTTTATCGTTTTCACAGCATTTTCCGCTGCACCATTACAAGACGGTTGAAAAGGAGGAGAGGTGATATGTTTGATACCATTTAGTGATAAAAACATCTGAAATTCCCTTGAACAAAAAGTTGTTGCATTATCAGATACAATTTGATAAGACAACCCAAATCTGGCAAATATAGTTCGAAGAACATCAATTGTCAAACTTGAAGTGATAGAGTTCATGGAAAATACTTCTATCCATTTTGAATGTGCATCTACCACGATGAAAAAATATTTTCCCAAAAATGGACCCATAAAGTCTATATGTAATCTAGACCATACTTCTGTAGGCCAGGGCCACGGATTCAAGATGGCCTTATTAGGAGACTTTTTATGTATTAAACAATTGTCGCATGACATGCAAATCTGTTCAATATTTTTATCCAATCCAGGCCACCAGAAATATGATCTTGCAAGACTTTTCATCTTGACAACTCCCAAATGTGATAAATGAAGATCATTCAAAATATTATCTCTCAACGAAGAAGGGATTACTAACCTATTATTCCACATTAGGCAATCATTTTCGACACTCAATTCATTTCTGAGCCTATGATAATGTTTCAAAGAATCGTCAATACTGATAGGCCACTCTGTACGAGTATACTCTATAATTTCTGCTAATAACACATCTTTGAAAGTTTCTTCCCTTACTTTTCCAAACTTTATAGGAAAATGTTCATTACTCGAGAAATAATCAATAAAATTGATATCGACATTTGCCCAACTTTCTTCACTTCCTGTTTCTGGCAATCTAGACAAAGAATCCGCATAATTTTTATCGGATTTTACGAATTCAATATCATATTGATAATTTGATAAAATTACCGCACAACGGCGTAACCTATTGGCAGAAAATTGAGGAATATTTTTGCTTGGATTAAAAATAAAAAACGGTTTATGATCGACAACCAGAGAAAATTTACGACCATAAATATATTGATTAAACTTACATAGTCCAAAAATCATCGCTAAACTCTCTTTTTCAATCTGCGAATAATTTTTCTCCGCTACGGATAAAGTTCGAGACGCATACGCAAGCAGCTTTTCACGTCCATCCGGCATTATATGAGCCAATACTGCACCGACTCCGTATTGAGAAGCGTCAGTTATCAAACGTACTGGTAAGTCTGGATTATAATGAACAAGAACCGGAGAAGAAGTAAGAACATCTTTGATTTCTTTGAAAGCATTATCACAACTCTTTGACCACTGCCAATCAGTTCCATTTTTTAATAAATTGTAAAGGGGGGTCGAAATTGTCGAAAGATTTTTCACAAATTTTCCAGAGTAATTAACTAATCCCAAGAATGACTTCAACTGGGTAACATTTTCGGGCACAGGTGCATTAATTATAGCCGATATCTCATCTTCACAGGTATGTAAACCTTCCTTGTCAATTTTGTAACCAAGATAAGATATTTGCGTTTTGAAAAATTTACATTTTTGCAAGACAATTTTCAAACCGGCACCCTCCAGTTCACTTAGAACTGTATCTAAGCATGTAATATGCTCTTTTCTATTCCGACCAGTCACTAGGATATCATCAAGGAATATTGCAACACCCTGTATACCGCCAAGAAGTGATTCCATAAGTTTTTGAAATTTAGCTGGTATGCTAGCTATCCCAAGAGGGGCCCTTTTGTAGCGATATAATCCTTTGTGTGTCGAAATAGTTACAAATTTTTTTGATTTCTCATCTAAACATACTTGTGTATATGCATTTGCTAAATCTAACGTGGAAAAACTTCCTCCGCCTTGTAATTCCACAAACAGTTCCTCTATTCGAGGAATAGGATGTTGGTCAATCTCGATATAAGGATTCAGAGTAACTTTGAAATCGCCACATAACCTGACAGAACCATCTTTCTTCAAAACGGGAACAACCGGAGTTTGCCAAGGACTGTAATCCACAGGTTCGATGACTCCTAACGATTCCAAAGGGCTCAACTCCTTTTCAACCCTCTCCTTGATGGCAAAAGGCAGGGGTCGAGCTCTGAAAAATTTTGGCGAGATATTTTCGTTCGATTTCGGATTGATGGAAAATAAACCTTTGTTGAATTTACCAAGACCGGGCTCAAAAATGGCTTTATGTTTGTCTAATATGCATTGAATGTCTTTTGGCAACTCGAAGAAATAATTATTTTCCACTGTACTATTACCATCTGAAATATTGAGATAAAATAGGTTGAAAAAATCACGTCCCAAAAGTGGTGGACCAAAAGCATATTTGATAACATAGATATTCATATTAGCTTGTTTATTTTGAAACGAAACCAAACAACTGAAATATCCTAATGATCTCCATTATATAGATTGAACTTTTTCTCTGTTGTTTCCAATTGAAAATTTTTGAAATTAGGAGAATAAAAATGGTCTGAAATAACTGTGTATAAAGCACCAGTATCCAAACTGAATGTATATGGTTTATCCCCTATAACAATTTCTAATTGAATTGGATGATTCTTACAATCTAAACTATACAAAGAAAGATCAGTTGATTCTTCTAAATAATTTTGATTGAATCTATTGGAACGATATTTACCGCTCTTGTTTGTAGTAGTTTTGTTTACTTGTTTTTCCCTACAAACAGAAGCTAAATGCCCTTTTTTATTACAAACATGGCAGAAACATTCACGAAAGGAACACTTATCTGTCTGGTGGTTTCTCCGTCCACAAACCAGGCATTTCGGTTGTTTGGTGGTGGCTCTTCTCTGACGTGCCTTGTGTGATCTTCGATGAAGTTCCTCCCTGTACCGGCGCTCTAACCTTTTTGAGTCGATCTTGCGTATACACTAATTCTGGTTCCTGCTTGACAAAGAATTGGTTGGAATGTGACGCAACATGTGCAGCTGATTTTGCAGCGGCAATTTCAACAACTTCCTGGAATGTTGTCGTACTTTTTTCTTCCATGAGTCTGTCTTGTACAATATCTTTTTCATATGAAATGATGTAAAGATCCCTTAGAACTATTTTGAGTTCACTATTTCCGAATTGACAAGCACCAGCTAAACTCTTTAATCTGGCAGCCCATTCCTTTGCAGTTTCGTTAGTCATTTTCCTTGCTGTGTAGAATTTGTACCTAGCAGCGAAAATACTATCACTGGATTTGAAATGTTCGGTCAATAGGGGGCACAACTCTGAATATTTCTTAGTTTCGGGTTCATCTGGAACGCATAAGTTGTGGATCAACTTATATGCATCTTCATTCAGAGCATTCAACAGAATTGCACTTTTTCGTTTATCGTCCGTTATATTATTTGCAACGAAATAGTTTTTCAGCCTCTTCTTGAATATTGACCAGTCTGATTCAATCGGGTCAAATTCACGTAGATGTCCGATGTAATCCGTTGACATTTCTGACTTAGGTTCACCTTCCCTTCTAGTTATTTTGAACTGCTTGGAAGTACTCGCTCGTCGCCACTTGTGGTGTATTACTCTTTAGCCTAATACTTTCAGGATCAATAAAACACCCAAAACTACTGCTGGAGTATTTCTTCTTTATTGAACTTCTTACAGCTTTTTATACTCGAAATTATTGATGATTGTTTTTTTTGTTGACTGCTGCTGACATGGTAACCTCCTCGTCATACAAAGTTATGCATACGAGGAATAGACATAAAGTACTATATCACGAATATGAAATTCGATTGTGAAATTTTTGTTGGTACTTTTATCGTCTGGTATTAGTTATACCATCATATATAATAATATGAGAATATAGTGATTGGTTTCTGTAGGTATTCCCACGAGTATTTTCTCTTCTCGTGGTTGGAATAATTTAATGGACTGTATGTTGAAACTATATTAATGTGACTACACAACGTTGAATACATATAAAATGCTAACAGTAAAAATTGGTTATAATTGTTATAAACCTCTATCTGCCATGACGGTCTGTCTATTTGAGAATGCCGGCTTTTTCACGCGCACTTGGCTTCTAGCGACACTGGGCTTGGAAACGCGCGAGATTTAAAATCCAAGAGAGTTCCAGCGGCTGACGGCTATGTTTATAGATTCAGGAACAATCAGTGATAACAATATTTTCAACGTGACTAGTTTCATAATAACAAACAAAATACTCACAGCATTTGGAAACAATTATTCTTGACTTTTCTTCGGATAATTTTCAAATTCTCTTCATTTCCAATGGTTGATTGAATTTTGTAAAAAGGCATAGATAATGGTAACTGCAACATCATTCAACATTTTGATTATACCTCTGGGTGTAACCCACCTACCAAGATTCCTAGGAGTGTTGTTGGTTAACGCATCCTTTCGAATACTCTCACTACTCAGTTATGTTACATATATATGTGAACTATCAACTAATAACAAACGTTCGAAAAGTCGAACTATGTGCTGAGAATAATTTTTGAACGATACACAATGTTATAAAATAGTGTTACGATTTATTCTTGGGTTCGTTTATTGAAACACCAAACAACACTCAACTTCTTTTATTATACCTCACTCAACTTCTTTTATTATAATTCTCTATCACAATAAAATACAACAAAATCACTCAAATCGCTCCGATAACTTTCCAACTCTCTGTACTAGAAATTCTGCCGTCGCAGTGAGCGGCTCCCGCTTATATAGGCACTCATACAGTGGAGAATCATCCAGACAAATCTTGATAATCGAATATTCTGGGTGAGCCGCGATCACGCAAGTATAATCTTTCTTGGAACTGTCGCACCAATTCGCATCCATAATCGGCAGGGCCGGCGCCAGCACATTTCGTCACATTATCATTCTCTTAATTTTGACCGTCCCGATCAAACAATACGTTATTATCGCCATTGCAACGTTTAAGTCTTTCTAGGTGAACGACCTTCATTTTTCTCTGTATAGTAATCTCCAATCTCCTTCTCGCAATTTCGTGAATCCTTATCAAGCTGTCTCGCAGTTCATCTTCATAATCCTGTACCTCTTTTTCCTCAGTACTTGGGGATCCAAACACCAAGTCACAGGGCAAACGAAGATCTCTCCCGAAGATGATACTGGCTGGGGTGAGCTTTGTGGAATCGTGCACAGCTGCCTGTTAACCAATCAAGAATAGTTTAAGGTGTCACTCCCAGTCTTTTTGATGCTCTTCTACTACTTTGGAAAGGTGTTCTTCCATAGTCCTGTTGAACCTCTCGACCATGCCATCAGACTGTGGGTGGAGGGCAGTTGTTCTGGTCTTGCTAATTCCTATCAATTCACAAACTTTCCTGAATTTTTTTCCTTGATCGGAATGTAGCTCCATTGGCACTCCAATCCTTGCAAGCATGTTGTCCACCAGGGCTCTTGCAATAGCTGATGCTTTTTGAGTAGGCAAGGCGTAGGCCTCAACCCATTTACTGAAATAATCCATAGCAACGAGGATGTATTTGTTGCCATCATTCGTCATCGGGAACGGTCCAGCTACATCGATGGCGATTCGTTCGGAGGGAGCACCAACATTGTATTGTTTCATCTCGCCTTGTTCTAGGACCTTTGCTTGCTTCTCATTTTGGGCATCTTCAGCACCATCTCTCGACATCTTCTCGACATTCGACCCAGTAGAACCTCTGCCATATTTTATCCAAGGTCTAACAAAACATCCTCTATTCTCGACATGGGCACAACCAGTTGGGAACTCACTTTCTTGCCATCGGCTGACTCCCAAGCCCTCTTCAGTAGGCCATTTTCCACAATCAAGAAATCTCATTGTACCCACAATGTTTTGAACGTTGGTGATCGATCTGAGATGTCCTTCCAGCTGGGTCTTTCCGCTCCATTTTCTTTCCATTTCGAAAATTCTGCAACGTTTGGATCATTCTCCTGGTCTTGTCGCATTTTTGCTTTCGTCCAATTGTCGTCTTATATCAATCTCATTTGGTTGATTCCTTCGCGACGTTCAATTCGCTCACAGTGTTTACAAGTATCCGAACAAGGTCTTCTAGATAAGGCATCTGCGTTGTTATGCAATCGTCCTGGTCGATGTTTTATCCTGAAGTGATACTGGTTCAACTCCTCAATCCACCTTGCTACTTGTCCTTCAGGAGTCTTCATTTCGAGTAACCACTTCAGAGCTGCATGATCTGTTCTGATGAGGAACTCCTTGATTATTGCCAGTAGCTCTTTTCTCGTTACGCAATAATTTCTTTCTGGTTTAGTGAGTACTTTGTTGTAGAACTCAATTACTTTTTCCTGACCATCCTGCTCCTGTGACAGTACGGCTCCAATACCATTATTACTGGCATCTGTGTCCAAAACAAACAGGCCTCGTTGACGTGGGAAACTTGAAATGGGGCTGGAACATAGAGCAACTTCCAATTTCCCTAATGTTCGTTCACTTTCGTTGGACCAGACGAATTTGACTCAATCTTCTGTCAATTCATGTAGGGGTGCCGCAATATCAGCAAATCCTTCTACGAAACGACGGTAGTAGGTGCAGAGACCTAGGGAACTCCTCACTTCATGTTTGTCTCTTGGTCTCGGTCGGTCTCTTATCGCCTGTATCTTCTTTCGATCTGTTCGGATACCGTCTGATGAAACTGTGTGACTTAGAAAATCCACTTCTTTCTGAAACAATGAACATTTCTGAAGATTCAGTGAGGTTGGCGTCCCTGAATCGTTGAAAGACTCCTTGCAGATTGTGCAGATGTTCTTCGAATGTCTTTTCCATGGCCAAAACGTCGTCGAGGTAAACAAGACAAATTTTCCAAGTGAGCCCATGAAGGACCAGCTCCATTAGTCTCTCAAATGTTTCTGGAGCATTGCACAATCCAAACGGCATAACAGTAAACTGGTAAAGTCCACCCCAGTCGAGAATGCAGTCTTCTCCTTATCGTCTTCATGTATGCCCACTTGCCAGTATCCGCTCTTCTGATCTAATGTTGAGAACCAACGGAAACCTGCCAAAGTTGTTAATGTGTCACCTATTCTTGGTAGAGGGTAGCTGTCCTCCTTGGAAACCAACACAACAAATGCAGACCAAGGGCTCGATGACTCTTCAATCACACCGTCCCTCATCATCTTGGCGACAAGCTCTTTCACTTCCTGTTGCTTGGCGAATGGAATTCTTTTTGGTGATTGTCGAATCGGATGAGCTTGGCCAGTATCGATTCTGTGTTTGACCAAATTTGTTTTTCCTGTTGTTTTCGAATCAAAAATGTCACTTTCACTCCTGATGAAGTTCTTGGCAGCTTTCAGTTCTTCTGATGATGTTGATTATGATGATGTTGAAGATGTTTACATGATTTTTCAAGAGTCGATAAAACACTCTCAGAGTCTGCCTTCATTTCTTGACGTTCATTTGAATTACAGGCCTGCCTTAAGGTAGTACCTTCATTTGGTCGGAATTTATAGAAAAGGCTAAAATACATATAACTGTTAGATTTAGTGATAACACGCATTTTTGCGAAATTTGAGCGAGATTGACCTTTTCGTTACCGAGATAATGAATTCAACATTTGCATGGGCTCTTATGGGAAATCGGAAAATTTGACTCAAAATTGCGTTTTTAGTAAAGAACGAATTTATAGACATGCGCAAAAAACCGATTGTATTAAACTATAGCAAGATTGAAAATTTCGTGCGAAGTTTGAATGCATTTCACCTTCTAGTTATTGAATTATGAGACAGAGAAGTTTACATTATCGCACTCGCCGCAGTAGCGAGCCGGACTATGTAGCAACGTCGCACGAGTTGCTCTGTCGAAATGGTTGTCAAGTACTCTGCGCAACAAACTAAAGTCCCGTCGACTTTTTACAAATACAAAGATTTTTGGTACTCAATACAAATATTTTTGGTACTAAATATACATATTTTTAGTACTTATATTTAGGTACATATGGCTTCTTATAACAAGCAAGTTTTGAAAGTCTCTTGTCAAAGCGTTCTTATTGTCTATTCTTTGGAGTGTAAGAAACATTCGACGTCACATAGTTTTGATGTACTTGTACATATTAAGTCGTTAACCTTATTTGTATTACTGTAATTTTTGAAACGATTGCAATCTGGTGCCATAACAAATAAAATTATTAGCAAGGACTTCACGAAATTATTTGGGCAATTATTTCTTGAAATGAAAATTTTTAGCGAAAAAACCAAATCAGGAATAAAGAAAAGAATTATTCAGTGCTCATTTCTTGAAATGATTAACAACATTGTCAAGAATTTTTTTCACTTTGATTATTCGAATTTGTCTATTCTCACCCCACAGCATTTCTCTAATGCCATTTTCTCCACTTTCTTGCTAAACATTTTCGAGTTTTTCGTAAGTTATACCCGCTTCAGCAATTCTCTTAATCATTTTTTTTCGAAATTTGACCACTCAAAGGCACACGCGTATTCACACAACTCAAGAGTCCCATCCATTTCTCGCACAGCAGAGTATGCAGCGTTGCCGGATCTACGGCTCCATGTAAAAGCATACGGAGCGCGGTACACTCAGGCGGAAAAGTATACACGCTGCCGCAGTGCAATAGCAGCGCTTCTTCACTCTCGAGAGGGCGAGAATTTCGCAGTTTGGTAGGTATCATCCTTTCCGTTGGAGTTGTAAGGACAAATTCTTCTCCTCCGAACCTCAATATCTTTTCATTATCGAATGAAAATCCAAAGTCACTGATCAAGTCCTTTCGAGTATTAATTCATCTTCTATATCGGCGACGTAAAATGTATCTATGATGGTAAGTCGCCGATGGATAAAAAAACATAGAAGGTATCATGAAAATGAAAAATTGGGATACGAATTCTATTTCCTACAAGGTCTGAAATGTCTAATGTACCCCTTTCTGGAATGAAAGCAATGCGTCAAAAGCAAGTTTTTTATTCTTACTTTGAATAAATTCATACCTAATCATTTCAATTTTGGTGGTAGTATACTGTAGAGATATAATAATTCAATGAATTTTTCTTGGATTTGGTTAGGCGGAACCTATTTGACCACAGGTTATATGCTTTTCTGGTAGCATAGAACGTCAGATCGCTAAGTGAGAATCGGGGAGTTTTTGTGAATCTTTATTAGAACTCGGAAGATGTACATACACGGCAAGGGTATTATTCTGTGCTCAATGAACAAAGGTTGGCAGTGTTCCAGATAGCTCTCACCGGATGAAATTCTGACAGCTTTTTTCTGTAAACGGAAAATTAGAAGAGACTCCGAAGAACCACCCCAAAGAATAGTAGCGTAACTTTTGTGCGAATGAAATAATGAAAAATATGTTGTTCTGAGTGGATTCAAATTGATAAAAGTTTAAAGTTGTCGTAGGACAAACAGAACACTATCCAGAGTAACTCGTAGTAAGCTTGCAGAATGAGTTTCTGAGGCATTGGTTGACGAAAGATAAAGAGACTGTGATTTATCGTTGTTATGAGACAGGCCAAAGAGTTCATTGAAGAACCATCGCCAAAATTCATGGAGTACCTATATTAAAATAGGCATTCAACTAGAATTCTGGTTGGGCTATTGACAGGACACTGTAGACTCAACAAACATATGAACAACATCGAACTGGCAGACACAACCTTATGCAGGTTCTACCAAGGGGATGAGGAAACCTCAGCTCACATACTGTGCTACTGCGAAGGTCTGTCAAGGCTAAGGTTTGCAACGTTAGGGAAGGAAGAACCACAACCCTCTCAATATATGGAGAACTTAAGGTCTGGCCTATGGAGTCTAGTTACAAGGACGGGTGTAGACAAGGAACTCTAACATACATGAGGGCACGCACAATAGACCTGCAAAGGTTGCGGTGTAGTAGGCTGTTCAGCACACAAGCCTCATATTTTAATCTTAATCTCAATCTTATCGTTGTTAAGTTTGAGTTGATTGGCTGCGACTCAATTTCCGAATTCATTAGCTAAATCTTCGTGAATTATGTTCAATCTGATCTCAGTTTACCAGAATAAATACACGTCGTATCATCTGCAATAAATGATATAGTTCTCACCGGACTAGTGTATATTATAATTAACGCCCAACGTAGTGGGCACGGGTAGGCTAGTCCAATATACTTCAGCTAATATATTAATTTCTCCAAAAATCCAGAATTTTACGATCGGTTGAGCAAAAATCGGGTACAATCAACATTATGATCATCGTTACACTGGTCAATTCACTTGATATTCAACTATGAATGAGTTTCAAATGAAGAATTGTACAGTTACATCTATTGCCTCGACAAGGAGTATGCCATGAAAATCCACCTCCACAAAATCCACCTTTCCCACCCGCAGTTCCTTTCCCATATTAGTCAAGTGAATCACGTAATATTTGTTTGATCCCTTTGTGCGCCATAATACAGAGGGCAGGTAACATTGCGCTTTCAATAAACTGTACTTGTCAGAGAAATCATCCGAATGATGCCCCTTGCATACTGAAAACATATTGTTTCCAACTAGGCAGGGATGTTCCAGCACGCGACCTGCACGTGCCTTTGTCAGCGCCTCCGCTGATCGATTTATTAAGTGTGAACGTCTGTTCCGTCTATATACCTATGACGTATCTGCTGGTCATCCATCCGTGGGGTACGAATTACTTTGAATAATTGATGGACTTTACGAAAAGTCTCAAAACGAAATAATTTTATCACAGGGTTTTTCAAAGCACGTTATCTGGCAACGACCCGACGCCATATCTATAGAAATGGAGAAGGGCAGATTTTAGATTTTCAATCTACACTCGGTATACAAATGAAGCAAGAAAAAGTCACAAATATGTTATTCAGCGCCCGTCGCGCCATATAGGTATGGGAGTAGTTTCAGATAATTCCTTCATTTTTGTAACCGAGTTGAACGTCTATGAATGAAAATCCATATCAGAGAGTGTTTTTGTTCAATATTCGAAGTTATTTCTTTCATTTCATTCCACTCATTGTTCAAAAATACTTACAGTTTCATAACAATGTGAGTTCAGGTTCTGATAGAGATAACATAATAAAATATAAAAAAAGTGATGGTTATGAATAATACTAGTGCGATATTTCTTTCATAGCTATGTTGTTTCATTTCAAAGTTTTCTTGGAGGAGAGGAGTTCCTTACTGATTGATCAGAAACAAAAATGCAATCAACCATTCAGGCGCATATTGCAACAACAAACAGCGGCTATTAGACCTTACCGATAGAGTATTCCCAATTAACATTTTTAGTTATGATTACGTTAATCTTACCTTCGATCAGGTCGGCGACCTTTCTGAAAGAAGACTAGGTTGCGTAATTTCCACCTTGTGATTATCAATGCGGGGAAAAAATTCGAAGTAATTTGGACGTCGCAAATTGGAAAATTTGGACATTTAGTTCACTAGGTTGAGGGTAAAAATAAGTAATTTTGACATGAAATTGGTCAGAAATAAGTGAATATCAAGCTTAAATCAACCTTACTGTTACCAATTATTCCCCTGGACGAATGAGTGAACAAAGAGAGGTTCCTTTATATGAATAGCATACATATATACATATTTTCTCTATCTCAACTTCTCATAATTTGGTTGCCACAACGAATCAGCTATGGTCTACATGAAATGCTGACAATAAGTATGGAAATATAAAAATTATTGTCATACGGTAGCTACATGCTCCCTCCTCAACAGTATTCTCCTTGCGGCGCGAAATTTTCTGTAAAATGATGGTTCTTACCTCCATAAAATTCACGGGCCTCTTTAAATATGCGATTTGATGCAAAAATAATTTAAATTGATTGCACATGTTTGAATTTTTTCTTCAAATAACACTCTCTTAGCAAAGTTATGGTTTTAAAATGTCATATGCAGCCATTATTTAGAAATGAATCGTCAGAATAAACTAAAATTCAATATATTATCGATATTTATTGATGGGTGAAACAGATATTCTAATTAAATATGTTGTAATTTTTGAAATATACCTATAAGTCAATATTCTTCTTCTTACCGTATGAAATCAATTTAATAATTGAACTATTAGACCTGTTAAATAACCTTTATATTCCCTGACCGTAACGGCGTATATCTAGTCACATTTAGGTAAATATTCACCAAGAGAGAATACCAAAACATTCATTGGATTATGATGACAATTGCTTCGTAAATTATACCCTAAATAATACCAGAATTCAAACTGCCCCAATCCTTGCGACGGTTGGGTCATTTTTGAAGGAGAAAATAGGTAATTTCTCACATGTTTCTCGCTGTAAAGTGGTTTATGGAATTTGAAGTTGATTTACTGGTGATTACTTTTCTGTAATTAACCAAGGTTGCTACTTATAAATTATTCATACTTTGAAGTTGAATATTCAAGGCCTGTACTACCAGTATTATCCTTTTTTTAGACATTTCTCCCCGGCATCTGGAATGTCCTAAAATGTTAGTTGGGTTGGGATTACAAATTAAATCGCGGCTCCACTTCAGCGAAAACCTTAACTGATCTGAACCTTTCTGACAACTATTCCTATCTGAGGTTAAGATTTTGACGTTGTTTGAAAATTCAAAACCTTAAGAATTTGGTTAGCCATTATTATCGCTTTTAGTGTGATTTTTTAATTTTCATGTGGATGTTTATCTTGAATTGTGCTTTATAATAACTTTAATCATATTCCTTAACATAAAAATAACATCACCGCGCCACGTTGACCAAGACTTCAACTGAATTCCACTAATTAAAACTTTCATTCGGAGATGTATTGCTTCCCTTGGAATCCCAATATCAAAAACTGATTCTATTATGTCACATATTCAATTTGCTGGAAAATTATCGGATTTTTTTTGGAACATTACGAATTCCTATGTTATGCAACTTCAGCGTATCAACCTACTTTTCATTTATTTCACTGTTCAAAATATCCCAATGGTAAGAGTGAAATTCGAAATGCATGCTTGTCTTGTCTCGCAATCTCCGAAACAAATGCAGTGGGAATCGTTTGATTGATAAATCAGTTTCACACTTTTGTGTTTCAATTTTCAGAGTGGGTGTGATGGTGTGTACCCGACAGATCTATTTGAACATTTCCAATTCAACTCGAAACAAGTTTTCGTTTTATGTGTTCGCCTTCTTTTCAATTATACTGTGGGAGTTGCAGGAGAGAAATGCTTCAGGTTATACTGACTGGGAATAGTAAAGGACGCAAAATCTAATTATTTTCCCTAATCGATATCAATTTTTAGTCAAGGATGAAGTTGACTCTAACAATTCATATACAGTGATTCTCTTTGATGCTCCTCCCCTCTTTAATTTTTTGAACGGGTCAACTCAAAAAATTGAAACTTGAAATTGATGCAAGAATACTGTCATAATATTAGTAAGTTGATTTAGTTCATAGACACTGAATATTGTAATGTATCTTGTTTGTGATTATGTAACATGGAACACTATTAGATAGGACTGAAGGTTAGGACGGGCGAGGCAACACTGGTAACTGTACTGATCAATTGAGCATGTCGATTTCGATAAACTGATAAAGATAAAATGAATTTTAATTCACCTACGTGCTGATTTATTATAAACCAAATGATATTACATAGCGCAGTCGAGTGGAAATCTATAAGTCAAGACGAAACAATAATGAAAACCTCGGGGGAGGTGAGAAGAAATAATTGTAAAAATGGAGGTTAGACTGCCGAATCCAATGTCATTTGAGAGCAATGTCGCCGAAAACAAAGCATAGGGCTAGACAATGTCCAGCATATGGTGAACGATGCAGAAGTTGTAGCCGTTATGGACATTTCAGCAAAATGTGTCGCGATATAGGGTCTGGCAGACAAACGAAGACAGTGGAGGAAGTACAAGAGGTTGATGAGGAATCATGTGAAGAAGAACCTTTCATGGTGTCCACTATGAGTGTCAATGAAATAAAAGATGGTAGAGAGTGGATAGAAAATATGAAGGTAGGAGGTGAAAATAATAAATTTCAAGTTGACACAGGGAGTCAGGTGAACATTTTACCAATAAATATACTATACTAAATAAGATAAATAAAAATGTTCAAATAGAGAAAAGTAAGATAGTCTTAGAGGCTTATGGAGGATTTAAAATTTAAATTTAAATGTTTAATTTGTGATCGTAGAGGGCAGCAAAAGTTCACCAATTGTGGGTCTGCCATCAAGTATTGATTTAAAAATATTACCAAAGATTCATAGTGTAATTTGTGATACAAATATCAATTTATTAAAAAAACAGTGATATATTCAAAGGATCGGGTAGATTTAAAAAAAAATGTTTTCTGAAACTTGAACAGAATGCACTACCAGTTGCGAGATTTTCCCTTAGGGTACCTTTGGCCATACGAAGTAGATTGAAAGAACAACTTGATAATTTGGTTCAAAAAGGAGTAATTTCTCGGTGTGAAGGTCCTACTGAGTGGTTAAGCAATCCGGTGATTGTAGAAAAAAATGATAAATCGCTTAGGCTATGTTTAGATCCTAAGGATTTGAATAAGGCTCTGGAACGGGAATTTTGTGTAATTCCTACCTTGGAGGAAATCAGAGTCAAATTAAAATATCAGTCATATTTTACTGTTTTCGATTTCAAAGATGAGTTTTATCAGGTAGAAATGGATGAAGCATCAAGTGAGTTATGCACAGATTCATTATAAACCAGATAATATTACAAATACTATATTTTGGAGTAAACTTAACGATTGAAAATTCAATATGGCGACCGGGCGCCATCTAAAAAAAATTAAATGGGAAGGAAGGTCTTGTGATACATCATTTTTGAGCTACTGACGAATGCTTTACAACCCTAGATATGAAGACAATATTTTCACTTACTACAAAATGGCGGTACATTCGATAATTACCTGAATACAAACACATAAATCTCGATATTTCTAAAAATATTCGGTTTTCCCTGTCATATGGCAATCCCAACAACCCGATAAGGTTTGACAGGTTATTTTTGTTCGAGAAAACAGAAACAAAAATGTCAGAACGACAACGAACATCATTGTTCAGTTCGAACAGTATCATTTAGGTTTCGATTTTACAAGTAGATATGTATCACTCAAACTCTATCCAATATAGCAAATTGAACAAAATTTAAGAGGGGAAATGTATTTGAATATACCGGAAACTACTGTTGATTTCCTAATCACCGAAATCCTCGAAGAGAATCCTAATCAATTCGAAATAGAAATTATCATTCCAACAAGATGGAGTACCACTATATTACTTCAGAAAAGTAAGAAAGTATTTGGATGATACTTTCCATGCACATTGGAATGGCCATCGAGGTCTTACGGAATGGCCAGCCCGCTTGCCAGATATGACAACATTTTTATGGGGCTATTTGAAGCAAAAGTTCTACGAAATTGAACCTGCTTCAATATTGAATATACGGCAGGGAATAATAAATATTTGTAGAAATATCTACGTTGCAGTGTTCGAAAACGTTCGACGTGAAATATCGGATAGGGTTTTCTTATGTAGAGACGTTTATGGCAATCATTCCGAGCATCTTCTGAACTGAACTCAGCTCACTTCCTCAAAGTATGAAGTTAAACGTCGATGTATTCAGGCAATTATTGAATGTTCCGTCATTTTGTGGTAAGACATTCAAACAGTATGCATAAACCTATTATACTAGAAATTACTCGATACCCGCCACCACCCCAAATTCTATTAGTTTGTGTATTATTAAGTGTTCCGTCATTTTGTAGTAAGTGAGAATATTGAATTCATATTCTGAGGTTGTGAAGTATTCGTCAGGAGCTTCGAAATGAAGTTATTCAATATCCCACTTTCCATTAGTGTGAAGTTATCCACAAATTCTCATCCACAAATTCTGACCTTGGGTGGGGTGGAGCAATATTATTGGGCGGTGTTGCCAAGTTTCTTTAATGTTTTGAAATCATATCGAACTAATTACAATTTTTGAGAATAAGCCATTTAGGGAGAAAAAAATGACATTGGTGAGAGAAAGTAACTTTCACTCGAAAAATGAAATATATTGAGTGTTATTTTTCACTTAAATCAATTTTCAATTGAAAAATTCATGAATTATATAGTTTCTATGTAATTGAACCGATATATGATTTATGAAAATTATGACCTATAATAGTTCTTTTTTATTTTGAACACTAAACATAATAAATACCATTTTCAATAGGAATAAATCGAAACAGAAAGGTGTACTGCGATCAAATCCGTTTATCTTGAGAACTGATCAAAATTTTATTTTATAATCATACCTTCACCGTATCCTAACGAAAATTCGTGATAAACTTTTTCTCGTAGGGAAATACGGAAAATAGTGGGTGTTGGGTTTCGATCAAATGCAGTTTTTCAGTGAATCTGAAAGCGCTTGTTGATGGGATATGGTTTGAAATGTTATTCGTTGATGGAACTTTCACGGTGTACAAACGAAAATTTGTGAAAAACGATTCTTGATAGGAAAATAGGGAAAAAAGTGGATAGTGGGTTCTGATCGAATTCGTTTTTTACTGAAACTGAGGAGTGCTCGTTTATGAGATATGGTTTGAAATGTTATTTGTTGATGGAACTTTCACGGTGTACAAACGAAAATTTGTGGAAAACGATCCTTGATACGAAAATGCAGAAAATAATGGATAGTGGGATTCGATCAAATTCGTTTTTCACTGAAACTGAGAAGTGCTCGTTGATGGGATGTGGTTTGAAATGTTATTTGTTGATGGAACTTTCACGGAGTACAAACGAAAATTTGTGGAAAACGATTCTTGATAGGAAAATAGGGAAAAAAGTGGATAGTGGGTTCTGATCAAATTCGTTTTTCACTGAAACTGAGAAGTGCTCGTTGATGGGATATGGTTTGAAATGTTATTTTTTGATGGAACTTTCACGGTCTAAGAACAAAAATTTGTGAAAAACGATTCTTGATAGGAAAATGCGGAAAATAGTGGATAGTGGGTTTCGATCAAATTCCGCTTTTAATGAAACCGAAAAGTGCTCGTTGATGGGATATGATTTGAAATGTTATTTGTTGATGGAACTTTCGATCAAATTCTCATATTGATTGCAAATAATGTGATTCCAAACAGTGAATTCTTCGAACAGCAACATTTATAGAGTGGAAGACGAGGCAAAAAATAAAAACTTGAGTTTCTCGATGAAGATATATCTGGGTACATTATTTGTTCATCAATTAGATATTTGAGCGTGATTTGGTTACCGTTTGGACAGAAATCTACTCTACTAAATAATCTGACCGAAAGAAAACTAAGCCGAATACACAAGAGTGTATATGTAGTCTTCTGCCCAATAGATGGCCGTCCAATATAGCTTATCTTGTCACATGATTTTTCGCTATGCCGTTCAATATTATTGACCCGTGTAAGTCTGTCCTTTTCTTATCTGGCAACCAGTTGTGATGTTTCCCGCGCTTCAACTGCATAGAGGCCGGGAAGCAATGCAGAAATCGCAAAGATATTCATTTCCTAACAGTCAGACCAGTATCATGTAGTAGACTTTAATGATTATTAGGATAACTTCATTAGGTTAGGCTGGAACTTAATAGATCTGTTAATATATTTGTAGTGTATTGCTGTGATTGTATTAGGTAAGTGATCAGATAGACCAATCATGCCGAGAAAAAGTAGAATCGACTTTGGACAGTTAGCAATCGTAATGAAGAAATTTGATTTTTCGTACGAATTTTTAAAAAACAGTGATTACAATGCCGAGTGTTACAAAAAAATTTCGACTGCTATGTTCAAAGGAGATACCAAAAAAAATAGATATTTGCTTTCTAAAACTATTAAACGGAATTTCGGCAATATCATGGGATTTGTCGAAAATCAGCAATTATCAAGTGAGATCGATTTCAATAACGATTTTTTCCTTCGGTTCAAAAAAGGAATTGATTCTCTGCAAATGAAAGGAACTGATTCGTATTATTCGAAACAGGGAAGTTATTCTCATTTATGCACATATTTAGGTGTAAGCAATTCTTTGAAAAACCGACTAAAATTTAAAATTATTTATCGGAGGTGTTCAGCAAAAAAAGCCTATGATGAAACGTCAGCAAGATTTGAAAAAGTTGAGAAAGACAATGGGTTTAGCAAGAAATTTGGGTAGGGTTAAATCTGATGAAGTGTATAGAAAGTTGAGATCAGAGATTCTATCAAAAAATGACCGGAACAGAAAAGACATATATGATATGATCGAAATGCAGCGTGATAATGCAAACTATATTAATTTCACTGGAGTACCGTTTGTAGTGTATATTTTTAGTAAAGAAAAACTGAAAATAATTTCAAAAAATGATCCACCTGTTCTTCATTTAGATGCGACTGGATCGATTATCAGGCGTCCTCAAGGAATTAAAAAGAAAACGTTCTATTATGCTGGTGTGATTAGAACTGAAAACTCTAGAGTTTGTGCAGTATTATAACTGATTTCAAGTAATCATGATGCTGGAACAATAGGGACATGGTTGACCAAATTCAGAGTATTTGCTACTGCTATTTTGAGTAGGTGGCCTTTGTTCTCTGCAGTAGTTGTCGACTTCTCCTTTGCTCTCCTGAATGCCGTTTCCATGTTTTGGAATAATGTAACACTTTAAGATTACTTGAATATCGTTTATAATAATTTGAGTGATGATAAACAAGTTCATCCAGAAAATATTATTAGGATAAGTATTTGCTGCTGTCATTTCTTCAAAATGGTTTGTAGTGATATAAATACTTGTTTTCGGGAAATGGTAGCAAGAGAATATTTGAAGTATAAGTTTGCCGTTTTGTTTGATATGAGAAATATCAACAATATAAGTATTCGAATGGTTGAGGCATATATATTTTTTGTTATCAAACAAATGGGTAACTCCTTCGGTCGCAAACGCTAAATCATTTTTAAATAATTCATCACCACCTGGCAAAGCAGAAACGCCTAATTCAGCAAAGGATACTCCATTACCATTCCCAGACGATAAAAATTATGCAGTTTATAAAAGGAGTATGTTTTCTCAGAAATTCCGGGAAATGTTGAGTTCAGATGTTGGTATAGATAGTGCTGCATCTGGAAAAATATACAACGAATACTACTCTCCTCGTTTTCAGGAAATTATTCTTAAAAAATATATTCCTTTCATTCCTCTCTGGACTGGAGTGCTCCTTAATGGTAGAGAGAGTAATGCACCAGTTGAAAGATTTTTGGTATAATAAAAAACATCGTTTTAGATGGGGAAAAAAATCAGAAATGTAGCAGAGTTGTACGAAAAATTAGGGATTATACGCTGGGTGTTTGCAAGGAAAATATTTTCGATATTGAGTCTAAAAAATGTTAAAGAAATAAAAAAATTTAAGCAGTAATTTTGGAACAGTGTGAAAAGTGTGAAAAGCTGAAAACATTCCGAAATATTTTGGTAATAATTCCATATCACATTTCACAGAAAGTGTGGATGTCACTTCTGAGAAGTGCTTATATTGTAATGAAGGATTACTAGATATTACTGCCAAATGGGTTCAGTGTGATGGGTGTGATGGGTGGGTTCATTTTCAATGCGTGAATGTCGATATGACTGATTGTGATGGCTCTTTTTATTGCAAAAGATGTGAAGGAAAAAAAAAACCACATGATTCACCTGAAGACATGGAATTGCATAAAAAATGCCAGTATTTTCTGGAAATACTTTTCGCTGTTGATCCGAAAAAGTTAGAAAAAAAAACTAGAATGCAAAGGAATTCCGACGTTTGGTTCGACGAAAGAAAGAAAAGAATCACTGCTTCAAATTTTGGTCTGATTTGTAAGGCGTATAAGAAAAAAACATTGTACTCGATTGCCTATGATTTACATTACACGACTGTTCCTAAAGTCGCAGCTATACAGTACGGCATAGACAATGAACAAGCAGCACTAACCGAATACACGAAAGTGACAAAAAATAAGGTTTTTTCCTCCGGGCTGTGTATTCATCCACAATTTCCTTACTTGGGCTGTTCTCCAGATGGTCTCGTTGGTTCAACTGGTATCGTGGAGGTAAAATGCCCCTATTCAATACGAGATTTTGCAGCTCAGGAGGCTGTTCGTCAAAATAAAGTCAAGTACCTATCTGTTCAAGGTCACCTCATCAGAAATACCAATTATTTCTTTCAAATACAGGGCATGTTGGAAATTTTGGACAGATCTTGGTGTGACTTAGTTATTTACAGTAAGAACAACATTTTCATTACAAGGGTATCGAGAGATAAAAAGATCTGGACTTTGATGATATCAAAATTAACTTTATTTTATTTCAACTTTTTTTTAACAGAAAGGTTTTTGAGGAGAAAAAATAAGCTTTTGATTCAAGAGAAGAAGGTGAAAAAGTTTACTCCAATATCTGAAATACAATTCTTTTCCAATACTCTAGTTAGAAATGCGAATTTTTATAAATATTCTGATAGAGACTATATTGTAGCTCATTATGATCATCTCGATTACACATTCAAAGATCTGAATGTCAGTGATTTCACTACCCTGTATGATAAGGAGTGGCTATCAAATTTTGTGATAGACATCTACCTTCATCTCTCAAATACACTTGACATTTATATCAAAATTTTTGATTCCCACACCAGTTACAAAATATTTCATGGTAAATTCATTCAAGAATTGAATGAGAGTTGTGATTTCACCAAAAATGTCATTGTTATGCCAATTCTCATCAATGGAAATCATTGGTGTCTCATTAAAGCTGATTGTGAACAAAAACAATTCAGTTTTTTGAATCCAATGGGTGAGACAGAAAGAGAGTGTTTTCAATATTTGGACAAATTCCGAGATTATCTTTCGTATTTTTCTCCTGAATTATATCATGACCAATGGAATATGAAATATATAAAACACGCACTTCAAAAAGACAGCTACAATTGTGGAATATATATCCTTTATTTTTTTAAGCAGTTTCTCAATAATGAGAGAATGACAGAAAGCTTTTCACCAAGTGAATTCAGAAAGGATGTTCAATCATTTCTTCTAGAATCATCATCTGATATGAAATTAAAATGCATGTTTTGTGGTCAATCTGATCAAAGTAAAAAAACAGTCTCATGTGAGCAGTGTCAGAGATTGTTCCATATCAAATGCATATACAATAAATAAGATGATAATTACATATTTCCCTTTGATTATTGTTATATTTGTCTTCAGTATATGAAATTTTAATTCCATGGACTGATGCAGACTGACTAATTTTAATTAAAAATCTGTTAGTTCCTATTACTCTGGTCGATTATTTAGTTATTTATTCATTTACATGTGTGTAAATATGTTGATTTATATTTAAGATTAGACATTAGTCATTTCTTCCATTCCTGGAACCTTTTCTACACCACCGAAATATGCAACTAATGAGTTCTTTCTGGATCCAGTTAGGAACGAGAAATCCAAATCATGGCATAGATATGTGAGATATAATCAGCAATCATATGAAATCATTCCGTTTTCAAAATTGATTATTTTCAAAATCATTTTCAATAGTTTCAAGAATTCGCTTTTCAAGAATTCGCATTCGAAATTGAAAATTTAGACGCTATAACTACTAAAAGGTAGATAGATGGCCAATATTATATGGCGATGCAGAACATGAGGCCATTGGTACATAACAGAGTATAAATCAGCAGACTACTGGATGAAAAGTTGCCACGGAAACAATGAAAAAATATATGAAGAAGGTTGATGAAAATTCTGATTCCAATAGACTCTACTGGTGTATCTGAAAATAATTGGCTTGTGATATTATATAAATATTGTTACATTCATGATCAACTTTACCTATATTAGACTATGAATTAGTGTAGTGAATAGCTTGCTAGTCGTTTCCCAACACAGTGTTCAATATCACAATTATTAATCAATGTTTCTTTCTCTCATTTGCATTTTCGTATCAAGAATCGTTTTCCACAAATTTTCGTTTGTACACCGTGAAAGTTCCATCAACGAATAACATTTCAAACCATATCCCATCAACAAGCGCTTTCAGATTCACTGAAAAACTGAATTTGATCGAAACCCACCACCCACTATTTTCCGTATTTCCCTACGAGAAAAAGTTTTTCACGAATTTTCATTAGGATACGGTGAAGGTATGATTATGAAATAAAATTTTGATCAGTTATCAATATAAACGGATTTGATCGCAGTACACCTTTCTGTTTCGATTTATTCCTATTGAAAATGGTATTCGTTATGTTTAGTGTTCAAAATAAAAAAGAACTATTATAGGTCATAATTTTCATAAATCATATATCGGTTCAATTACATAGAAACTATATAATTCAGGAATTTTTCAATTGAAAATTGATTCAAGTGAAGAATAACACTCAATATATTTTATTTTTCGAGTGAAAGTTACTTTCTCTCACCAATGTCATTTTTTTCTCCCTAAATGGCTTATTCTCAAAAATTGTTATTAGTTCGATATGATTTCAAAACATTAAAGAAAAGGCAACACCGCCCAATAATATTGCCTCACCTCACCAAGGTCAGAATTTGTGGATGAGAATTCGTGGATAACTTCACACTATTAAAAAATGCGTATACTTTCCTTTGGCGACGTTTCGGAAGTTGGTCTGTCTCCTTTTCCAGGGCTATTTTGAAAAATTTACAATGGATTTGCAATTTTGACATTAAGTGTCAAAATGTAACACTGGCATAACTTCTTCATCCACAGCTATACCTAATGTTCATTTTGACACAACGTACTTCGAATTGAATCTCCTCAGTTCAACTTTCCTTTTCATAGGAGGCATCCAATATTGATCCACACTTAATGAATGGGTAGCAATCTCTTAATTTCCGTTTAACAAAGTGCAAGTAGCCTCTTTTAGTAGTGTGTACATTTGTTGATAATATGTGTTCAACTTACCTACACTGTAGGTTAACAGACGAACACCTTTTAGAAAACAACGGCTTCTCTGGCTAATACCAAGAAGGGCGTTTGATTATATCCTACAAGTGTCAGTGCATGATTCTTCACAGAAGAAATCCCGGCGATACAACTACCGGAACTGATTTTCAATTATTGGTACGGGGTACATTTGTGAGTTGGATCTGGGCCATGTGCATATGCGTTTGGTTAGTACCTCGCCTACTGGCAAATGGCGCGACAACGGCTATTTTGTTTGTCGTTTGCATCAGCCATAGTCGAGGTATGATACTTTGAAAAAAATAGATTTTCAATTATGGGAAGCCATCGGATCTATGTTGATGATGGCACTACATTGTACTGACGAGAGGCTAAGTAGCCCAGAACCGGTATGCAAGTGTGCTCCTTCTCAATAATTGAAAATGAACCCGGTATCGTCATGAGGAATTCCTTTTGCGAAGAATCCTGCATCGACAACTCTCGAATATAATCCAACGACTTTCTTGGTATTAGCCAGTTGATTTGTTATTTCAGTATGAGTGTTAGCCCATTAACCTACTATGTAGGTAAATTGAGACTGGCCTGAACAAAATGATCATTCGAAATATCAGAATTGAAGCCGGTCTTCAAGCAAGCCCTTTGACTATTTGTGAAACTCGTTTCCTTGTACTAGAACTCGAGCCATGTGGATATGCATTTGATTAGTACCCACGACGGCTATTCCACTTGTAGTTGGCAATCAGCCTTGGTCAAGTTATGATACTCCCTTCGATTTTCAATTGAGGAAAGTCATCGACTCCATGTTGATGATGGCACCACATTTTACTGACGGGAGGCCAAATAGCCCACAACCGGTCCGCAAGTGTGTTCCGTCTCAATAATTGAAAATTATTTCTGTCGGTTGTATCGTCAAAAGTATATACAGGAATTTCCTCTGTTAAGAATCCTGAACTGATACCTGTCCGACATAATCTGACGCCGTTCGTGGTATTAGTCAGGAAAGTAATTTTATCTGATAGGTGTTAGTTCCTTCACATATTTTGCAGGTAAGTTTGGACTAGCCTCTCAAATTGTTTATTTAGAATATTTGATCTGAATCCAGTCTTGAACAGGCCTATTGACTATTTTCATAACTATTTTTTTGAGGAACATACAGAATGATGATATTCAGACGATTATCTGGGCCGGGCCACCGCGCTGGGTAATGGCACGTTAAAAGGTAAGGCCTCGTTGATTCATTGCTCGAACAAGTTTCGACTTCTGAGGGTTGACGTTCGTCAGCTGGTTCATGGAAACGAACAATTTCAGAATAATTGTTTTTTGAAGAAATCGTATTCTCATAGTCTTTTGACTGCTGATAACAATCAGATGTATACTCGATAATGAGCTTTTCAGATGTGTATTCCTTACATCTCACGCAACAATTGTTTGATGTTATAAAATACTGTGTTCCATCGGAGGTATCATTTTTGTGGCAGTTTGGTGACTTCACGGATGAAGAGATATATAATATGTAAGAACATTTCGATTCTGATATTCGAAAATGTCACCAAGATATGAAATGTGAAGGATTGTTCAGCTTACATCGATGGTTCTGATATGTGTACCACGAAATTACTAATAAAATATCTCACAACATCATCTCAACACTCCTCAGCAATATTTCAACAGTAAGAAATATAATAAATCGCAATGTTTCCGGAAGAACGTTATAGCAATATTACATTTGAAATTCGCGATAACTCCACTGAATATCTATCTACAAATGATTCCGTAGAAAGGAAAAATTAATTTGCTCTGATGTTTTTCTCATGTAAATGTCACAACATTTCACCAAACCGTCAATGATATAATGCTTAAATCTAACTTCCAGCAATGCTTTGTAATAATTGATGCTCAGTAAAAGAGGCGACTATGTAAATTGCAAATTGCAGTGTTGACACTGTGAGTCCACCGTCCGACAACACCAGATCTTCAGATTCTGGAAATTCACTGGTGAAAAAAAGTGCTGAAATTAATGAAACACAACAGCCCAGTACATCTCAAGCTATGATTTCTCACAATAATGTGGTCAAAACCTCAACCAAATCAACTACTCCCAGAGTTATAACTGCAGAACAGTTGAACACTGGTATCAAAGAGGCACAAAAACAAATTGCTGCCACGATGCTCACAAATACACCTATTGTGAACAGCAACGACGAATGGAAAAAAGTCAGCAACAGAGGAAGAAGAAATAAAAAAACAGCAGTCTTTGGTACCAAGGCAAACGAATCAAACTCGATTTTGTTAGGAATTCCCAAACCGGCTGTACTTCATATTTCCAGAGTTAGTCCAAGTACTACACCAGAAGTTCTCAAACAATATTTGGCTTGCCACTTTCCGGAGGTCACCTGTGAATCTCTGCAATCCAAGCATCCCGAAAAATATTCTTCCTTTAAGGTAACTATTCACGACAAGCATTTTACTCAGGCAATGAATCCATCAATCTGGCCGGAGGATGCTTGCGTTCAGCGTTTTTTATTCCGGAGGAAAGAGAAAATCATTAGCAAGTGATTTTGAATTCAAGAAATTTGAGTGAGGAGATTACCAAATTTGCTACCTTACTGCATGTTAACGTACAATCATTATCCAACGAAGTAGATGGTCTTCAGCTATTTCTTCAAGAAAATCACTTCGATATCATTTGCATTAGCGAGCATTGGTTAAATGAAATGAATTTGAAAATGATTAACTTTGGTAACTTCATCCTACAGTCTCATCTCTGCAGGAAAAATTCTATCCATGGGGGAGTTTGTATATTTTTAAAATCTAATCTGAGTTGCAAAGTACTTAATCTGAATATTTTTTCTGAAGAGATGCACGCCGAGTTTTGTGGTATCGTTCTAAAACCTCATAACATAGCTATAATCACTGTGTATAGGTCATGTTGTAATGGCCAGTTCGAGTTGTTTATTAAAAAATTTTGTGACATGATGGATTTCGTGTCAAGTTCGTATGAAAATATAATTGTAGCAGGAGATTTTAACATAGATTTAAATAGTGACTATAAATTCTCTCAGATTTGGAACGAGACAATGAAATCCTACGATCTGAAAGTCAATATATCTGAAGTCACAAGAATGTATTTGAATTCATCCAGTCGCATTGACAACATTCTGACAACTCCTTGTTTAGATGTGGGGAAAGCCGGAGTGATTGATCTTGGCATGTCTGACCACTTAGGCTAATTCATTCATATTGTTTGTGAAAATCATACTAACGATTCTTAAAGGATCACTAGACCAATAACGAAAAAAGGTTTTGAGAAACTTAGGATGGATCTCTTAGATACCGACTTGAACATCTCAAACAGCACTGGAAAGTCTCCACATGTTGTGGCTAATCTCCTCACCAATATACTACACAATTCGATGTGTAGGAACTTTCCTGGGAAAAAACAAAAGACTATCTATAAAAAGCCCGTGCCGTTCTTCAATGCACACATCTCAGAATTGAGAAGACAGGTCCATGCTGTGAAAGTTGTCGCCGACTGTACAGGCACAGCAAAAGATGCAATTGCATATAAAAAACTATAATATCATTACTTGTCAGAAATAGCTGCAGCAAAAAAAAAACTCACAGCTCATTTGTAGCCTCCTCTGCGAACAAAAACAGAGATTGCTGGAAATTAATAAATTCCGAAAGAAACAAAAAAGCTCTGCATGCATTATCTCCCGATAGTAGCATAATTTCGGATCAGTTCAACAATTTCTTCGCAACAGCAGCACAACTCATTTTCGAAAGCTTACTTCAGAGCAATCAAGAAGCAACTAACTTTTTAGACCCTTTTCTCAAACCAAAAGATTTCTTTTTTCTTGAGCCGGTTACAATAAATGAAGTTTTATCAGCGATAAGGAGTCTTAAAGATTCCCCTTGTCTGGATATATACCTTTTGGGTAGCAGGATAGTGAGAGAGATCATTGACATATTAATAGAACCCTTAACTACTCTTACCAATATGTGCTTTAGCAGTGGGATATTTCCAGATTGCTTCAAGGTATCCAAGGTTATACCAATTTTCAAAAAAGGAGAAAGAGACATACCAGACAACTATAGACCCATTTCCATAGTACCGATTTTAGGTAAAATAATTGGAATCATTCTGAAGAATCGACTATGTCACTTTTTCAACAAATATAACACAATTCATTCATGTCAGCATGGCTTTAGGCCAAATTGCTCCACTGCCCAAGCCGTTGGTAGAGTGATAGAAAAGGTGGTCGAGGGTTTTGAGTCGGGTGAGCAAACAGGGCTTACACTCTGTGACTTGTTCAAGGCCTTCGACTGCGTCTCCCACAAACTTATGTTAGCAAAGCTCGAACACTATGGAATAAGAGGCATTCCACTGAATATTATAAGGTCATACCTGACGAATCCTCAGCAATTTGTAGTGGCAAATGAATCTATGTCGCAAAAAGCTATTATGGAACACGGTGTTCCACAGGGGTCTGTTCTTGGACCTCTATTATTTATTATATACGTGAATGATATTTTTCACTACTTGCTTCCTGATATGTGTATCGCATTTGCTGACGATACCTCGCTCATAAACTCTTCCCAGAACAGTCTTACTCTCGATACGAGCATGGTGACCACAGCGGCTAGAGCTGAGCACTGGTTCGCAATGAACAAATTTAAAATGAACAGAGATAAAACTCAGAATATTATTTCTTCCCCTAACAGAACAAATATAAACGGATCCTCCGTCAAGTTACTAGGGATTACCCTAGATGATGGGCTCAAGTAGACTAATCATGTAGATAGCCTGTGTACTCGACTCTCTACTCAACTTTTCCTTTTACGTAAATTAAAAAATGTTGTAGTTGAAAGTGTTCTGTTAACTACATACCATTTACTCTTCCACTCACATATATCCTACGGCAACATTTTATGGGGAAATTCCAGCCATGCCATCAGAGTATTCAGACTTCAAAAGAGGGCTTTGAGAATAATTGGTGGTGCACGCTATGATTAACCATGCAAGCCTTTGTTCATTAAATTTCAAATCATGTCAGTTCCTTGCATATACATTTTCCAGACACTCCTCGAAATACACAAAAAAAAAATGTCAATTCAAGTTAAACTCCGACTTCCACACTTATCCAACCCGTTTTAATAATCAGTTGAGACCTAATACGTTCAGACTGAAAACATCATCCTGTAACTCACTCGATGTTGAAATTTATAACAAGTTATCTGACGATTTGCAAAATCTCGCCACTCATCTCTTCAAGGAGAAAATAAAAAGATTACTGATTGAAAATTGTTTTTATTCAATCGAAGAGTATATGAAACTCGACAAACTTCATTGGAAGTTGATAATAATCGCAACCAAAGCAATAAGATATCTGTTTCTTGTTTTTTTCAATTCGACATAGTATAAGTTTTTATTACATGTACCTGTACATGGAGTATGTACAATTTATTTTAAATTTATCAGTACTTTCATTATTATTTATATAATACTATAGTGCGTTTTATGTATGTATTTTGATGTATGTGCGTATATATTTTATTATGATCTTATTGTCTCTACAAAAAATTTAATATCCTACTTGCTACTCATGCATTTGCATACGTAGTCAATTATACGATGGATCTGTTTTCGATTATCTAGTATATTGTTCGAATCTAGGCCTAAATATTGAATTTTTACACTGTGTACTCTGTACCAATTAGTTTGACTTGTCATAAATGTAATTGCATAACATGACCAAATAAAGTATCTATCTATCTATGAACGATGAAAATTAAAAAATTTGGCAACTGGTACAATCCCTTTACTATCAGTAAATGTCTTTTCGAAACCATTCAGAAAACAAACCAGTGACGAAAGTTTTATCCCTCTTTTTTATCCCACACATCCAGACTACAGAGACTTAAATTCCCAATTAGAAAATCAGTTCTCGCTAGATGAAGCTACACGGGATGATCATTTTATGCGCATCCCTCGGGAACCGGGCGCGAGTGCAGTTCCGTGTCCCTATTATTCTTGATATCCAGCCGTGACGGGGCATTTCGAAATACAGGTCCTAGTCTCCCGCCTCACGCATCTCCGCCACATACATGGGCTTGTTGTCGCACACGCATTACAGCGTTGTTGAAAATCATTCCATCTGTAGATACTGTTCTGTTATTTTATCTTTAGTCAGGTGTCATCATTTTGAAGAAATACCTACTTCGAGATATTTCAATCAGAACAGTTTGAATGTAGAACTACGTGGCTAATATCACGATTAAAATTAAAACGCGTAGATAATGACCTACGGGAATTGTATCGCCAAAAGCAAATGCAGCATTTTCTTCTGTGAAGAAACCTGCACTGACACCGGTCGGATATAATGCATTGCCCTTCGTGGTATCAGCCAGAAGAGTAGTTGTTTTCTGACAGGTGCCAGCGAAAACCTCCTGGGTCAAGACGGGCCTGAACGTATTGTTCAGAAGATGATTTGATTTAACGCCAGTCTTCAAGTAGCGACAATGTCGAATGTTTTTGCATTTTCCTCGGAGGAGGAATGGGCGAATTCAATCAATCAATCAATCAATCAAATATGCTTTATGGTCAGAAGAAACAGTTCTTATCGACAAAGTCATTGTATATAGGTATTTCAAGTTAAAACAGTCAAAACAATAAAATGGTAATGATACAGAGTTAATAATGGTAAAATGTGTATAGATAAAATGTACCAGCTACTACTACTAGTTTGTTTTTGGGATACCTCTTCCATAGGTGTACGGCGCAATGACTTCGTGTTGTTGGCACTATGTTGTGTATGTTGATACTATGAAAGGTGTTTGATTTTTAATTATGGAAAGTCATCGACTTTGTGTTGATGATGGCACTATCTTGTACTGACAAGTGGCCAAATAGCCTGAAATCGGTCTGCAAGTGGGTCCATCCCAATAATTGAAAATAAATTACCTCATTTGTATGGCCCAAACCAACTGAGGGATTTTCTCCTGTGAAGAAACCTGCACTGGTACCGGTCGGATATAATGCCCTTTGCGGTAGCAGCCAGGGAGTAATTGTTTTCTGACAGGTGCCAGTCACAACCTACTGTGTAGGTAGTTTGGACTTGTCGTACCTCCAGATATTGAGTGTGCATAAAATTTTCTCATATACTCAGTGATTTTACAAGAAACTTTTGACCTCCTTACTCTTATTCAATTTCAGTCTCAGTAACAAAATATATGAAGTAGTTGCTTCGTTAATACCATCGCGCCACAGTTGTTTGATGAATCCTAATAACCTAAGAAGTTCTTTCATCCACATTCATGCAATTTCTGTATAAGTGACAGTTAACGGAAAGCATCGTTCGGAAAGCTAGGTTGGCCTGCAATATTTTCATAACCTGTGCATACGTTAATATGAGAAAATGAGGATCCATTCAAACATGACTAGACTCCAATCAGTAAATGTCTACACTCAGGTATTCGAACTTTGTCACTGACCTATTCGTTCATGGATGCGAAAACGCACTGTATAATGATAAATATATGCATGACTATCTGAGAAATAAACAAACGGGAGTTGAAATATGTTCGGTAAAGAAAAACTAAACACATCATTGCCATAAGAAAATATTAATCACTTTCAGATTTAGAACTGTCACCAATTTTTATAACAAAAGGTGTATTATCTATACCACAAAGACGCTTTTCTCGCACATACCATCTAATGCTCCATTCAACGAACTCAATACTTTGTTATCACTATATCCATCTCTGTCAATACATTTGTTCAGTATATCTCACAATCAGCCCAAATTAATTCAATAGCATTAACCTTTGGGTGATGGGATGGTAATCCTAATACTTAATTACCATGTTCAGGTTGAACCGCGTCTAGAATGTTTGTGTTCTACGTTCCGGCTGCGATTCTGGAGCCATTTCCAAGAATTTGATGTGACTCAGATGACTACACACTGAAGTTTCAATCTACCTACTACTCGGTTGTTGTCACAGGAGAAAGGATTTGTGACTTGACACCGGGGAGTCAGTCAGCCTACTCCCCAGGTCTCGTCACGAGCTATTTCTAAGGATCTGCCTACTCCTTAGATTGAACTGACGTATCGAAGTCGAAGGGTGTTCGGTGAGATTTATATCGGCGGGTGGCATCAGTAAATTTGAGATTTTCAGCTGATTTAGAAGTCTTTTTGATTGATAATGTGTTCGTTAGTATTTTTTGTAGTTTCGTTAGTTATTCTATTCCATAGTGTCCTTATTACAAGGCATTTAATTTTCACATGTGACTCTCTTCAGTGAACCTACTAGTATTTATATTTTTCTGTCGTTATTTTTTTTATTCTAATTTCCCCAAATCGAAGATTACACTTCTTTTGCAAAACTCACCACTTCAACAAGATTTTCGTAGGTGTATTTCTTTTCAATATTTACTGGGACCACAGCAAATTTCCACCCACTGCATGCCATTCACGACTAGTTTTTGTGTCTATGGACTGAATTGTTATTCTGGAATTGTTCCTTCCGTTAACCAGCTGACGAGCATGGATTAATGAGGCCTTACCTTCTAACATGTGAATCCCAGCACGGAGGCCCGGCGGGGAATTGAAACCTGGCCTCCTGCTTGAGAGGCGGACGTGCTAACCCTCTGCACTACCAAGGACCACTAATTGTGTCAGAAAACAGGTACTACCCTGACTATTACCACGAAGGGCAACTACCAAAAATAATTTACAATTATTGGGGATTCGAGCTGTTTGGTCTACTGTCAATTCCTATCATCAACTTCACGTCGACGATTTCCTGCAATTAAACATCGTTCCGCTTGCAGAGTATCATGCTATGACCAAGACTGAAACTGACGACAACAAAATAAGTTTTCTTCACGCCATCTGCTCATAGATGAGATATCAACCAACAAAGAGAGAGAGAGAGAGAGATAGTTGACCTGAACGCCAATTCCGCGTGTAAAAAAATACATTTTTATTTCAAGATATCCATTCAGTTTTTGCAATTTGATTGGTGTTGTCTTACTTTTTCTGTAACAGTTTTTTCTTCCTCAGAATGATTTAACGCAGTGCTTTACTTCATAATGGTATTCTATAATTTGGGTGTGATGATCTGTTCGATATATTATTTGTTTTGCCTTTTATTTCAGTTTCACCAATCGATAAGGTTTCACCAGGGTGAATACTGTAACGAAGCACAAGCCACTACTACCATTCAACCAGGAACATTGTTGATTGCATAAAGACTCCATCGTAATTCGTTTATTAGGTTCACATGAAGCGAAAATACAGTAATGTTCAATGAGACTGGAAATAGCTCTATAGAAATTCGCATGAGTTTTTATTTGTTTCGGGCAGTGAATTAAGCCCCTGAAAACACTATTTCAGACTGTCAGCTAATAAATAGGAATGTCCATTGGACTACAGCCCTTTTCTAGGGGAAAAATTGTTTAATTCATTTATCTGTTTTTTTTTCAGTTAGTAAATACTCTGCAGTTAGTGCTAACTTATTCAGGAATCACAAGAAATGATAAAGATAAGCCGACCAACAACATCATGTACCGGATTCGAGCCGGCATGGCGGTAGAGAAACCTTAAATAATGCTAGAGTAGATAGTTGGTAAGATCATTCCCATGAGTATTATGTGGAATTTTCACCGTTTAACTGTCACGGTGGAACTTTCATGAAAAACCGCTGGGTGAATAGATTGGAGAACTGCTTCAAAGTGGCAAGAATCAGTTGAGATTCACTATAGGACTACTAACTGGCCATTTTTATTTCAAAATAAATTTGTTCGAAATAGGCTCCTATAACTCAGACCTTTGTTGCAGGCAATGTAACAAAGGGGCTGACAAAGCTTGGCACGTACTTTTCAGATGCGAACAACAAATAAGTTTGAAAAACTGATACGATGTAAATTTTTTTCTCCTGGAGATGCTAAGGAAACTTGACGAAATGTTAGGGAAACGTGCATCGAGTATTAGGTATTAGGGAATAGATCTCTAGAGAAAGCTTCAACTTCCACAGCGATGATTGCAAAGTCATCTATCAAGAAGCAAATAAAATGACAGAAATTTTGTCTAGAAAAACCAATTTCATAAACCACCAGCTATAAGCCAGAATAAACTAGTACAGGGGACAATATTTTTGAAATATATTTCTCATTCACTCATAGCAATATCCATGAAGCTGAAACATATATCAACGACGATCTTCGTAATATATTTGACATTCCATCTGCTCACGGACTGAACTTGAATTCGAAGAAATCAGTCGTCATGTTATTTGGACCACGAAGGAAACGTGATCTTGCTGCGTCTTCTTTGATCCTAGAAATCGGCAATGATACACTACCAATTATAAACGAAACCAAAAATCTAGGACTATATTTTGATTCTGAAATGCGATTCACCAGACACGTGAGCTATCTCTGCCAGACTTCTTACAGTACCTTGAGGCAGTTGTATCCTAATCGAGATATCATGTCGAGGAAACTGAAAATGAAACTGTGTGAATCTTTGATATTCTCTGAAATTTCATACTGTGACAGTATATACGGTCCTGCTCTGTTGCAATCTGACTCTCACCCCTTGCAGCGCATTCAGAATGCATGCCTACGTTTCTGCTATGGTATCCGTAAATACGATCATATCTCTAGCGAAATGAATAGCTCTGGATGGGTTAGGTTGGAAATTCTCAGAAATTTACACCTGTTATGTAACACACATAAGATTTTAACGTCTCACAAACCCCAGTACCTTTTTCAAAGATTGAAGACGTTTTCCAACTCCAACAAATTTGCTACTCGTAACTCTAAAGTACTTGTAATTCCCAAACACCGAACTGCTGTCTTTACTCGAAGCTTTTCCTATAATGCGCCAAAAATGTACAATTCCTTGCCAAGTGAATTAAGATCTTTCAATATCATGAATTTCAAAAAAAGATTGAAGTCGTATTTCAGAAGACAGTAGAGCACCATTTTGTCGACCACGATCTGTAATTAGGAACAACGAATTAGGAATTTATAGTCATATCTTAGTAATATTTACATTTTTTTCTGAGAGATATATTCAAGAGTGAAGTTGATTAGCTATCCAATTACCACTATTATAATTGACGTTTTTTTTCTGTTTATTCTTTTCTTTTCCAAATTAGTCTTAAGTTTATGGTTGAGTTGAAAAACAGCTTATGCTGACACTCCGCCCATTCATCTTTCTGATGTACATGTGTTGTATCTCATACTACTGATGATGAATAAGGTCGATTTATTATTATTATATAAATGGTTGTCTCGAAATATGTGGCGAAGATCAGGTCAATGAGCCTGAGTGCTTTCCTTTGACTTGAAAAGAAGGTGAATGAGAGGAATCATGAACCATGAAATGAATCAATACCGAAATCAACATTATTCTAGGCTGAGCCTTCACCGCTAGACGAAGTTATCAGATGCACCTCTGCTCAAGACTGTGTGTTCCTGAACCTAGCTATTGAAGACGTGAGTACTCAGAGGTAGAAGTGCCAAAACCCCTTCAACATACGAGTAACTGACCCAGCACTCTGAAAAAGATGAAAGTGTGATATTGCTCCTACGTGTTGAATATATTATTAAACCTCAAATCGAAAGGGCAGTACAACTGTAAGTGACTCCTTTGGCTTCTTAGTGAAGTTAGCAATGCTCGTTCTTCAATGTTTCACAATTCAGATTCATGGAAGCATATTTTTTTCCATAAAAGAGTGGCTGATATCCCATTCAAAAACATATGATGAGTTTTCTTTGAAGCGTCCAGTCAACTTTGAGGTTCGATTCTCCTGAATTCTTTGTGCATAGTTGGACAAAGCTGGTTTTAGACCAAAAAGAACATGTCATTCCTGGAGGAGAAAATACTTGTAGCTGAAGTAAATCCCAATCTGAACAAAAATACGCTTTTCCGAATACTTGATGTTGAGCCTAGAATTTGCTTTTATTATATGGAACTGTGTACTTCGAAGCAGTCTTCCTCATGAATTTATGTAAAATTCACTCAAAAGTTGGTTTTCGATAAATTGTTCCGCAACACATTCGTACAAGTTGTAAGTAACTTCGTATGATTTAAAATTCTGGGCTTCATATTGACTACCCAGCACCAGGTGGATTTTTTGACCAATTATGATTTGTGCTTTATTTGCTTTCTGAATTACATTTGAAAAAATTAACCAAAAATATCAGTTCCTGCTGTTAGGTGTATTGGGCAGATTTCTAAGGTGAAAATAGTGTTGGTGTCAGAAATCACACACAGTTGACTGGATTTCATGTTTCAGTGGCCACCTCCAACAAACTCTAAGTGAGAATAAAAACTTGGGTTTCAACCATTTCCACAGGAATATCTGAAAATCGATTACATGATCCAAACAATTTCCACGCCAAACGGATGAAAAATGCTCCAAATTATCGATTCCAGAAGATTTTTAATATTCGATAAGTACGTTGTTGAACTTGTTTTGTACTGTACAGAGATGTAATAACGAAATTACAATATTTCATGAATCAAGTAATTGAATGATTTCCCCACATTCCTGATATTTCAGTTGGGTGAAATTTATCTCGTAATAAAAATTTTACAACCCTTCATGGAGTAATGAAAACTTTTTTGTGTGACATAAATTTCATTTTAGTTTTATGTGCTATAGAAATGTCTATTCTATGGTAATATCTCTCGCATTAATTTTGTTTGCCCTCCAACTCTGATATGCTTTTCGATTTCCAGCATCATCGTCGTAAAACACGGTCATTGGGCTTGTACTCATTGAAACTGAAGAACTCTCATTCCTTTTTTTCTGTGCTGGGAAATTAGTAATTATAGCGAAGGTAAGAATAATCATCATTCGCATTACTGAGAGACTTTCCAAAATAAAGTGGCTGGTTGTGGTACCTCAGTTTATTCAATGTCAATAGATAGCAACAACTCGTCATCAAGGAGTTCAGTAGTTCTTTCGATAGAGGGCGTCAAAAAGTTGGTTTTAGGTTGGCTTCCGATAAATTTTGTGTGAGTAAAGCCATTCCAATACAAATAAGCTCCTAGCTCGCTCGAACACCATTTTCGGAACAGCAAAAACACAAACAATGAATCACTTTAGAAATCCATTGGTAGAAATGAAAATGTAGTCGGTCGTCTTCACTTGATTTTTGTTGATAGGGAAGATTATCTTCATTTTGTTTTTTTGTTTGCTAGAAACTGTTCCCTACTAAATATCTGACATGGCCCGGAGCATGAAACCGGAATGATGGCCTCCTATTCAGATTTTCATTATTTTTCAAATTACTTCCGTATAAAAATATCAGTTTCGATTGAAAAATATAAATATTTCAAATCCATTGATTTCACGTGTGATTTTCAGTATGATGAGTATTACAAAACTGCGACACGTGTTTCGTTATGCAACAGCGAAATTATTTTTTATCATTTCCTGATTATCTGTTAATTATTGATTGCTGATTCTGTAAACCTATTGTAGTGAAAATTTCACAGGAACCGTATGAGTATTTTTATGATATGGATGTTAATCAAGTATTGACAGTTCTCTTCAAGTCCCATAAATATATCGATATACATATCGCATGCATTCATTCAGAGTTTTGAATAATATAGTGTAGATGTAAGCACGTCTGCATATCAAGCGGAAGACCAGCGTTAAGTTCCCGCCTCGGGAGCATATCGTTCTGGGATTTACACGTTGAAAGGTAAGGCTACGTTAATTCATTGCTTGGATAAATTTCAACTCTGTCGACATACGAGCATGGGTTCACTAAGTGCAAAAGCACAGAATCAGCATTGAGTTGTGAGTTCTGAACCAGAATTATCAATGCTCTGGACCAGAAGAAGTGTGTTCTAGGTCTTTTTATAGACTTCGATTGTGTACATCATGAATTGTTACTTTCAAAAATATTCAGCTCGGGTATAGGAGGAGTACAACATACCTTAAAGAAAGAAGACAATGAGTGAAAATTGGCAAATGCATTAGCAGTGGGTCTGAAATTGGCCAGGGAGTACCTCAAGGATCTAATTTGGGTCCATTATCTTTCTTGGTGTTCGCTAACGATCTTGTAACATACATTACCAATAAACCACAACATTTGTTACCAGTTACGCAGACGACACCAACATACTAATAATAGGAGAAAACATGAAAAGCTTGAAGAAAACCACAGCAGATATATACAGCGAAATAAATCTTTGGTCAGAAAAGAATAACTAAAAACTCAACAAAGGCAAAACTGATATCATATTATTTTCTTATCGCAGCCTAAACAACATGGAGATATCTTTGAATGATGAAATGATAAGCCCGGTTGAAACAGTAAATATGCTGGGAATTGTTCTGGACCGAAAACTATCATGGCATCCCCATATCGATGCGCTTTGTACTAAATTGAAAAAATGTTGCTACTTCATTAGGTTCATGTCTAATCACTGTAGTATCAATGTATTGGAATCTTTGTATCACGCAAATTTTCATTCCCACATTCGCTATGGGATTCTGAACTGGGGCACTGGTGCAGCCGTGCAAAGGGTATTCCTAATTCAAAAATACGTGATAAGAATAATTGCTCAACTAGAATACAGGGAGTCATGCAGAAATGCATTCAAAGAACTGAATATTCTGACAGTCGCCAGTACATATATATTAGAATCGTGTGCATATGTATTTAGATATAAATCCATCTTTCAATCACATCAACATGAACACAATACTCGCCCCAAGGGTCTATTGGTGTCAAATGCTCATAGAACAGCATTGTATGAAAAAAGTGTAGATTTAAATGGCTGTAAATTCAACAATATCCTTCCTAAAAATATCAAGGATTCTTTCAGTTCTCATGTGTTCAAATGTAGGTTGAAGAAATTGCTGCTTCAGATGAACTGTTACACTTTTCAGGAATTTATCGAACAACTATAAATTATAGACTGAGTAAAAGCACATTCTTTTCTATAAATAGGCATATGCTTTTGACTACTCCAATTATTGTACATTGTTAGCAGTATTGCAACAACTGTACTTTTCAATTTGAGAAATAGTATTATTAATATCAATACTTTCAGACTGTTTGTGTTATTGTGTTGTTTATAGTATCTCAACTGAGTTTTATAATCTAGTTACCTGTAGTTATTTACATATATATGTTATTTTATTTTCACTTTTGGACTTGACATTTTCTTTGTTTATTGTGCATTAAATTTTTTTTATGTACTTTTCAACCAAAGAAAGAAATAGATATTATTATTATCATTGAGGGACGTCAGTCAGCTGGTTGAGGAAAAAATCCATTTTGAACCCACCCCAGAATTTTGTCATATATCGTTATAGCTTGAATGTATTCTGCTGTTACCCAAAAAATCATAAATCCACGTAAATTTCACAAATATGCCTCAGTTTGGCAGAAGTTACTCCGGCTTGATTTGGTTATGGCTACTTTGAACTTGCATCGAAAGTGAAAATATAGTAGCGTAGAATTTTTCGGAAAATCTTAAAACATTCAATAGGAAACCATGAATTTGCAGTTTAGAACAATTTCCAATTCTAAATGACATTTCGTCATATTTTTCGAAATTGAGGTACTTTGTTGCTGAACAGTTATTTTATGACCTATCATATAATATGCTTAATTCGAAGTCAGTCTCAGTGTATCTTAAATGCACTAGCTTCTGTCAGTGTCTACATTCCAATTGCGCCAATCATAGAAAACATTCTCATTTATCGTACACTGAGTAGAGCATTGAATATATTGTAACGAAATGTGCTGGCGCCGGCCCTGCCGACTATGGATGCGAATTGGTGCGACCGTTCCAGGAAAGATTATACCTGCGTGATCGTGGCTCACCCAGAATGTTCGATTGTCAAGATTTGTCTGGATGACTCTCCACTATATGAGCGCCTATATAAGCGGGAGAGGCTCACGCCGACGGCAGAATTTGTATAACAGAGAATTAGTGATTCGGCAGTTTTATTCAGAGCTAAGTGACGAGAGTTATTGAGAGCTAAGTGGAGCAGAGCTTTGTGCGGAAGTAGAATTTTTAGTATAGAGAGTTCAGTACCGAGCATTGGAAAGTTATCGGAGCGATTTAAGTGATTGTGTTGTATTGTATTGTGATAGAGAGTTATCATAAAAGAAGTTTAGTGTTGTTTGGTGTTTTGATCGACGAACCCAAGGAAATATCGTAACAGTGGTGTCAGAATTGAGATTTTCCAAGAGGGATATCGTAACAATTGTTCGGAGGAACATAATATTTTACCAAATAGCTGTACAGTAGGTAAATAATTGATCTTCGACAAAACTGCATTCAGTGTTTTGAGTACTTGTGTAGCGTATTTACTGAAAAGTCAATCACACAACTAAGAATTGATTATTCAAGTTGAATTTTCAAATTATGAGAATTATATAATCATATATTTCATTTCTTGTACTGATTCAACATTAAAAACTCTCTCTAAAAGTGGCACAACTAGAGCAAAAACGTATTTTTATATTTATAAAAATTCTCAATTATTCCATCTATGCTCACTGATCTGCAATAATACGAGATACCTCACATTGTTTTTATTACTATACATCCAACAATACCAACCGTATCACCATATCTGTATCCCTTGTCGTTGTCATTCCTCCTAAACTAATAACTGCAATACAACTGGATTACAGTCGTCGGGGAAAGAAAACCGTTGGCTTGGATGATAATACGCAGCACGTGACCAAGGATTAGTTGATCCGCAATATGTTGTCGATGTTATTTATTGATACTGACATGACCACTCAATTAGTATGAATATATGATTGTTTCCACATGCGCCCCGTACCTGCCTGCATTTCTATTCGGACAAGATTTGAGGAGATTTGAATTTATTACACTGGTGGTCTTGTCGATTGTACCCCTTCCGCCAATAATATGGGGTATATTTGAATATATTACAAAATGTGTTTCTCTGCTTGATGTTTCAGAATTCAATATAGTAGACGAAAAATCCTGTGCACTGACACTACCTTTAGCATTTTGATGTGGCACTGTATAGATGCCTCTTTGATTCCATCATCAGATTTGAAATGATTTCACCATTGACATTTCAGATTGACATTTTTGGCTTTGAAACCCAGATAATGATTTCACATTCTTAATATATACTCGGGAGATTCTTTTTGAGAACAAGCACGTGCTTTGAATGACTGTTATTAATATGAGAATCTTGCATTCGTCACATTGTCATTCATGTGCTCAGCATGTGCTGGACTAGATGTATGGTATGTACTAATTAAACTTATCCCATGTGATTAATATATGCTTATCAGCACATGTGAAAAAAAATGCACATAGGATTCGAACGTACCTCGATCAGACCATCTTTTCACAAATACAACGCTTTAACTACCTGATATGAGTTATACATATGGGAATAATTTAAAGAAAAATGAGAACGAATGGCCATTCTCGAATTTTTCAAATTCAGTCATACAGAGATAATTTTCTATATGAAATTTCTTCAAGGTGGATTTATGCAACAAGAACATTCATATCATATTAATTTATGATATTGAGGAAGTGTTTTCTCGCTTTTATTACCCCAAGTCAGTGTAAACAGAATTCGAAACTTCTATAAAAAAAATATGCGAATTGTTTAAAATATTGTTACGTCCTAGCGCCGGTCCTGACCAGATCGTAAACGCAGATGAGGAATCGCGTCGCAGCGAACGCCATTTTCCAAGAACTCGCAATGCCGCCTGGAGAATTCGAGACGCGTCATCGGGGCTTCTCTCGACGATTCTCGATTGGCACGCAGATATATATACGGGACAGGCTTAGCTGCGGAGAGAGAATTGGTATTACAGAAAGTTAGTGATTCGGCAGTTTTATTCAGAGCTAAGTGACTAGAGTTTTGAGATCTGAGTGGAGCAGAGCTTTGTGCGGAAGTAGAATTTTTAGTACGAGAGTTTAGTGCCGAGCATTGGAAAGTTATCAGAGCGATTTAAGTGATTGTGTTGTATTGTATTGTGATAGAGAGTTATAATAAAAGGAGTTTAGTGTTGTTTGTTGTTTTAATCGACGAACCCGAGGAGATATCGTAACAATATGGACAGAAGACTAGAAACAACAGCACTACTTACTGTGTAAGCGAGAATGGTTGCTATTAATGTGATGGATGAAATGTATAAAATTATATGAGCACAAAAAATACATGTGTGAATGATGAACTAATTAACATAAAAAACGTCAAATCAGTTAAAATGGATTATCATTACTTTTCAATAGTTATTCATGATATAAGAAATAAAACTGATATTTTATTTTGTGAGAAGGGAAGTTTGGGACACGAAGGCGAAGGCGGAGTGTTACATCCCTTCAAACAAAATAAAGTCACTTTTAGCAGGTATATCATACACAATTTTTTCTACAAACACCATTTAAAGTCCAAATTAACGCATATCTATTTTACATTAATTAATTGATAAAATACTAACCTCGTGATTATCAGCTTTGAATCCAATTTCATCTAATCTATTCATGAAACAAGTTGCCAAGGTTATCAAAAACAGAATTTGTTGATTTGTCTTTGTTGACAACTAATGTCAATAAATCATGAATTATTCTTTATCGTTTCTTTGTTCCTCGATGGAAAGTGATCCAGAAAATGAATTTCTACCGCCGGAAATTGAAGAAGCTGCCAATAAAGCTGCTTTTGAATTATTGCCTAGTAAGTCAAAGCGACAGTACGAGTTTTCATAAGATCGTTTCTTGAAATGGTGTGATCAGAAAAATGTCAGTGGCAAGGAGGCCAGTGAAAAAGTGCTTTTTGCATACTTTGAAGAAAAGTCCAAAATATGGAAATTGTCAACGCTTTGGTCGAATAACTCTATGTTGAAGTCGATGATGAACATAAATAATCATGAAATATGCAGATATTACAAGCTTATGGCTTTTTTGAAGCGAAAGGGTGAAGGATATCGACTGAAAAAGTCAAAAGTATTGACAAGGGAACAAATCGACAAATTTCTTGAAGAAGCTCCGGATGAAATGTATCTAACGCAGGAAGTTGGTGTTATTTTTGGTGATTTTGGAGCCTGTCGTCGAGAGGAACTTTGCGATTTGACATTAAATAATATCGAGGATTCCGGTACATCACTAGTTGTGCATATACCAGACACAAAAACCAATGTGCCACGCACCTTTGTTGTGAGAGTCACATTGTATATGAACTATTATAAAAAGTACATAGCCCTTCGTCCAGTGGATATTAATCATTCAAGAGTTTTTATGAAATGCATTGAAAATAAATGTGCCAGGACTCCAGTTGGAATCAACACATTTGGAAGATGCCTGCCAAAATTGTTGAATTTCTAAATTTGCCTGATTCCCATCTTTATACTGGACATTGTTTCCGACGTTCCTCAGCAAGTTTGTTGGCGGACTCTGGTGCTAGTCTTACTACAATTAAAAGACACGGTGGATGGAAGTCCAGTACAGTAGCAGAGGGTTATATAGAAGACTCGCAACAAAGGAAACAAAACATTGCGGATCAAATTTTGTCCAAAACTTCGGCGGATAACATTGTTCTCTGCCCTGGTACAAGCTTCACCATAATAAATTCTGTTACATCTACCAATGAGACTGGCCATGGAGTTTATTATCAGAATTGTAGTTTCACTAATTGTACGTTCAATTGAATAGACGCTTCATTTCGAATTATGTTCTTATATTTTCTCTACAAATAAATCACTTTTAGCACTAGTGCTAAAAATGATTTACTTTTAACACCACTGTCATAAAATGGCAACTCAGACACTGACAGCAGGCGTCAAAAATTATACTTTTACTGACGTTTGTAAAAAAAATATTTTTCAACATGTTACCGCTAAGTGCGGAAAAACACAGCGTGGTTGTGGATGTTAGATTAGAATTTTAATAATTGACATGTGACAAGAAATTGAAAAATGTGAACAGTTATGAAGTATGACATATACAAGAACTATTTGAATATTGTTCGAATGTATTTTGAGGAGGTGAAATTGTTATGGAACCCATTTTTTTTCCACCTAGAAATGAATAGGAAAAGGAAAAGATGCAAATTTGAATGACTATTTTGTCAGTTTTGTATCGTATTCTTTAGGAATTTGGTGATTTAAGTAATGAATTCATTGAAAAATTGCGTATACTTTCCGTTGGCGTCGTTTCAGAAGCTAGTCTGCCTCCTTTTTCAAAACTATTTTTGAAAAATTTCAAATAGAATACATACAGTGTTAAAAAAGTACACTTCTTGCTTGCTGGTTCACCCAATATATTTTTTTCTTATATCGCGAATAGACAGCAAAGACTCTTTCCAAGAAATGATTTGAAAACGTTGAATCATTTTCACCTAGTCGAAAGGATTGAAATGATTCGACATGAAGTTGTCGGATACGAACGATAGCGAAATTTTGCAATATCCGAGCTTAGGTTGGGAACTCAATCATCTAAAATACTTAGATATTAATAAACATATCGCCAGCCGGGCACTAAAAAAATGTTTTTGGCAACTGAAAACTTATGATAATGAAAAGTGTGAATACAATTTTAAAACTATTGAACGTCATCGATGACGACATAAAATCAACTCAATGGTACCAATCCATTGATGGAAATGCACTGGAACTTTCGAATTGAATTTCAACTTTTGCGCCTGTTACTCTTTGGCATTTGGTTGGCAGCACTCTCGATGTTGCCGCAATTTGTGTGAAGTGGTTATTTACCAATCAACAATTGTCATTCAAAAGTGACAGTTCTGTGTTTGCATCTTTTTGTTAATTAAATAATTGTGATTTCGATACGTCTATATCGAGTATCTGTCTCAGGCCCTTCGTAAACATACCAAAAGAAATTAAAACTATCGCTTCCAAGATTTGGTGACATCTTCGATTAGTTTTTCGAAAGAGAGCAAGATAATAATGTCTGTTTGCTTCCCTCAACGGCTGTTAGAGAGCTAAATTGTATACAACGTAGTGACTAATGTTCATAATCTACCGATAACCTTCTTTTAACATTTTGTGTAAGTAGAGATTCAATGGTTGATTATGTGCTAAGATGTTACATAATCAAGACTGATTTGTCAAAAGTGTTGATTTGAGACAACCCAGTTCGAATTGAATATTTTAAACCTAACTCTCCTATTCTTGAGTTACTATTCCTTTGAGGATATATGGATTAATATCACCTACCCTTTATGAAAAGCGAAAATATAGGTGAATCAAGAGAAAGTTCTGAAGTTTCTTCAACAAACAGCAGATACTGTCATATATATCCTTATGGAAATTCCGGAGAACAAACCTCTCAATCGCTAGGTTCGGGAGGTGCAACGTAGAGTAGGATTGTTGCCTGGCAATCTTGGTTAACATACCTCTGAACTCCATCCAGGAGCGCTCAAAGCGAGTTTTCCATCGGCCGTGCACGAGGAATGCAGCTAATATTAACTGGGAAAGCGGCAGTGCACCACTCCACTTTAATGGGAAAATATTTTATGAGCTTATATATTGCTGAACTTTTCCATTCTTTTTTATTTTACAGTGGAGCGCTTGCCTACGCCTTCTTCTGATCAATAATGTGGGTTTTCATTCGGCTGGAATATTTCGAGGATTCCTTTTATTTCGGGGTGAACGTGAAGTATATTCTTTTCAGGTCTGTTTACGTTTGTTTGAATGGTTGTAGTCCAAACTTCAACTGTATGAATATTCTATGGAAAAAAAATTGAATTGGAATTTGAAAAATTGAAATTAGAAAAGTGGTTAATTAATTTTGACCGTGCCAAATAATTGAGCCTGAAAACTACTTGTTAGTTCAACATATAAAAAGGTAATGTGCCTTCTGGTATGGGTGATATCCAAACTTTTGACCGTTCAATTTTTTTATGTAAATACTGAGAATACTAAAATATATGCACTTCTGGCTATTTGCTTATTGTGATATAAACTTTTACTAGAGATCAATTACCCTAACACCAAACTGATATTTTTACACTCGACGCGCGTTTCGTTAAAAAGGTTAGCATCTTCAGGAGAAGAAAATTGATACGGATCTGAAATTTGATACTGATTGATGCTACTCATTTCAATTGTGAAATATATCTGAATGACTTTTAGGGACGATATCAACCAAATCTAATGGTTTTTTTACCCACTCACTAGCTGTGAAAATATAGGTATGGTTCGCAAAATTTAAAAATTTTTGTACATCATTGGTGGCGTGATTAACTTTTGGAGCCCACCTAAACCATATTTTCATAGAATCATGGATATTGGATGATAATCGAAGTGATGGTATGTAAGAGCATATCAATGAAACATTGAACTTCCAAGAGTCCTCCTGTAGAATCATCTTGCTGCATTTGAAACCCATTTCCTCAATTAGTCTGCATAGTGACATGTGATATCCATAAAATAGTTCTTGGTCTGTGTAATCTTTTTTCAGTAGAGTTATATACTCTTCTGGAGATCGTTATCATATATTTTGAATACCTACACACAACCCTTCTAGGAATTTATAATTTCCTATTTGTGTAAACTTCAAATAGTGTAAATATTCCATAGAATAACACCTGTATCCTGAACGACAGTATTTGTGAGCCCCATTGTTACCTTTATGCATTCGAGACAAATTGAGAGCTTTGTTTTCTTTGACAATTTATTTGAGGAATCTTACTGACACCAGAAGAAAATCCTGCAATTACATTTTTCGATACGAATGAAGCAATTGATTTTCAATTAGAGGGACGGACACTCTGAAAGGCAGTGCCATCATCAACAAAAGGTCGATAACTTTCCATAATCAAAAGTCAAAAACTTTCATAGTACCAAGCTCCGACCAAAGCTGCTGCCCAGTCGGGTATGATTCAATGCCCTTCGTGGTTTCAGCCAGGGGAGTAGTTGTTTTCTCACAGGTGCCAGCCACAACCCACTACGAATTGTTCGAAAGATGATTTGATTTAATGCCAGTCTTCAAGTATGCCCATCGACTACGTCGAATGTTTTTTACCGAGAACTCAATGAACTCTAGAAAGCGCTCAATTGAATATTTCGGTATTTTTACGAAGACCGTGACCAAGATACTTGCTATAGAATGATTGTAATACAAAGCTTTTTCAAAACAATATATCTAACTGGTTCAGTTAGAAAATAATAAAGACAATATTATTATTATTATTCGTCGTAAATATTTGCCAATTGATGAAATAACAAATTCCGAATGAAGTCTACCAACATCGAAAGTTCTGCCTGCGGAATGCCTAAGAATGGTATGGGCAAAATTCTGTAAAAAAATAAGCTTTTCCATCGATGGATTAGTGATACTGGGTTGATTTTATGCCTTCATCGACGGCATGCAGAAGTTTTTGAATTATATACACTTCATCAACGACATCGATATTTTTGCAAAAAATTCAACAAATTGTTTGGTTATATTTTTTTCTTGAAAAATAGGTTGTAGAAAATGTAATTATAAAAGATGTTCGACAAAACATTTCCATTCCAATTATTGATGAACAGTCAGTCACAATTCCAAAACTTATCAACTATAATGGATCATATGAAAAAAGGAATGCTTTTTCGGGGTTGGTAACACAGATTATTACATGAATAATTGTGTCTGTTCTTAGCTAGGTACTGGCCTAGAATAGTTCAACCAAAAAGTAGGTATATCGAGGTTCGAGCCATTGAATAACTTCCACGAATCAGCCAAAAGCTGGCTTTCGACAAAAAGATAGAAGAAAAATATTTTCTGAACTAGTTCTGAGAACTGGAACAAATCTGGTTTCCGAAACGGTAACAAAAATAATTTTGTTAGGTATTAGTCCTTTATTTTTTTTTTCAATTCAGGTAATACTAATGAGACTAATAGAACGTAGTTTATTGGATTTTTTTGAGTAACGCAGCAATTTTCCAGGCAATTCAGGAGTCTGAACTTCTACACTTGTATGAATTTCAAATTGTTAAATTGTTGAGTAATCCTCCCAAAAACCTGAGGATAAAAAATATATCCACTACAATTTGACTTCAAAACAGTGAATGTCTACTTTCCTTTCGGTCACCTAATATATCGATTATTTATTTCGATATTATTTTCTGGTCACAATCATTTTTTCAACAGGACATCTATTTCTTGTTTGAATTTGAATGTCTTTTTTCATTTATGTTTAATCTTATTATTTGTCAAATTTTTATCCTCATTATTGCTCTTTGATTAAGTCTCAGCTATTCATTTTTTTATTTTGAAATTCATATATTCATTGTTTCACTTCATAATCACATTATTATTATTCCTATGTTGAAATTTTGATTTTTTTTAGCTTATCAGTTTAACCGTAAGTTTCGATTAAGTAAATTATTTAGACCCAGTGGTTCCCACTGTTATCTGAACTACGACCCATCTAAAACAATTCAAATCGGGACCCACTTCTAGAAAATTAAACCGTTACCAAAACGAATGAAGGGATTTTTTTGAAAGGGGGTTCAAATAAAATTTTCAATACTCGATCGAATAACCACATCGAAAAGCTATGTCTTTGGGAAGGATAAAATTGTTCCCTATGTTTCCTCAATACAGTTTTGACATCGACTTCAACTCGAATTACTTTTATTTTCAGAGAGTTTGATATGTGCAATTTATTTCGGTATTAGCAGGGCCCACTGAAAATTCACTCCCGACCCATATATTAGGAAACCCTAAGTTAGACAATGGACATTTTTTCGAAGCAACCCCAAATCAAAAAATATTTTTCTCGAATGAATCGTTATGAATTCATATAGTATGAAAATATCGACGACTGTCATAGATACTCAGAATGTCTCAGATTGATCATGAACAATAATGTGTAAAAACACGAAATTCACTTCATAATGTACTCACACAAATTTCTGGTAATGACAAATATCGATAAGTTAAGAAGTTCCTATGGATTTGAGTGAATTTATTCATTATACTAATGTGAAATGAAAAGTCGCATCTATTGTGGATTCCCCATATTTTGAATTGATCAGTATGACAAACACGTCTCCATCTATGGGGCGGTGGTGAAACCGCTTTTAGTCTCCAGTAGAGAATAATACATTATTGATTTTCGGTCCTGCTTCTAGAAAATCTTAGAGGTGGCACCACCGCACATCCATAGTATTTATTTTTCTTTTGTTTCATATTAAGCCTTTCAAACCAGGTTACCAATTTATTGACTGGATAGCAGAAATTTTAATATTGTATTTGAAGTAATGATAGTTGAATTTGGGTTTATGTTGGTTCCTCGTCCTTGAGGGATGACTATCAATGGTTCGGAGTGATTTATTAAGATGAGGATTGACGAATGACCGTTGGAAATAAATTTTCAGAGTTCCAAAGATCGCCGCCCTCAGCGCAACCAGTCCGTTTGAAGAATTTTTCAAATGGCGAATAATTGTCGGAATCTATATTGGAAGGTAATTCCTCCGTTCACGAGAGGTCGCTGATAGCTGATTGTATACATTCGAGCCAAACAAATAATAAACTATTTCAGAAGCAGTAAACAAACTGCAACGAAAAATATAAGGAATACATTGGGTGAAACGTGAAACCCTTGCGTGAACGGTGAAAGGTAGAAGGCATGATAAACAGTGGCTACAATATTAGCTGCTGTGCTGTTTGTCGTGGGTCAAAAATATTATTAGAGTTCTGAAAAATGTATTTTGTATAGCTGATAAAAAAACATCATTTCGTTTATTTTTTGTTTTCGGATAGGTATAACGTGAACAGTAGGTCGACTGTTAGTCTCTGAACCGTATGGAAGGGAACGATAACTCCCGGTCGGCGTCTACGACGCGACGTAACAGGAACAGGTACAAATTATATTTTTTGTTGGTGCGAAGGGTCCCCTATCACTCGGCTCTTGCGGAGAGTGAATTTGTGTTCACGTTTTATTTACGGTGGTGTAGGTAATATTCGTGCAGACGGTGCAGGCTGATGATAGATGATAACATTGTACTTTTTCTTTATAGGTATAATAAAATGTTTATTAATTAACTCGCTTATATTAATCAGCTTGACTAAAAATTAACAATGTAATAAAATCTTTGACATCAAGTTTAACCCACTTGTAGACGTCCGAATAATTTGAAATTTGGCAGGTGTTCTTAATTAATTAATTAATGGCGGACGAGTTCAGTAATTATGAACCGATTCTAATCCAAATTGGTATTTGAGGATTTGCTGGGTCGAAGATCATGATTCTTCAGTTAAAATTGAAAAATTCGAATGGCGGTTTTGAGAATGTTGTAAAATTTCTAAAATACATTTGAAATCGATTACGAGATATGTCAAGACTAAATTATAGAAAATGAATATTATAAAAAACTTTTTTAAAAACGCTTATATTCAAATGTCGTAAACAGGATAGAGCGCGATAACAAGGTTAGCATCTTCAGGAGAAGTAAATTGATACTCGAATCAATTTACCTCTACTGAAGATGCTAACCTTGTTAGCGAAACGCGCGTCGAGTGCAAACAAAATCAGTTTGGTGTAAGGGTAATTGATATCTAAAAATAATATTCTGATCCTGGTTATTAAAAAATTAAGAGCGTAGAGCGCTCATTAATCATTGCGAAAATGTATAGTTTCCTACGGCTTTTACTCATATTCTTCGTATTTGAATAACCAGGAATAACATTATTTTCCCTTTTTAGTGTTTTCAAATATGAGAGTGTTTTTTGAAAAGTTTTGTTTATAATATTTATTTTCGTATTATTTGCACAATATCTGATACATTTTTCGGTTGAAGATGGCGGGCAAGTTTTGTGATTTATGAACCGATGCTATTCAAAATGGGTATATTAATATTTTAGTGGTGAAAAATCCAATTTTTTGTCATAATTCAAGATGGCGGCTCTAAGATGGCAAGCGTATTTTATGCGGTGTTTTTTGGGGTCGAGGCTCACAATTTCTCATCTAAAATGATATAATTAAACGAGATGTGTTAGATAGGATCCTATTTGAAGTATACAGTGTGTAACAACGAAAACTTAACGGAGCTGTTGTTGAATATAAATAGTAAGATTTTGAAAAAAACCTCGGACACGTCGATTTCTAATTGAAGAGGACCACCTTTAAGACTATTATAAGATTTTGTCTAGTACGCACCCCCTCGGAGGGTGCGTCTGACGACTCTTATTTAGATAGGAAAAGTAGGTCGAGTGGCGCCTCGTGTTTTAAAGGTCTTTCGAATACCTTCACAACTCTGTTAACAGAAAATTTTTTTGACGATTTTTTGAAGGTATTTGTATTGAGTTTAACGTTTTTTAAAATAAGTCAAATGGTTTTCAAGGTACAATTTACATTCAGAACTTCCATAGAAAAATAAATTTTGGCTTTTTATAACAACCTGCCAATACGTGTCCATGTGATTTCGTATTTTTTGTTTATTACGAGGAGATTTTTTCGGGGGATGGGGTTGGTTACCGATCGTTACAAAAAAATTTCTTCTAACAGAATTTTGAAGGTATTCGAAAGACCTCTGAAACACGAAGTGCCACTCGACCTACTTTTCTAAATAAGGGTCGTCGGACGCACCCCTCCGAGGGGGTGCGTACTACAAAAAATCTGAGTAGTCTGAAAGGTGTCCCCCTTCAATCATAAATCGACGGGCTTTTTTTAAACGCCAATAGCTTCATTTCAATAATGAATTATTATATTCAATTTGCTTCTGGGGTCATTTGACCTTGCCAAGGTCATCTCACCGCGAATGGTATACAAGCAGTTTATCGAGTCGCATTGGGTTTTTTCTTGATGTCTATACTCATTTTTTGTACCTATAGGTGTATTATACTTCATATCTGCTCTTTTCAATGATTTTAATGAATATTTGACAAGGCAAATTTCACTACCACTACCTTCAGCATCCACAGTCGAAATTAGTATTTATCTTGTTCAGTCTAGGAAAAAAAATCCATGCAAACCACATAGAAAAGGAATCTCTCACACTATAGAATCCTTCCGCCACCAAGTACCGCTCAACCTCATTTTTGAAAGCTTCGTAAGTTTTCAGCATTTGTAATGATTTCGATAGTGAATAGAAAGGAGTAATTGCCGCATAGTGTGGTGATTTTTCTTATAATGATGTACCTATGACGGGTTGGTACAGTCAATTCATTGTTTTTTTTATCTAATTTTTCGATCAAATTTCTCCTGAACACTTTTGACACATTTCAAAATGTCGAAATTGTATTCACGGTGAAACAATTACAATTTTTTTCACATTAAATGCCACTATATATTATAGTTTCTATTGGAAAAAAGGCCAAAGACAAAAAAATTTGAAACACACAATCACGTTTTATATATTATTTGGCTCACCCAATACAATAAGAACTAAGACTTCTCTTGTTCGACGTGGTCCTCCCTAGCGCCACCTATGAGAAAATAGCCACATCACGTATGGAGCGGTTTTCGGCTAAATTTCACGTGTTTATGGCTGCCATGTTGAATGTTTCTAATAATGCTTGAACGAAATAAAGTTGAGTACAGAAAACTCATTTATTATGGACTTTTTGAAGCCTAAATTTGGCAGGGTGATTCTTCATTAGGTGAATTAGGTGCTGAGAACTTTTGGTTCCATTCTGAAACGAAAACTTGAAAAAATTACAAATGTTTGAAAATCAATATTTTCTTTTGTAGAAATAATTCGAGCCTCAAATTTTGTCATCACCTATTCCAATCCTTTATCTTTCGGTATACCAAATCCCGTTTCAGCCAGTTGTCATTTAAACGAATCGTCTTTTCGTAAAGTTGATGCTGCTCTGAGCATTATTGTCAATCCCCCTCTTAACGTATTTCATGGTTAAACGATGTGACTGGAAACTTCGTTGAAGAAGTTGAATTTTCTTGTAGAGATCAATAATCCTGACAACAAACTGGTGTTATACGTTCTCGACGCGTGTTTGCTAATGAACCGGGAGGTCATGACAGGTGACGTTCCACCATTTTTTCGTGCATGCCTTTTTAAGGCTTGATAACTAACCCAAAAATATCAGAGATAGTCGGGGTTTCAGCCCTCCCGCGCGTCCTCTTCATAAGGAAAAACGCTTTTCTTTCTGTAACAAATTTTCGTGTTTTTCCGTGATATTTTACTGCATGCCATTGTAATATACGGAAGTTAAAACTAATTGAAGCTCTGATAATTGATGGCATGCACCCCGCAGCGGCCCAAGATGATCAAAGGGTTATGAAAACCTGAAAAAAAATCAAGGAAAATTCCGTATTTTCAAATTGCATGCCGATGTGAAAAATTTAAGTTTTTGTAATAAAAACACTATGGAAAAAATGGCATGCACCCCTCGTAGGCCCAACGGTGAAAAATTTCCGGAAAATTCTGTAAAATTTTAACACCGATTTTCCGTGATTCCAAACCGCATGCCATTGAAAAAATACTTAATTCGTACCATTAATCGATAGAAGGGAATTTGGCATGCACACCAGGGTGTTGCAAAATAGAGGCATGCATGACGAAAGTTGCAAAAAAACACTGAGCAAATTTAGGTGACTTGTTTTTGCATGCCGTTTTGAATTTTATGAATTTACCTTATTTAAAGTCATGAATATGAATGGCATGCATGTAGCTACAGCCCAATACACAGAAATTGTGAAAAAATTGAATGAACATCAATTTTTTTATTGAAAAAAAAATCTAAAAAATGCTGTGACTTCTTTTTGCATGCCGCTATGTATTTTGTTAGTATATAATTTTTTGAGCCGAAATGCAAAATAGCATGCATGTAGCTTTATGACAATTGGTTGAATAAACAAAAAAATCGTCCGATTTAATAATTTTATTTTTTCCAAATTTTTTATGAAAAATTAGTGTAGAAAATCATTGTCAGCATCATAATTTTATACATGAAGTATTATTTATTATTATCATCATCAGTCGCTTCATCATCAACATCATAAACATTATAATGATCATTATCATCATCATCATCGCGGCCAAGTACAGACTCTTCTTCTGTTGTGTAGCCAATATCGGATTGGCAATCGCTGTCATCGTCATCATTTGATTCTTCATCCTTTTCATCATCGAAGTATGGATATATCGATATGACTTCCTCGTCATTAGCGCTGTTTTCTTTTGGGGCTATGAAAAAAAAAACATAGGTATAGGCAATGGCGTAGCGTGTAGCGTCTATCATAGGGTAGTAGTAACCTCCCGTGCTAGTCGACGTATGATAGGCCACGTTTAGACAAGAGACCGGGAGATTCGAGTCATTTGAATTATTTTTTTTTTACAATTCTTGAATGTTGGACTGTGATAACATGTATGTTATTTCAGCCGTCAACTTGAAATAAGGTCTATTCAAACATGCATTCAAGCATGCCATTTCGTATTTCAACTTAAAATAGTATCTACCAACAAAATACAAAGCGGCATGCTAGAAGAAGTCACGGCATTTTTTAGATTTTTTTTTCAATTACAAAACTGATGTTTATTAAATTTTTTCACAATTTTTGTGTCTTGGGCTGTAGCTACATGCATGCCATTTACATTCATGACTTGAAATAAGGTAAATTCATCAAATACAAAACGGCATGCAAAAACAATTCACCTAAATTTGCACTGTTTTTTTGCAACTTTCATTATTATTAATAATACGATGGGCTTATTCAACTTGCATGCCATTTGAATTAGATGATTATTCCATTTTAAAATTAATATTTATCCTTATTAGAAGTGATTTGGAATCACGGAAAATCGGTGTTAAAATTTTACAGAATTTTCCGGGAATTTTTCACCGTTGGTCCTACGAGGGGTGCATGCCAATTTTTCCACAGTGTTATCATTATAGAAAATTCAATTCTTTACATCGGCATGCAATTTGAAAACACGGACTTTTCCTTAATTTTTTTTCAGGTTTCCATAACCCTCTGATCATCTTGGGCCGCTGCGGGGTGCATGCCATCAATTATCAGAGCTTCAATTAGTTTGAACTTCCATATATTTTGATGGCATGCACTGAAATATCACGGAAAAACACGAAAATTTGCTACAGAAAGAAAAGCGTTTTTCCTTATGAAGAGGACGTGCGGGGGGGGGCTAAAACCCCGAGTATCTTTGATATTTTAGGGTAAGTTATCGAGCCTCAAAAAGGCATGCACGAAAAAATGGTGGAACGTCACCTGTCATGACCTCCCGGTCTATAACAAGGTCAGCATCATGAGGGACAAAATAGTCGAGTGCAAATAAAATGAGTTCGGTGTTAAGGTAGGTAATTGATCTCTATATTTCATTGTTAGAAAATATTCAGCATGCAGAATTATCGTAATGTAATGTCGTTGATTTGTTAATAATTTCTTTTTAAATGATGAGTTTTGGAACCTTTGGTGTAAAAGTTTGAAACTTTTCCTAGAGATCAATTACCCTAACATCAAACTAATATTTTTGCATAAACACTTGACATAGTCAGTGGGCATACTTGAAGACTGGCGTTAAATCAAATCTTCTTTCGAACAATCTGTTCAGGCCAGTCTCAAATTTCTTCACAGAAGTAAATCCTGCATTTGCTTTCGTCGTTGTTCGCATCAGCTTTGGCCGGGGCTTGATACTCGTGTAGGAGTTTGATTTTTAATTATGGGAAATCATCGACTTTATGTTGATGATGGCACTGCCTTGCACTGACGAGTGGCCAAATGGCCCGAAACCGGTCTGCAAGTGTGTCCGTCCCTATAATTGAAAATCAATTCCTTCATTTGTATCGACGAAAGCAAATGCAGGATTTACTTCTGTGAAGAAACCTGCACTGGCACCTGGTCGGATATAATTCAATGCCCTTCGTGGTATTAGCCAGGGGAGTAGTTGTTTTCTGACGGGTGCCAGCCGAAACCTACTGTGTAGGTAATTTGAGACTGGCCTGAACAGATTGTTCGAAAGAAGATTTGATTTAACGCCAGTCTTCAAGTATGCCCACTGACTATGTCAAGTGTTTTTACATTTTCCTCGCAGGAGGAATGGGCAAATTCGGTTTGCTTTTGGAATACCTCTTCCATTGGTAGATGGCGTAACAACTTCGTTGTTCGCATCAGCTTTGGCCGGGGCTTGATACTCGTGTAGGAGTTTGATTTTTAATTATGGGAAATCATCGACTTTATGTTGATGATGGCACTGCCTTGCACTGACGAGTGGCCAAATAGCCCGAAACCGGTCTGCAAGTGTGTCCGTCCCTATAATTGAAAATCAATTCCTTCATTTGTATCGACGAAAGCAAATGCAGGATTTACTTCTGTGAAGAAACCTGCACTGGCACCTGGTCGGATATAATTCAATGCCCTTCGTGGTATTAGCCAGGGGAGTAATTGTTTTCTGACGGGTGCCAGCCGAAACCTACTGTGTAGGTAATTTGAGACTCGCCTGAACAGATTGTTCGAAAGAAGATTTGATATTTTTGCACTCGACGCGCGTTTCGCTAACAAGGTTAGCATCTTCAGGAGAGGAGTATCTATTTTCTTCTCCTGAAGATGCTTACCTTGTTAACAAAACGCGCGTCGAGTGCAAAAATATCAGTTTGGTGTTAGGGTAATTGATCTCTAGAAAAAGTTTCAAAATAATTTCTCTTTATTCCTGACAGTTTTTTTCACAATTTGTACATAAGCATTCTTTGAACAACGTTGGTATTATTTGATGAAATCATTGAATCAATTTATATGGGCCCTTTCAAACTTAAAAACATTTTGTATGGTTGAATATTTATCTTTTTAAACGTTAAATTTTCTCTGTAGGAATTGTAATGAGATGATCTCTTTCAGAAATGATATTCCTACACAATTCCGCAGCGTCGTACAAACAGAAAGTCAGGACAAAGGACGAGTGATTAGGCGTGAGGGTACATGGAGCAAGAGAAACTCAATGGAGGCATCATTATTGTCAAAACTAACCCAAGAGTTTTTCGAATAAAGAAACCACTGGATAAGAGAATAGGAACAGAAAAGCGCAGATCACCATTTTTTTTATTTTTCACTCTTGTGTAAAGGGTAAGATAGGGTAAATGTGAACGCGTTTTTCATGAGTGAAACAGGTGAGCAAATTTCTTCTCATTAAAAGAGCTATAGTTTTAAAAAAAATCAGATTGAGGTAATCGTCATATGCTACTATCTGCTTAAAAAGTTACATATCATTATTGTGATATGACAACTCGAATTCAGTACAAATTGGTTATTGAAAGTCACAACCTTGGATCACATAGATTTGGGGCAAGTGTGAATGCTGTACTTCTCTGTCAGGTGATTATTTGCACCATGAAAATAGAGCGAATATGGTGGATTGCTAGTTTCGAAAATAGTGTACAGTTCACTTATAAATAGCATTGGTGAAATATTGAAGAATTCGATGTAAGCAGATGAAGTGTCGTTAATGAAACAGAATTTTATTTGATGAAGGTTCCTTCAGCAATGCTCAAGAGTGGAAATCGTAAGAAGTCAATGGAATATCACAGAGATATGAAGGAGAAGAATACTAAAGAATCAGGAAAAAGAAAGCGCATTGTGATATGACTTCCAAAAAGACCGGGATTTTTTTTCTTGATTTTTATATTGAAAAAGAATGGTAAGCAGTTAAGAAAGTAAAATGATGTGTACTGGGCGCTTAAAGAATAGAAAAGTATGAAAAAAGCGGGATGAGCCCTACTTCGGTACTTTGAAGGGTCATAGCTCTCCCCACAAGCGTTTTAACATAAAATGACCCAATTTTTCTCTGAAATGCGGACACATTACACGGGTAGAAAACAGCATTGAGTTCGAATCTCATTCAGTAGTGCTATTTTCTTCTTCGACAGGAATTGGGTCAATACATATCCAGAGCAGCAGGTACTATGGTATTGGTAAAGGGTGGGGGACGCAAGCGTCAGCGACTAGGCCCCAGTGGGCCTTTTTCGCAAACCCCGGCTCCTCCACTCACTCACCCCATGGCGGATACCTGTTCGAACCTCTTTGAACTTCTTATGAAGGTCGAAATATCCGTCCATTGCAGAGTACAATTCCTCTTCCTCAATAGTGGCGGCTCCGACGACGTTTTGTCTGAGTCTATATCTTCAACATGCAGAAAGGAATTGGGGAAATTCTTCCTCCACTTCATATTCCCTGCATGGTGTAGCATTTTATTTTTTTGGGTTACGATATTTGAATATTCTCACATTTTCTACCACAGCGTCATTTAAATAATGGCAATTTTTGGTTCATGATCAGCTTATGAGTGCGCGAAAACCTTGTAGATATTTATCGTTCTAACAATTCCTCATATTTTACTCGATAAAGTATCCTTTACCATTCAATAAACTACTTTCACCTATTCTCTACAAGAGGGCACTGTAGGTATGTTCTTCATATTCAAATCTCTTTTCAAATTCCAAGAAAACAGAAAAGTGCTCACCTTATAAAAATACACTTCGATATTCTCCAGTCTTTTGGAAGTGATGTGATATTTCGTCTTGGCAAACGCCTTCCTGAGTTATTAGCAGACTGCTTTTACGCAATATCTTAATTGGATCTGTTCATTGCTAATAAACTAAACTTCGTCAATCACTTCTAATATTTCAATTGGTTTAACACCTATCCAATTGTTTGTGTCATTGAATGAACTCCTGGGAAAGGGGTTCTATCGGAGCATAAACAAAGCTTCTGTTTTGTATACCTTCACGGAATAAGGGTCTAATATTTTGAACAAATCGTTGGCGAATTTAACCTGCCTGATTTTCTTCACTTTGGTATCCTTCGAATACTGGGTTTGGAAATCCAACAATTCTTCTAGCGCATCGAAGAAACAAGGACTCCAAGAAATCAACCTTGGAAAATAAGGCCAGAGCCATTTTTTTATTATTTTCTGAAATTATTTGGTTAACTTTATCTCCTTTTCTTGACGTTATCTTTCCTACGTCACTCTTGTACACTTATTTAAAGTTGCTGTTCCTGCCTACCTATATATGTATATTGATAATTTTGATTTTTCACATGGTAGTTTCATCGAAACAAAACTGCAAATGAAGCAGACATAACATCCTTTTTGTAAGGCCAAACATAGTACTATACGAAAGCTAATTTGAATCACGAGCCTGAAACCTGATTAAAAAAAATCTTTACCATCAAATTTTATAGGCATCGATATATTTGTTTCACAAACGTACCATCTCAAATGCTTAACTACCAATCTACTCAATCTGTTATTTCTACTCAACTTTTCATTAAATATATTTTTTTTACATTTTCTTTTTTCTTAGTCAATAAGGCAAATTTTGACTCCGAATTATAATTTCCGTGGTTTGGATAATTTGGGTAATTTAAAAATCAGGTGGCGCTCAATATTTTCACTTTTCTTTCAACATAAAAAAATATAACAAGAAGTTTCCTCCAACTCACGACTTCAAAGCTCCCAGACGAAGAGCACCGGTGCTGTGTAACAAAAATACGTTACAATGGTAGGTCTGCCTCAAAACTTATGAGAGTCAGATATCTCCCGAGGCTGCAGTGTCCAGTTAGAACTCTCACTAAAAGTCGGAGTTCTTCGCGCTTTAGCATCAGTTTCTTGGCCGTCCTTGCCTTGTCGGGCCCTGATATCATCTGCTTTGACTGCCTACAGCCATCTATTTCTCTCCACTACCGAGTGCGGGCCGAGCAGGTCTACACAGGTAGATATGAATTCCACATCACAGAGAACAAAATACCTAGTTACCAGGGACAACCTTGCATAAAGGTCACAATTCTGAGCTGTCTACCTACAAACACGGAATCCAAGATATTTCATTAAGTATAAATGAATGTACTTATATTGGAAATATTCTCTGTTTAATTTATTCAAGTTTGAATTGTCACAATTGATGTTTTTTGTGGAATTGCCGGACTAACATCTACTCTTCATATCTACCAATAATCAACTAAAACCATAACGTCCATTTGACCTAGTTGTTAGAGTGCTAGCTCTCTGACACGTTCTACTTTATCGAAGCGGGTTCGAGTCTCACCCATATCCGACTTTTTTGGCCTTTTTTTCAATTACTAATTATATATGTATCGTTCAAGATTGAATTGAATAAAGTTGCTTTCCTTTGAGTTTTCCTAAGAGATACTTCTGAAATATTCACCTGGTCGAAGAAAAAATCACCTGTACAACTTGAATGGATATTGGCTACATCGCCCTCGAACGTATGAGCCCTCGCCTATTCGTCCTCGTGCGATATGGCCACTATATCCACTCCTGTTACACAAACTAGTATTATGGCAATAGAAGGGCAAAAATCAAAGGAATCTTACAATTATTTTTCGAGCTATGAAAATGTCAGAATTAGTCAAAAATAAAACACCACTGGAGAAAGCTTAAATGAAAACCACTACTAAACTGATAACAGTTTGTCTACGAGAGTCGTCGAAATGAAGCTACGAAATAAAATGGAAATATTATCTCGGGCTAAAAAAATTGGTCTGGATGACCGTCCAAGTATTAGATGAAAATCGAATGAAACTGTATAAAAATGATGGCGCTGTCAGAAAACAAAAGTAGCCACTGGAAAGAGCACTAAAAAAAAGCCCACGTAACTGATATCATCTAGCTTTGGATGGCCGTCGGAGTGGCAGTAAAAAATAAAATAAAAATATGATTTTTTTTATAATAATTAGTCTCGAATTCTTATGTATTAGTGTTTTTATATACTTCACTTAGCCAAAATTTTGAATTAATGAACCAGAATAAAAATTTTCTGTCACTCTTGTGAAATGGAAAAATAAATTAAGCATTTTGAGTTGAAAACAGTTGAGACGAAAATATTATCTGATTTGGCAGAATGTAATGAAGTCGTGAAAATGAACAATAATAAGGCAAATTTCAATATAATTCACAATACATAAAATTTCAACGAACTCTTATGTTACTTGCAACAACTAAAAACCAGAAATTATTGTTCTCACTGAGACGAGACAAATTCAGGATCTGAATTTATATCACATCGTTGGTTATATATAACATTGTATACAATGAAGGAATGTACAATCAGAACGATGGTACAGTGATGTTCATTAAATCAGATCTTGAGTTCACATATGAAATAGTGAAGTTGAGCAATGAAAACAACATCATTCTTTGCAATATTAATTTCAATAACAGAAGCTTATCTATTCTTACTATGTACAAAAAACCCTCCTTACTATTGTAAACATTTTGTGAATTCTTTGAAAACATACCTCACACAATGCGAAAATAAGGCTGATTATTTCCTTTTTCTTGGAGACATAAATATTGACATAATGAATGAAAAAATGGATATATCAATTGTTCTAAAAAAAAATTGTTCTAAAATTGTTCGTTTTCGTTAACCAGCTGACGAACGTCAACCCTCAAAAGTCGAAACTTGTGCGAGCAATGGATCAACGAGGCCTTACCTTTTAACGTGCGATTACCCAGCACGGTTGAATACCTGTATGTTATGGGTGAATTTGAATCAATATCTCTGATAAATAAGTATACAGGGGTGACAAAAAACCCAAAATCTTGTCTGGATCATATGTTCATTAGAACTAAGTCTGATACTGATTTTTTATTACCTACCTATTATCATTACAAACAAAACTCACAGATCACTATACTACATTTCTCCAAATAGTACTAGATAAAAAAATAATGAAGCTGAAAAGTTTTTGAACAATGGTACAACAGTGGACTATATCAAACTTAGGGCGCATCTTCAGACAGTTGACTGGGAATCAGTTTATCGCGTAAGTAATGTAGAATCTGCAACAAAAATATAGAAATCATAGATGATAATATTTCAGAATGCAAAAAAAAGCCCAAGCAAAGAAAAAAAATATGCATAACTAACGGAATAATCAATTCAATATATACTAGAGACAGGTTGTTTCAAGAATATCTACGGAACCCAAATGATGACAATTTGAAGATGAAGTATAAACTCTATTGATATGAACTGAACAGTTCCATAAAAAAAGGACGGATTCCTTTAATATAAAAATGATAACACAAAATTATTCGAAACTGTGGGGGATATTCATGGAAAAAAAGCCAATAAATAAAAAACACATATGAATATAGATGAAAGATCCACAGATAATATTCCCGAAATTGAAAATAACTTCAATGATCATTATATTGATATAGGCAAAAAATTAGCAGACGATATAAAAGCTGACCCAAATTATAAATGTCCGAGCAGAAATATGAATAATCCAATGTCGACGTTTTTATTTCCCACCTATTCCACCGAAATGAAAAACATAATCCTTTCATTGAAAAACAAAAAGCGGTGGGGGTCGATGGAATTGAAGGCTGAGCTATTGAAAAATACAATTCCATTCATTATTGAACCATTAGTATATTAAATAAATAAATCTTCCACAGACGGTGTTTTTCCATCCCCACTGAAATTGACACAAGTGACCCCAATCTATAAAAGCGGAGATAATAATGAAATTATAAACTTTCGACCAATATCATTGATCACTTCTGTAGCTAAAATTTTCAAAAAAATTCGACTGTCGTCCTACCTCAAAAATTATAATATCCTCTCCTGTAGCCAATACGGTTTTCGAGAAGGTTTGTCGACCCAAGATGCAATTTTAGATCTGACATCTGAAATGTACTCTGCCATGGATAACAACAAGGCATGTCTATGTGTCTTTATAGACCTGTCGAAGGCATTTGACACAGTCAGCCACCCGCTCCTTCTCAAATCACTCGAAAACGTAGGTGTAAGTGGAATCACATCAAAGCTGTTTCAAAGCTACCTGCTAAACAGAAAACAATGCGTGAAAATTGGAAACTACAAAAGTGACTTCAAGAATATAGAAAATGGTATGCCCCAGGGCACCATTCTGGGACCAATTCTTTTCAATATTCACCTTAACGACTTATTCGTAATCCCAACAACAGGAAAAATCTTCACATATGCTGATGACACAGCCATTTTTTATAAGGATACTACTGGACTCTCCTGAAAAATGAAGTAGAGGTTGATCTCGAAAATATCAGAAAATGGTTCTCACATAAACTCCGCACAATAAATTTCAGCAAATTGTACTACCTACCAATTTATGCTTCTGTGCCTTACTTACCATCTTTTACTTCCCGTTAAACAGTTCAAATATCTCGGGATCATCATAGATGATCAACTAAAATGGGAATCGCATATCATCTACGTAATAAAAAAACTTCAATTTTCAATGCATCGTTTCAGGGTTCTGAGAGATATGTTAGACAAGAGGACACTTGAAATTTCGCACTTGTACAAACGCATATAACATACGGGTTTACTGACATGGGTATCAGCTGGGAAGACCACAATGAATAAATTGATAGTAACACAAAAAAGAACCCAATAATTTTCAAAAAAAAAGAACTCACCCAACAGATGTTCCTCATCTCGAAACGAATATATTTGATCCCGTACAGATTTTTTTCTTCATATCAATAGAAAATGTTTCAAATCATAACACAAACATCCGGAAATTTTAAAACAATGTTCATGAATAAAGTTGTAGGACAAAAAAGCTACAGCTACCTTAGTCTCAAATTATTCAATTTTCTACCCAATCGAATGAAAAATTCAAAAATCAGAATGAATTTAAAAAACGATTGAATGACTACATCACTAGCCTACCAGGTACAGACATACATAAAATAGGGTATTCCTAATATTTCTATGGTTACTGGTTTTCAACCTTCGCAAATGATGTGGCTTTATTATGTAAATATATATATTTTTAGAGTTCTATTGGTAAATGTCCAGAGCTGAATATGAATGTTGTACTTCTTTTATAAATTTCATTTTACGTGATTTCAACTTCTTGATTGTAATTCTCACAGTCACACACAAACTGGAAACAGTTTACGTGACTTTCCGTGTTATTAACTTATCCTTTACTATGTTTATATTTTATATTGTACCTGAAATTAATAAATATTATCATTATTATAATCTGATATAGGTTTCAATATTTGGAGTATGTCGCCAGTTTCTTACATGGAGATCCAATTGAACTCACGGTGGGTCTAAGAGGGTGACTTGCTTTATGTATATTTGGTAACCAATGAAAATGTGTTGGTTTACTGAAGTGACTAGCGAGGTGAGTGCGTTCTGTTTGCGAAAGTGTGTCTTCGTATTTCAGTAACGTTCTGTTCATTTTCTGTTCAATGGATTTTGTTGAGTCTTGTTTCAGTTCAGTGTACACTTGTTTTAATGTAACTGATATCTCTTGGTTATGTATCTTATAGTTTGTGAGCAATTGTTTCAATTCCTTTTCATATTCTCCTGTGACTAAGATAACTGTGACATAACTCTTAGCAGCTGACAGAATTCTTAAACTTTCATAACATCGTCGAGATTTCATTGCAATTTCTCCAAATCTGTTCAAATTACTTCTAAATCACTAGGTTTTGTGAGTACCCTATTGCAATCAGTTCTATATTTACCAGCTACTTGTGGCGTCAAATTAGGGACTGTATTCTCTGTAGCTATTATCATTTCAAATATAGGTGTATTTTCTGAAGTAACCGAAAAATTGAAATCTTCTGCTGATAAAAGTTTTTCATTGATATTCAATAGTCGAGCTGATCAGCATCAGCAAAGTCCTTCGGCTTCTGCTCACATAACTAAGTTGAGGAGTTTAAAATTTTTGATATCTTTTCAAATTCAAAACGGGAGATAATCAATAATAGATTATGTTCGATTACAGAATTTTTTGTGAATGCTAGTAGTGAATTGAGCTTGTTAAATGTATATTATATATTCAATATATCACGAAATTGTAAAATAACATTGCAGTGCCAGTTTGACCAAGATTTCAACTGAATTGCATCACTTTGTCTCTGATTGCAAATTTCCAGCAGAGGGCGTACCGCTCATCTTGAAATCGTAATATACCAGCTATTCTCTAACACAACGTTGGCAACCCTGAAATTTGAGGTATATATTGCATGTACGAGTGAATTCTATTCAATTCAGGTCGGGTTATGTGGATTTATCAGTGAAGATTCAGCAACCCCAGTGAGAAGTATTTCTGAAAAGAGGTAAGAGAAGATTCAGGTTCATTTCAGAGAATTCTATGAGAAAATTCATCTTCAAATGTATATAAAACTGTGATTTATGGAAGTAATGATATTCTTGTATACGGTTTCATTGCTTACCAGAAGAATTTCGAGTGAGTTTTCTTCTGAATGAAGTTTTTCATTTCACCGATCTGTGAATGTGGAAACATTAGTATGTAGGTTTAAAGAATCTTTCACCATTTACCTTCTTCATTGGAACAAAATAAGTTGTGCAAGTCATTCCTGTTCATTTCAAACTAAATATTTTTGACCGTCTATAGTGAAATCAAGTTTTTATTGGAACTGTTCAGTAATCAACTTCAATGTGCCTGGAGTGAAGTCATTCAGAGAATCAATCACTAATGAATGAATTGATGTTCATTTACACAAAAGAATTACATCAAGAACTTGTCTTCGGTTCATGAACTTGTCTTGACTTTTATCATTCTATCGATATGTTATGTCATGGACTGGATAAGATGATTGGAAAAAGGTTTTGTTCAATTGATAAATCACCGTGTAATCGAAAATTGTATGTCCTTCGACTCTAACTTCTAATGTTTTTTCAGGTGTCGTTATGGAAACATTGCTGCAAAAGTTGGTCAAAAAACTGGTTTGTATTTCCTGCTCAAGTCAGCTGAAACCTCCTCTGAAACAATGTTCCATGGGTCATTTCTGTTGTGAGAAGTGTGTGGAGTCAGGTGGAAAATGTCCCGCCAAATGTCAGTCGGAGAGAGGTGCAAAAAGAGAATATTTATTGGAGAAACTGTGCTTTGATATAACTCTGAAGTGTTCTTTCGCATCTGCTGGATGCCATTTTGAAAAAATAGGTACATTGGTTGCAAAACATGAGGAGACTTGTGAATACTCCTCGATTGAAAGTGAAAACCTTTTATTCGAGGAACATACCAAAGAGACCAGCCGCCAATGTGAAAAAGGAGAATTGAATTTGAAGAATGATCTGGATTTGTCGAAAACAGATAACCATAATGTGCAGGGTGAGTTGAAAAATTCCAGTTGGGATCTTCATCGTGACTCTATTGTGGTCGGATACTGTTTTTTAGAACTTTGAGAAATAGTTCTCATCAATCGATCGAATATTCTGAAGTTCGATGAATATTTAGAGAAATTTTCCATGAAGTTCCTTCGAAAATGTTCCAGATATTTTTACATATTTCTGATCCATTCTTGAATCATGATAATCTCATTCGATTATACTTTTCGATACTAAAAGATCTATAGATTCATTTCGTTCTCCTACGAAATTTGGAGAACATATATTGTTAGCTCCTTACTCATTTCAGCTATTTCAGGATTGAATCTGATTATTAACTACAGTATATGGTAAAATTGAATGGGAAATTGAAGAAGACGTGGTGATGAAAGTTCATGTTCCAACCGTTATGTGGTGGAAATTGTGCCTACCCTCAGATAAGCAATTTTTTTGTACCTTCCGTAGACATTACTACTTCCTGTACAAAAATCAATACTGGATAACTCAAAATATTCAGAGAACTTTCGACAAAGGTTGCATCTTCGGGAGAAGAAACCTGTTAACTATTTCTGTCTCTCCTACCAGAGATATTAACTTGGTGTGCGGAACAGCTGTCGGGAGTGAGTGACGAAGTTACTGATCTCTGTTGAACGTTCTCTGTACAACTCCTATCTTACTGAATCTTCAATGATTCGACCTAAAAATCTTACCATTATGGATATGGTTTCAACATCATCAAAACTGAATCTTTCAATCTTTCGGCATATCCTCACAAAAATCGAACATTATTGGGAAGTGTGCGACGTGGATGACAATATATGTGATGAACATCAGTCATTTTTTCCAATTCATCCATTTACAGGTTCCCAAGATCAATCAGTAGAAGAAGCTATCCTTGCTGAACTGGAGTGTCCTGTCTGTTTGATGCGAATTTCACCACCAATATTCGAGTGCGCTAATAGTCACCGGATCTGTGGAAAATGTTTCCATCGATTGGAAATATGTCCCGTGTGTAGAGGCTCGAAATCCAGCATGACGAATAGTTTTCTTGAAGAGATATATTTCATGCTGAATGTGCCTTGTAAAAATTTCGAATATGGATGCGAGTTCCGTGGAAGAGGTGATTCCATAATGGAACATGAGAAATCATGTGGATTCGTTTTAGGCTCGTGCCCGTTGAGGTGGATGGGAATGTGCACATGGCAAGGACTGATGTCAGAGTTTCAGGATCATTGCAAGATATTCCATTCCCTTACTGTTAGTACAGAATACAGAAACAAATTCAGGACTCTGACAACCACCTTTCCGCAGAAAATCTGGAAGGTGAAAGTTAGCAACCAGCGGAGGCGCCGATGTTCGTGGTTTTATTCAGAGTGAGAGTGAAGCTATTGAAACGCGGAATTTGGATGAACGTAATGCATACGTTTCGGATATATTCTGACGAATTAGTTTATGCTCTGGGTTTTGTTCAAGAAATAAATAAAGACTCCATGTTCACTCCAGAAACACGTGTTTTTTTCATAATAGAAATTTTCCGTACTTGGATCGCTGCAGTTTCCGATATAATTTTGTTTCAGTATTCTGTGAATCTGGGTTCGAAATGAAGCCGTTGGTTTTCAGAAGGAATGCCAGTAGGTATGCATATTGTTATAACTACATTTATTTATATATTGATCTTCATTCGATTGTGGCTGCAAAAATATGGAAGAGTGATTCGTTTTACTGTAAACTACCTGAGCGATAAGAAGTGTAGTGATCAGTTTGGGTACGTTTTGAAACTCATCAAGACCAGATCTCGAAAAAACATTTTTGTGGCGTTGGTGTGGTCATTTAGATAACCAGAGTTAGGATCGAATGTCCTCTTCAAATCGACTGAAGAGGATATTATCAAATATTTGAAAATAATCGATGGAAGTGTGTTCAATTATTTATTAATTTATAATTGGGATACAACAGGCAATATGCCCAATACAGTATCCACTTAATATGACATACATACTTTCAGACTTATTTGAAGTGTTACATGTGGTTGACAGATAAGTACAATACAAGTGCGTTGGGTATAATATAATGGTATAAGATTCTAATTTTCAATCTCACTACTTGAGTCTAACAAAAAGTAGTATATCTTATGATCACAGAAGACTAAACACAAAAGCTACAGACTTCCCGGAATGTTGTTCAATAATAATCGTCTGATACATTTTTTAAACAAAAGGAAGGATGTATTGAATATATCATACTCATTGAAAAGAGTGTTAAAATTTCTAACCATTCTATTAAGGGGTGAATTACAGCATGAATTTGTACTTTTGAGAGGGACATGAAATAAATTAGGACACCTTAGTGGTCTGGATGGCGCATTAATATTTATTCTTTCCAGAATGTCGGCACAGTCAATATTTCCGTTGAATAGCTTATGTAGGTTAAATGCATCGTTAAAGATTCTTCGATTTTTCAGAGAAAGTATTTTGAATTCATTGCAAATCACAGAGAAATCATCAGCTATGGGTGTTTGCGTTTTAAAGGAAAGATATTTTAAAAATTTTTTCTGAACATTTTCGAGACGTTCAATATAAACTATGTATTGTGGGTTCCATATAGAGGTAGAAAAGTTCAATTGGCTAAAAACGTATGCATAGTAAAGGGATATTATCGCCTCAGGTTTGGTTATGAATTTAGTTTGTCTTATAATGAATCCTAACATTTGAAGTGACTTCTGAATAACATTATTGATATGAATATCGAAGATAAGTTTGCTATCAAATGTGATTCCCAAGTCTCTTACGTGATGGTTACGTTTCAGAAGTACACTGCTGAGGGTGTACTGATCATCGTGTACAATTTTATTTCTCGTAAACGTTATGCAGCAACATTTTTCTAGATTCACAAATAAATTATTGTTTTGGCAATACGTTTCAAATCTATTTAAATCACTCTGTACTTTTTGACAATCTAGGATATTCCTTATTTCAAGAAAAATTTTAAAGTCATCTGCGTAGGCTAAGAATTTGCAGTGTCTAAAGCATTCTGAAATATTATTCAAGTATATAAGAAACATGAGAGGACCTAAGTGAGATCCTTGTGGCACTCCCGATGTTATTGGAATTGCCATAGAGAGATAACCTTGAAGTGAGACATACTGTGTTCTCTCATACAGATACGATGATATCCAGGCTAATAGAGTACCATTCAATTCAATTATGAAATATTTTCTGGAGAAGAACACGAATACATCTTGAATTATATGATAACAGAGTTATGTGAGTGACATATTAACGAACAAATAACAATTATCAGCTATCCTCTTTTTTATGGATGGTAACTCACCATTTGGGACACATCGTTCTGGATGTATTATAGCGTAAAAATATCTCATAGAATTGTCGGATTTTTTCAAAAATAGACCAAATTTTTATTTTTCAAAAAGAAAATAATATTCATTAGCTGAAGTCGTCATTGCGTTGTGCGTGATTCGAATGTTTCGAAACTTATTTGTTTTGTGCTCATAAGATCTTCTTTGAAACATATCACAATTACTCTGTTACTATTCGAAGTTGGCGTGAGAAAATATCACATTGTGAAATTCCCCCCGAATGGGAAGTCTCAAGTGAGAATTGTGAATGGATGAATGTGCTTATCTCATATTTCGGACATCATTGTTATTGCCTTTGCTATGTTTTTGTTTACTTCTAATATGGCTTTTCATGAACTGTGAAAGAGGAACCAAAGTTAGTTGCTTGCAAGAGCCGTGATAGCCTCATAATTTCACTTAAGAATCTCAATTAATATAACTCATCAGTGCCAACTAACCTAAAAAGAAAATTCTATGCTTAGAAATTTTTATCAGCCGATTGGTGATGAGGATTTTTCTTTCAGTCGCAATATCAAATGCGCCACACTCAACCAATGAATCCCCACAAATAGCAACTTCAAAAAAGAACTTCCCAAAGTTATGTTTCTGGTTACTCTAGCGTTCATATCGTCATCATTATCTCCATCTATGGATTCCGAGTAAAAGATAATCTATAACAAGGCAAACATGTGAATAATTTATCAAAATCAGTTAACTCTCCAGAGTATTCAGTAATATGAACTCGTAGAAATTACCTACTTTCGAAAAACACCAATTAGTGAGGAATATTTCTCAAACTTTACCTCTAATGAGTTTACACTACCTGCCACTGAAATCTATTTGCTTTTCTCTTCAGTGTTGGTATTGATACTATAAGGAGTATCGGTAAGACAAAGCTTGCACCTAATTCGATGTCAATTTTTTATAGATTTAAAATTAGACAATAGAAGTGGATTAAAGCAATTATCTGACATACAGAAATTTCTTAATGCCAATGATAGCTGATACAATGATAGCGGCATTTCTGACTCCCTGGCAGATACAATCTACAGTTACTGTAATTTATGCTGTCATTAAAATGTTATACGTAGTTTTATGCTGGAGAAAGTATTTTTCATTGATAAAATCGGTTCAATTCCAAAAGAAGTTGAATAGAAATCACACATCAACTGAGGATTTTTTTAAATAAACACAGTCACATGGAAGGGAAGCCTTGTAATGTTCAAAGAACACCGCGTGAATCGAGGGACAGAAGATACTAATCAACATCCGCTTTGAATTTTTGAAGTTTGTAAGCCTCAGGAAAAATGTCTCTCGAAAAGGAATTCAAAAGTTCAGCTGTTCTATTGAAAACATATCCCTGAGCAAGAGAGGTTTGACAGGTCTTCAAGCCCACAACGAAGAGGTCGGAATTCTGCACTCGTCAAGTCGTCTGTGTAGATACTGGCAAGGGTGGAACGATTGATGACAATAATTCTGTAGAGCACTGACTGTGAAAATATCGATGAAAGAGAGGCAAGTCTGTGACCCTTCAAGGATGCTCCAATGAAGTGAGAGAGTTTGTGAGCGAAGAATCACCAGCAAGGCGGATTGTTTTTTTCTTGATAGAATCTCAAAAAGCTTCAATGTATGGTGCCGAGTCCTATACATGAGAAATATATTCATTGATGAGGATAGATCGGCTTACTTTGAGGAGGGACGTGCCTGGGTTTCTCCAGCATTGGATTCCACCAAGTTTATGTTACTCCATTACGCTAAGGCGTCATTGATTTCATTGACGCTTGTGCTTTTCTGAATTTTTGTTTACTGGTATGGGGACTCTGGGATAAAAACTAGTATAAAGAGTACTGTCCTCCGCATAACTATGCAATGAACAAGATGTTTTCTCTAGCAAATCATTGATATGAAGCAGAAACAAAGTAACTGTCAGAACTGAACCTTGATGAACACCTGCATTTATTGGGAGAATATCAGACGATACTCCATTAACAATCACATACAGAGACCTGTCAGACAAGAAACTCTTTAACAAAGCACACAACTGAGGAGGCAAACCATAAGACGGCAGCTTAGAAAGGAGACCCCGATGCCAAACTCGAACAAACGCTTTTGAAATGTCGAAGGAAACAGCTAAGGTTTCTCCGAATTTTTCAATGGAATGCTGCTAAATATGTGAAACAGACGCCAATGAATCACTGGTTGACTTTTGATGGCGAAATCCATATTGTCGACCATTAATTATTCCTGATATCTCTAGATATTTGATATGCTTCATATTTATTGCTTTTTGCATGACTTTGTAATTGATAGAAAGCAACGCAATTGGTCTTTAACTGCAACGTGAAGTATTCTTCGCTTTTTTTAGGAACTGGCTGAACTCTTGATGTTCCTCAGAACTCAGAAAAAAAACAAGTTATGCGAGAGATCGAATAATTCGCAAACCATTCAGGTTCATTGAAATATTCCTTATATTTTGTTGATGAAAAATCATTTCAAGCATATGACTATCTACAGACGTGATATTCGGAGGATCTTTTCCCGATTAGTCTTGAGTAGAATTTTCAGCAAACATGTTAGCGAATCATATATTCGCTTTTTGTCGAGGGGTGGAGGCTTGTGATCCACCATCTTTGGTTGAAGGGGAAAATGAAATTAAATTGAAGCTTCCAGCGAAAACTTTAGCAAATGGCCAGAACGAACGAGAACAGTATGGTCACTCAACACGTATTGAAATAATACTATGATTATATGCTTCTTCAGCAGCTCCAATTGTTGCACTACACCTATTTCTTGCATAAACATACTAAGATCTCGTTTCTGAACTTGTATTTTGCTTGGCACCAGTAACTGAATGCCGTTCGTTTGTGACAACCTTAGATCAGCATTTATTGAAAAATGGTTTCTCGGACTGTGTTGTACTTGGAATAAATGTTTCCATTTCCAGGATAATGATATCAGAGATTTCTTGAGCACAGAGAGTGGGATCAGCAGATGAAAAACAGACCCTCTTCCAAGGAATATCAGGAATTCAAACATTCGACGTCCTAGTCGCCTTGTCGACTTGTCATGCCAGACATGACGTGTAGGTGACTTACCATTCATTGGAATACAATCAAGTGGTCGAAATTAGAGTGTGATCAGAATAACCCAAGGAGAGGGGGAGGGGTAATTTTGATCAGATAAAGATCAGGATGAGTAGTGAGAAATAGGTCCAGTGTATTGGTAAACTGGCTATTCGTATCAGGAATACGGGTGGGTTGATCTATCAGTTGTTCCAGATTATTAGTAATAGCAGATGCCTATGCCTGTTGTCTTGTTTCATTCGTTTTGTTAGAGAATTCAATGACGAATTATGCATATTAAAATCACCCAATATGGTGACCCCAGGAGCTGAATGATTTTATTTGATGGAGTATTTTTTCCGACAGAAATTCGAATAGTATGTCAAAAAAGTCAGTGTTAGGTTATAAATGAAGGTGACAGACAAATTAGGTCTGTTGACGATTGACAAGATTGAATCACATCACGTCAAAATATTTCGGCTCCAGTCCTTCTTACAGTTAGCACAATAAGTCATTTCTAGAATATAGACAAACAACACTTTCGGAACAAAAGCAAGAAAATAATTCATTACCTGGGCAAAGCATATGTACCTGTTTCGTATTTGAAATAAGAATGTCAGGTTTTATAGTTTGCAGATGGTGATGCACATTATTAATAATTTCATTCAATTCACGAATAGTATAGTAATCTATTCTCAATACTCGCGATGAAAAATCCCTCTGAGTACCTCGCAACCAGAAATCCGATTAGGGAGGTATTGCACTTCCGGAAGTTTTTTACTTTGGGAGATCATTTCTCAAAGTGAATAATTGAAAGAAACCGGAAACATCAACCACATACTGAAACATGAATTATCACTTCACACCCCGTCTAGTTGATATGGGGTTATTTCACCATGCCAGAGACTATCTTCCGACTAAGTTTATTCATCTTTAAACGACAGTCAGATTCTTCCTCATGGTTATTGTAATCCGACCTTATAAAGAGATACTCTAGAGATGAAAAATATGAATGTGATACAAATAAACGCAGGAAGTGAATTGAATTTGGTGGAGTGTTTGTACTCAGATTGATTTGATCTCCGAGTATTTTTCAATGCCAGCAGTTTAGAAACAGGACCATTCCTTCTGGATAAATAGTGCCAAATATAGAACAAAAAAATAAATTTGGGAACCCTATGTCCAGTTTCTATTCACATTCTCACGTTTTATCATGTTTCCGGATCACTCGTTTCATCATGAAGAACACTTTCATTGAAGAACATTCAACAAAACCTATTGATTTTTTTATCACTACTGACATCGGCATATACGTCTATTTTTACTGTCGATAGATTACAGAGCTAATTAATAAGTGGTAAAATTCTTTTAACTCTTCGCTCAAAATGACAAAATGCTCTTTATTCAATTCCAGAGTGAACTGAACTGATGAAAGATCAAGTTGAGAACTACTTGAGATGAATTTGGGAATTTTTCTGAATGTGATTATAATATTGTTACGATATCGACGATCAAGAACAATCAAACAACTGAAACCCCTTCTCTACGCCCATGATTTCCTCTAAGCATATGCAAGTGTTTCTGAGAAGACCACGACCATCGACTGTTATCGCGATTGATCGGGAATGTTCAAGAAAACAACCAACCACATCACGAAGGTTCTAGATACGTCGATGCCCGTTCGAATATAGAAAATTACAGAACCATGGACCTATAATATGGCGGTACGGAGAGCAAAGCAACAGTTAGTTGATTACAGACAGCGGTCAATTGAATGAATAGTTGAAACAGTAACAGTCATTTGGTGATTTATCGAGGTGTAAATTAGTTGTTTGGGTGATTCGTTGAGTTGATTTTGATAGAGTTGTTTATTTGTATCGTACCGATTGCCACTTATTCTCAAACTTAGAAAAAACTCAACAGTATGCTTCCAATAATCTTCATCAATTTTTTTCTCAACTTTTTCGATTAGTGTTGCCGCGTTTGCAAGTAGTTTTTTCCTTGCGGCTTCGTTCAACCATGAGAGAAAGTGAGTAATCAAGATCCTTCATCAAAGCTCAATCTGATATGTTTGTCTTTGATAGGTTTGCCAACAGCAGTTTTCGAAACTTTCAAACAAGCACCTACAGTTATTCACGATGATTGCAGGACTGAGGGCAGTTTTTTCGAATCACAAGCTAAGCGTTAGATGAAGCTCAAGTGGACGACTGAAACATTCGATTGGCAGAGGACTAAGCTCAATAATAGTCGATTGAAAACCGGCCCAAGAAAGCAGCATTCGGACAAAATAGAAGTCAAGAAGAATTTGTTAGTGCCCCTATAATTTCATTGAAATGAAAAAGTGATTATTCAAGTGCGAATATAAAAACGGAAATATCGATTCTAATCATTACTTGAATATATTGTTCATCTAATATATGGTGAATATCGAATAGTCAATTCGATAGATCACCTCAGCGAATATGCATTCACAATTCATTTAACAAAAATTTCTACTAGATAATCTCACTCTTTGATAATGAAATCCCATATTTTGTCCATTCCTTGTGAAATTCTTCGTTCTCAACGAATATCTAACCCAACTAACATTTTTTAGTTATAATTACGTTAATCTTACCTTCGATCAGGTCGCCGACCTTTCTCAAAGAAGATTAGATTACGTAATTTTTACCTTGTAATTACCAATTTGGGGAAGAAATTCGAAGTAATTTGGACGTCAAAAATTTTAATATTTGGACATTTAGTTTACTAGGTTGAGGGTAAAAATAAGTTATTTTGACATGAAATTGGTCAGAAAGAAGTAAATATCAAGCTTAAATAAACCTTTCTGTTACCAATTATTCCCTTGGACGAATGAGTAAACAAAGAGAGGTTTCTTTATATAATAGCATACATATTATCTCTATCCCAACTTCTCACAATTTGGTTGCCACAACGAATCAGCTATGTTCTACATAAAATGCTGACAATAAGTATGGGAATATAAAAATTATTGTCATACGGTAGCTATATGCTCTCTCCTCAACAATATTCTCCTTGCGGCGCGAAATTTTCTGTAAAATGATGGTTCTTACCTTCATAAAATTCACGGGCCTCTTTGAATATGCGATTTAATGCAAAAATAATTTAGATTGATTGCACATGATTAAATTTTTTCTCCAAAAAACACTCTTTTAGCAAAGTTATGGTTTCAAAATGTCATATGCAGCCATTATTTAGAAATAAATCGTCAGAATAAACTAAAATTCAATGTATTATCGATATTAATTGAAGGGTAAAACAGATATTCTAATTAAATATGGCGTAATTTTTGAAATGTAGGTTCCTATAAGTCAATATTCTTCTTCTTACGGTATGAATAATTGAACTATTAGACCTATTAAATAACCTTTATATTTCCTGACCGTAACGGCTTATATCTAGTCACATTTGGGTAAATATTCACCAAGAGAGAATACCATCACATTTATTGGGTTATGATGACATTTGCTTCGTAAATTATACCCTAAATAATACCAGAATTCAAACCGCCCCAATCCTTGCGACGGTTGGGTCATTTTTGAAGCAGAAAATAGGTTATTTCTCACATGTTTCTTGCTCTAAAGTGGCTTATGGAATGTGAAGGGGATTCACTGGTGATCACTTTCCTTTAATTAACCAAAGTTGCTACTAATAAATCATTTATACTTTGAAGTTGAATATTCAAGGCCTGTACTACCAGTATTATCCTCTTTTAGACATTTTTCCCCGGCATGTGGAATAACTGTCCTAAAATGTTAGTTGGGAAGGTTCCGAGAAAACTCATCAGAACTTCATTCAATAGCTTCTGCGAGCAATAAATACTTGGGAACAAAAGTTTATGAAGTGAAATCTGAACCAATCTGGCTCTGTGACAGGTAAAATGTACATTCAAAGTTACAAAGGTGTTTAGTAGTCTGATATAGACCTCGTCTATCGATTGATTGTTTGTTGATTATTCTGAAGATCTCTCAACAACAAACTGAACAGCTGGCTGAAAATGATAGGCTCTTTGTCACCATTTGTACCATTTTAATATTTAGTTATTAACAAACTCTCGAATGCATTGATAAATAATTGAAGTCTAGGCAAATGATTCATTCGTGAGTACTGTAACAAATTGTTGACAAATGAATTGGGGGAGTCTGCTATACATGCGAGTGTTGCAATCAGTAGAAAAAAACTGCTTTTTTCATCAATTGCCGTGGTAAACAAGTGAGATGAGATTCGAGTTGATTTGAAATTTTCTACAGTGATGAGGGTAATAAATAAGCCCGTGTTAAAAAAATTGAAATATCGTACTCTTTCCGATTTTTGAAACAGTGCCAAAACAAATTTATCATTTCATTGTGAAGTTCAGCCATGTCAATCAACACATATCTAGTGATAATTTTTACTCATGGGATTGCTATTCCAAAAGAGGTCTGTTCTCTGTGGAGTATTTTTTCAGGGACATTGAACCCCCTTGTTCAAACTAACTATATCTTTCATTTTCACACTTGATTTTTGATTATTCGAAATGTCTGCAGAATAAACAACTCATTCCATATCTACTAAACTACTAGACTTCTTGACTGGGAATGTTGTTCAATCATTCGAAGGCACGTTGATGATTGTTATTTATATATTGGCCTCACATATACGGCACCTGGCAGCAATTTTTTGTGAGTCCTGCCAATAACACAGTTCACTTCGTACTGGAGAGAAGGCCATTGTCAGTAGTGGCAGCTACGATTATCGTTTGTATTCTTGCGTTTACATATTTTTTTTTGTTTCGTTTGTATGTCATTTTTTGTGGTGGATGGAAGCTTTCTACTAGCTTTTTTGGGTTCTTCACCTATTACAATATGACAAAATAGAAATTAATATTGAAATCTATTCAAGTGTAAAACGACAGATTTTCAATTTACCCCTATAGAAGTTCTTACGATAATTCAAAATTAGTTTCTTCTGAATCAGTCAGCAACTTTTCGTATATTTCGAAGTCTCCAAATGAATACGAAGACTAATATTTATCAGAATACTTATCGTTGACGTTTCGGAAACCAAACCCACTTCCGTTTTCAAAACTTTCACAAATATTCCCTTCTAGCTTAGTGTTTATGTTCGCTCCATATGAATATCTGACGTTTACAAAAAACTGATCAGAACTGAACTAGATGAGTATACATGCACACAGCTCAACAATTTTCATTTGACATTTATATGTTGTGTAAAGAAAGATTGCAGCATTCCAGTTTGTAAACGACTAATATTCACCCTTCGGTTGGTCATACTGGTCCCATTTACTCTTTGATAACTTTCACCAAGTAATTAGAATAAAGTCGGATCCTAGATCCTATTAATACATCAAGTGCAGTAGGTCCAGTAATGGCATGTTAGTATAATATACTGTGTGTGCTTTTGTTATCTGTTCATTTCGAATTGGTATGTTCATTGATCAGTTTCGGCCTAGTTGTTGAAAGTGGTAAGTAAGGATTTGGATTTATTTCAAAAAAATTCACGAGTTTGTCATGAGTTAATGAGTTAATTTGCTCATATTGGATAAAAGGCGGGTTGTCGATGTCACAATATGCGTGACCATGATTGGTACGGAACCCATGCACGAACCGCCACTTTAGGAGGATTATCTTTGTTCCGTGCTAGTAATCGCGAGTCGAAAAGTGAGAGGTCAGTGATTCTCTTGAATCACATGTTCAGACCTCTCAAAGGTTGTTCTCAGTGAGGGGATGACAGGTTGATGGAAAACCCCACCTGCTTAAAAACGATTGCAAAGTGTTATTTGACCAATGGAACTGCGAACTCTTTTGTTCTTCAGTCTCTGGAAAAGTGAAAAAAGCGTTGATTTATTGAGACCAATTAGTCGTTAATGAAAATGTCAAGCACAATAATGAGTTTTAGAGACTGCTCCTTCTGATTTTTCCTGTGCAAGTGATTTCTGTTTTTTGAAGTTCATATCATCATAACCTCATTAGTGGAATGAAGTGATGATTGTGCGAGCATATAAAATTATTTTGAATCATAAAGACAGTATATCTCAGGTGAAGCTTCTCAGAAAACTCATCACCATATCGATTTTTTGTTATCGTGAAAACAGAAAACTTTCATCAGTGTTTGGAGGAGTGTTCTTTTGACACAAAAATGGGTGCATTAGTTGTGATATGAAAAATGAATATGGTTAGACAGAAAACGTTTTCAGAAGTTTGAATTCAGTTTTCATCAGAAACTTTATACCTATATATTTATATTTCATTTGAATCATTTTTCAGGATTCATTATGGAAACATTGCTACAGAAATTAGTGAAAAAACTGGTTTGTATTTCCTGTTCAGTTCATGTGAAACCTCCCCTAAAACGATGTTCCATGGGTCATTTCTGTTGTGAAAAGTGTGCAGAATTATTATGTGGAAAATGTCCAACCGAATGCCAATTGGAGATGGGAGCAATGAGAGATTATCTATTGGAGAAAGTATGTTTCGGTATAACTGTGAAGTGTTCTTTCTCACCTGCTGGATGCCATTTTGCGAAAATGGGTATATTGGTGGCGGAACATGAGAAGACTTGTAAGTTTTACTGGAATGAGTATTCTTCAACTGGAAGTGATGATATTTCTTTCAAGAAATGTTCTGAAGATACCTACCGGCAATGCGGAGGACAAATTAATACGGAAACTTATCTTGGTATGTCCGAATCAGATAGCCATGGTGTGCAGGGTGAGTTGAGAAAACTTGAATTTCAATCCTGGGAATATTTGTTTCAATACTTTGATGAGTCATCTTCGATATTCGGAATATTTGGGGTGGAATGAAAGTGGTGCAATTGGAAATCTGGATCGTATCGAACTGCAATAGAATATAACATTAGTGGGTGCAAATTCCACAGATGCAAACGTAGATTCCTACAGGAATCAACGCGCTTTGATCTTCGTTAGAAATTCTCAGAGTCGGTTCATAATATTGACCATTGTATCCAGAGAAAATGAGTGGAAAGTAAAGACAACTTGATGATATGAAAATACATTTCAACGCGAAGGTGATGTCACTTTTTCGACTCCAGAAGTGATATCATCTTCCAAATTCGTAACTTGACATACTCTCAAGTGCGCCTTACTTTCATTCCTTGTTTTCGAAGAGCTATTGTCTCATTTTTTTCGTTACTTCACATGCTCTATAATTCGTCTATTATCAAATCCTTCCTTATGTTACACGCAGATGATATTATTCACGAAATAATTGTGATTATACATTCAAAAATTCTCAGAACTGGATCTTCTCAATGAAAAATTATATATTCTCGATATGATCTGATAACGATTACACTCATGATCCTATTTGACATTGCAATTCATCATTTACAGGTCAATCAGTGCACGAAGCTATTCTTGCTGAACTGGAGTGCTCTGTCTGTCTTGTACGAATTTCACCACCAATATGCGAGTGTGTTAATGGTCATCGAATCTGCAGACGATGTTTTTCTCGATTGGATAAATGTCCCGTTTGCAGATGCCCGAATTCCAGCTCGACAAATATCATCATCGAAGATATTTATATCATGCTGCACATGCCTTGCAAAAATGTGGAAAATGGGTGTGCCTTTTACGGAATGGGTGATTCTATTCTAGAACATGAAAAATCATGTGGATTCGTTCAAGAATCTTGTCCACTGACGTGGGTGGGAATATGCACGTGGCAAGGACTGATGCCAGAGGTTGCGAACCATTGCGAGAAAACTCATCCGGTCATTCTCAGTTTGAAACAACAACGCTCGTTTTCAGAAGTGATGCCAGTGGATGTTATCTCTTGTTACAATTACTTCTACGTATGTCAAACTCTGTTCAGATGTGGTTGGCAAAAACGCGGCAGTGCGGTTCGTTTCACTGTCAATTACATGGGTGAAAGAAACTGTGCTGATCGGTTCGGATACGTTTTGAAACTCATCAAGCCTGGTTCTGAAAGTGAGACAATATTTCCAGGACGGTGGTGTGCTCATATAGATGATCAGAGTTATGCCCAAAGGCACTCTTCAACCAGATTGACTTCGGAGCAAATGATGGAATACCTGGATGATCAACATATACTGAACTATAATGTACAAATCATAAATACTAGTGGATGATTGGGGGAATATTTTAACACCGTATTATGTTGTATATGATGTGTTGATTCAAATGGCTACTCACCGTGTTGTGACAAATCGTTCTGTTGAAAATTGAGCTATTGACTAAAGAGTTTGGATTATCATTTTCAATGAAAAGTTGCCTCAACTGTTTTAAATTTGGTATTATCGGGAAGCTATGGGATGTTTTGAATACTCATTTCTATTTTTCATCGTTGAGACTGAATTGATTTTCGGTGAAAGGACTCAAAGTGTACACCTGGTTTGGTGTGCCAACTAGTGATGATTGTATTATCGGTTCTTCTGATGAGTATGGTATCTAAAAAAGTTAAAATGTAATTATTATCATTCTTCACCATTGTAAATTGAAGTAGATGGAATAAAGCTTTGACATCAAGGCTGTGGTTTTAAGGTAGTTGAAATTCATTGTTAAATTGACAAGATCCGAAGGAATCTTCAAATGTTCAATTTATTTTTTCAGATATATATATATATATATATATATAAATAATTCCTCTGTTAGGACTCCGGATACCTGAAAAGATAGGTCGTGTTGATGGAGTTGGTTTATGGATTTTTGAGAGATCATATAACTCATTTTTTTATGACTATGTGAATAACTTAATGCAGTCTATTACAAACTTCAATCACAGTCAACTGGATGATTTCATCGTGAGAATTTCTCCCAATACTTCAAATTTCTGGTTGCATCCTACTGATGAGTTTGAAATTTCTAGATTTGTCACCAATTTGAAAAATGCAGTGTAAAGTTGAACTCTTGGGACTTCGTATAGACTCACAACTGAATTTTTCATATCACATTCAAGATATGGCTAAACGTCTGGCTGAAGCTACTCATGCTTTACGTCAGCTAATATATCAGTTGTATAGCGTATTTTGCGATGTTCCACAGTATAATGACTTATGGTTTGATTCTTTGGGGGAGTGCGTCTCATGCTGAACAAATATTCATAGCACAAAAAAAGCCCTTAGAATAATTTCTTTCACTAAGTATGATGCACATTGTAAACCTCTCTTTGAACAATTCAAAATCCTGCCGCTGCCTTGTTGCTATATATTGGAGTGTCTCCTTTATGCTGGGAACAAAATTTTCTCGAATGAGATAAATTTGAACACAGTTACAATACCAGGGCTGGTAGTGATCTGCGTCTTCCACTGTTCAGACTAACCAAAACCCAGAATTCCTATTTGTACTTAGGTTTTAAAAAGTTCAATGCGCTTCCCGAAAAACATAAAACATAAAAAGTATATGAAATCAGTTAAAAATCACATACGCAAATATTCAATCCACCATTGTTTTTACTCTGTGGAAGAATTCTTACTCCATGAGGGTGCATGTGCTTGTAAGAATTAATCTTTATTATTTATTTGTCGTATTTGTATTATGTGATTAATGGCAAAATTTATACATGAATTATTGTGTACACGAATGAATTTATATTCTATTCTATTCAATTGATCACACCGTCATAAACCTTGTAATTCTTGCTTTCTCCTTCAGATATTGTTTTATATTTTTCAAATTATTTATTATTTATATTTATTATTATAATTGAGTTTGAATTTTGTTGAATTGTACAAGATGGATATCTGTTGAGAACTTGATAGTAATATCTGTCATTTACAATCTATAAAGTTTGCTGCTGGAGATATTAGTCCAATCAAATAAACTTTTTTCGTAAAATTTCTGCCTACCCGAAAAGTAGCTGTGGATTCCGGCAGACACATGTGTCCCTATTATCCCCTAAAGTTTGCGCCAGATTCTGTCCGTGCGTTTAGCAACAATTAGCGGTTGAATGCCAGAAAACACTATTTTTTTTTTGTTTTTTGCTTATATAATGAAAACTATTGGTCGGATCGAAAAAAAGTTGAATTGAAAATTGTAGATAATTGAAAAATCTATCGATTAGCGTTGGCCCGATTTCGATATTCCGATTTGTTGCTTAACTATTGCTCTCGGAATTTGAAAAAAGGCGTTTTTTCCATTACTCTATTAAAAAATGTTGAAATGCATTTGGGGGTTGCGACTGTGAATTTGGGAAGCTTTCAAACTAGAAGAAACCACAGTTCCAATACGGTTGAAAACCAATTGATAGGTTAGCAACAATCTAATTTGTTACTAGAAAAAGTGTCCCACTAGATTGTTATTTCTTGCCCTACGGATAATCGTAGAGCAATGAACAAAACGGTTTTGGATAGTCAAAGAGTTGAACTACAAATTATCGTTTTTGGAAAATCGATTTTTTCAATGTGAAACCTTCAAAAATGGCGTCAAAAAAAAACGTTTTTCAAACTAAAAACAATTAGGAAAAAATGGTCGTATCAAAATGCGACAAAATGCATGGGGAAGCTGCTATTTTTCTACGAATTTTGACAACCTTACTTTTGTTCCACGATAATTAGGAGCGAAGATAACACTTTTTATCATTCAGTTTCCCCTCCATTTGTTTATTTATATGAAGCAACGAGACCTCGACGACTGCACAGAGCAAGAGTCATATCATCCATAGAAACCAGCAGAATTTGTTTTTCACAATTATTTATCATATTTATTGATAGGAGCAGTGGAGGTTCTTCCGGGGGCCCTATTCTCGAGAGCCGAATGAATACGCTCGTGATGTTCTATCGCAGTTCATCATACACATTTCATATCGCTCTACGTTATTCTGAACGATTCATTCGTCGAACGTGGGGTCTCGAGTGAAATAAACTGATCAGAGCCCAAAAGGACCTCGCTGTCTGTATCTCGGGAACTACTAGACGGATTTTTTTTATTTCTACCAGTGCATAGTATCACTATGGCTTGCCCGGATTGTTTTCGGAAATCCCTCAAATCCCAAATAATTCAATTTTCACCCTGGAACTTTAATGAATACATATATTTTTTGGAAGTTTAATAACGTTGTGACATAGGAAGTGAATATTGACGTAGGATAGGATTGTTTCGTAGAAGGATTTGTTGTGAAGTACCCTTCACACCCTATACGAGGTGCTACTGATTATTATTCTTTTGCTATTATATTCTTATGATGTCATGTTTGCAATAAACTGTGTAACTCTATTTTTTGCTGAGACTTACATATTCGCGGGCAAACCTGTTGACACCATTGTTCTACATACCATATTTTCATGGCACTTTGCTATTGGTCAGATATCATCACGCCACGACGTCCTAGTGACGATTATGCGTCTTTTTAGCGTCAGCTATAAAATAGAGAGTACACGTCAAACTGCATTCAATTGTAAATCATTGTTAATAATTGTTTGTACCATATTCATTGCATGTACTTGCACTAGATGATACGCTAAGCATAACTCCTGTAAATGTCGACCGGCTTGTAGAAGTGATTTGAAAAGTAATACATCTACTGTGGAATCAGTCACCCATGTGTATTCTTCCCTAAGTCCAACCCCAATCACAACAGTGGTGTCAGTTGTTTGGGTTGTTGAATTTCAACGAAAAGGCGAAAATTGAGAATAGCCGACGTCAAGGTGTTGAATACAAAAATTCAGCGAAAGGCCGCACGTTCAAGTTATTCCTTTTTGCTGTTGGAATACCTACGTGGAAAGTAGTTAGTTGTTGGATCTCAAGGGAGAATTTCCTCTACAAATTTCCGCCGACCAGAACGAGACCGCAGGAGAAACCAGAACTGGACAAGAAGCTGCGCATCCTCTTACTTCGCTTCAGGGCAGCTAGTTCCATTCATCTGGATACCAGATAGTGCATAGTGTTAGTGTCAAGTGCTGAATCAAAAGGATATTCAATCTCGTTGTCATCATTTGGTAAAAATATATATATATATAAATTGTTATGATATCAATATGGAGTGGATAGAAAAAGATCATTGATCAATACATTATAGAAATTGCTGTTGTTGATTTTGTTTGGCTGTGTTGTTTGAATTTATGCGTGGCAAACCACAATTTTCCAATTAGATCAGTTTTTTTTTCTCAGTACGGTAGAATGGCGGCCTGGTTCGACCAATGTCCAGTAAGGAGTCAAACTGTGCCCAATCTAAAAATTTTCAAAATTATAATTCCATACCTATTTTTCAAAATTCCATTTCAGAAACCATTCATTAACAAAATTAACAAACTGTACACGTTTTTGGCCACATCAAAATTGGAATGTCAAAAAAAAAATGTCAAGTATCAATGAAATGAGAGTTGGAGTTTTTTGAAATAAGAAGAGAGAGGAATCAGACATTTTTGTAAATAGTTATAAGTTAGAGCAGAAATAGAAATTTTCCAGACAAGATGTGTTGTAAAATCCAAATTGAAAATTGAGTAACTGAACATAAGTATTTGAAAGTAAGCCCAGTAAGCAAGTACAAGAAGGTCCATACAACGATAGTAAGCTGAAGAAGTGAGAATTCCAAAACGGAGTATACAATTGAAGGATACACAGTCAAAGGAAGGATCACCAGAATCCAAAAAGGACAAATTGCAGTTTCAGTCCCTGAATAACCACATTGGAGCAGAAATTATCAAGGAAAAGTGGTGATTGTAAATTTGTACGAAGGACAAAAAAAGGTATTTTACGAACATTTCAACTCCAGAGCATCGAACTTTTCTTTGATTCATCAAAAATATTTTTTTATAAATTTCCAAAATTGTCACTTTAGTTGAGATCTAGTTATAAGTTAGTTATTTCTGCAGGAGATAGGCTCTCAGTTTTCGTTTCTCATCATTTGTTGGTTGATTATAAGTTATAAGAGACCTTTAATTTATTTCAAATAACATGATTCTTTTTCAATTGGCATTTGATCATTGAGAACTCAAGAGAGGGCGCTATTTGAATCCTACCCTGGTGATTGGAGCTCGATTGCTGACCAACTGAGCTGAGAGGGAGTGAACCCTTTGGAAGGTGAAAGGTTTGATTGGCGCATGTGGACGTTACTGCCGGGAAAAATTCTTAACAGAGGATTTGGTAATATCACTTTCATATATTGTATTGATCAGTGTTATAAATTTAACAACAAAATTAAAAAAAAAAATCTATTCACGAAATAACATATCAATACAATAATGGCACCCAACGTGTAGGGCATTGATATTGAAAAGCGTTGATACGAATTTCATAGAAAGAAGTCAGATATCATTTATTTGGGAAAAGTTTCGAATTTTACATTTTAGAATTTATTGAGATAGCCAAATTTTGATAAGAAATTTCAATAACTGTATAAAATGGATTTGAGGGATGGAAAGAGACTAGGAACAGGTGATCAGGAAGAAGGAGAGGCTAGTAATGTAAGAGAGAGAGAGAAACAGAGTGATCAAGGTGATAGAGTAGGAATGGAAGATAAGTTTCAAAAATTAATGGAATTCATGGTTGGAATGAATGAAAACATGGAACGAATGGAAGGTGGAATAAAAGGAAGCATGAAAGAAGATATGAAAAGTATGGAAGAAAGAGTGAATCAGAAATTAGAAGAAAATAAAAATGAATATTTAAATATTTGCAAAGAATTTGAGAACAAAATTGAACGAAATAATAGGGAATTTTATGGGAATATTAGGGAAGAAATAGGAAAAATAAATAGTACTATAGAACAACATTACAAAGACATTGAAGACATTCGAACAGATTTGGAAATTTCGAACAGGAAAACAAGTCATGATATAGAATTAGTGAATAAAAAGGTAGAATCCCAACAGAAGGAAACAAATGAAAGACTCAATGTAGTAGGAAGTGAAATATCATCAATAAGGCAAGATATTTCAAATAGTAAGAATTACGAATATCAACAAAAAAATTCTGATTTGGAAGAAAAAGTGAAAACACTTGAACAAAAGAGACAGGAAGGGAATATAGAAACAAGAGTTATAAGCACATGTCAAAACATCCAAACTAACAATAAATTTGATGGGAATATAAAGAAATTGCATCCTATTACTTTCATTAAAATCATCAGGAACAAAATCAAAATTAACATGTCAATAGAGGAGATGAAAGACATTATTAGGCAATATTTGAATAATCAACCGGGTATTTGGTTTAATAGCCAAGAGAAAAATATTAATAGTTTGGACGATTTTGAAAGGTTATTTTTGAAACAATATTGGGGGGAAAATGCTCAACTATTAGTAAGGGACAAATTACAATTTGGAAAATTTGATGAAAAAAGAAGTACAAATTATAATAACTATGCTATCCAATTGTTTGCAATGGTTCAATATATTGACCCGATAATGAGAGAAGAAGAAATTGTGGGAAACATAAGTAGGTACTTCAGGCAAGAAATTTTTGAAATTATAAGTATGCACGAGATTAAGACCATGGAACGTTTGAGTGAATATCTACTGAGGCTTGAAAGAACACTGTCCTACAGAAATAGAGACAATTTTCAGCAAAGTCAAAATTCAAAAAAAATTAGCCATTTTCAACAGACAAACAGACCGACACATAGGAACATACAATTTCAAAATTATTCACAATATAGTAATGGAAATCATGGATTCAATAATGAATATAGAAGGACAGATCAAAATTACAATAGGCCAAATTACGATCAAAACTATTATACAAATAATAGACCAAACAATAATAATTATAATTATTCAAATAATAGGCCAAATTTTAATAATAACAACACTAATAATAGGCAAAATGATCAATTCCAAGGGCAAAGACGATATCAATATAGGCAAGATCAACAAAATTTCAAATATGAAAATAATCAAAACAGAAATGAGCAAACAAGACAGATAAATTTTATTACTACGAGACAAGCTAGTCCCATCAGGAAACAAACCGAGGCTCAAATTCATTCGTTGAGAAAGGACAATCAAGATGATATGCATGCTATAATCAATGAAAATGAGCAACAAAATTTTTGTTAGAAAAACCATATGAGAAGCTGGAAAAAGCAACCTATGAACATCCTATGGAATTTATTATGTTAAATGAAAATGTCGAAAATGAACAATTCATAGGTTTAATAATATTGAAAGGCAAAATTGGGAATGAAAATGTAAACATTTTGATAGATACAGGATCAGAAGCATCTCTGATTAAAGAAAACAATTTAAAAAAAATATTAGAAGTCAAAAACATAATGGTAAAAATGCCAAAAACAAATTTAATCGGAATCAATGGTAAAAAATTAGCAGAAACAAATCAATATGTACAAATAAATGTGGAGATAGAAAAAGAAAACATTGAATTACAATTACTGGTAGTTAGGGATATGGAATTTGATATAATAATAGGTACTGATCAATTGAAAAAAACTGAAAGCGAAAATAAATTATGAAGAAAAAAATATTGAAATGGATGATAAAATATTTGAATTTTCTGAGAAAAATCAAGATAAAAATGTAAAGAAAAATATTTTGTGTATGAGAGGAATGAATGTGAGAAATGAAAATAATGATAATGAAATAAATGAGAAGAAATATAAATGTGAATTGAAATATGAAAGTTATATTAATGAATTATTAAATAAATATAATAAGTTAGTGATGTATGAGTCGAGAATAGCGAAAGAGTATGTACATAAAATAGAAGTTCAAGAAACAGAAGAATTCAGATCAAAAAATTATCCAATTCCTTATAAATATCGAGAACAAGTTAAAGAAGAGTTGAAAAAAATGTTGAAACAAGGAATAATAGAAAGAAGTACCAGTAATTATATCAATCCAATAGTAGTAGTTGTAAAAAAAATGGGGAACTTAGATTATGTTTAGATGCTAGAGAGCTTAACAAAATTACTATTCCACAATACGAATCTCCTTTGCACATTGAAACTATTTTTGGCAAAATCACAAAGACTAAAATTTTTTCTAAGATTGATTTAAAGCATAGCTTTTGGTTAATACCATTGCATGAGAATTCCAGGAATTATACAGGTTTTTGTATAGAAGGAGTAGTTTATAGATTTTGCGTTGTTCCATATGGTTTGCAATCATCATGTCCAGCACTTGAAAGAGTATTACATAGAATATTAGACAAATATGAAGAGTTTGCATTACATTATATTGATGTCATTTTAATATATTCAAAAGATGAGACAGAACATAAAGAACATTTGAATAAAATATTTGAAGTACTTGATGAGGCAGGTTTAAAAATTAACATTGGCAAGTGCGAGTTTTTCCAAAAGGAAACAAAATATTTGGGATATAAAATCAATGACAAAGGATTAAAAATGGATCCTGATAGAATAAAAACAATAAGGGAATACATAAGGCCAAACAATCTGAGAACTTTGAGAGGATTTTTAGGCATATTAAATTATTTTAAAAGACTAATTCCTGATCTAAGTAGAAAAGAAATACCTCTGATTGAGTTGTTAAAAAAGAATGTAAAATGGAAATGGGGAATTGAACAAGAAAAAGCATTTTTGGAATTGAAGGACATATTCATTGAAAATTTGAAAATATTTCATCCTGATTACAGTTTACCTTTTATTTTAAGAACAGACGCTTCCATGCAGAGATTTGCAGGGGTGTTGATTCAAATTCAGCAGGGTAAAGAAGTTCCAATCTCATTTATGTCACGAATCACCAAAAAGCATGAACGAAACTATAGTGTCACAGAATTAGAATTAGCCAGTATAATCTTTTGCATAACAAAATTCAGATTTTATTTATTAGGAGCCAAATTTTACATCGAAACTGATCATGAGGCACTTATGTCTATTGTGAACTGTAAATATGCAAGCAACAGAGTACATAGATGGGCATTATTACTTCAGGAGTATAAATTTGAAATTCGACATATTCCAGGAAAACAAAACATAATAACAGAATCGATTACTAGAATGGAAACAAATAAATCTAATGTTCCAAGACAAATCAAAATTGGGGTGAATATTTTCAGGAATGATACAGGGTTATTTTGTTTAGATACAGTATTACAAGATCAGAATCAATTAACAGACAAGCAGAAAAATGGAACAATAGAAAGGAATGGTATAATCATCAAAACCATAAATGGGGATGAATTATATGTAGTTACAAAAGCATTAGCTGAAAATCTGATAAGACACATTCATGAAAAATATTTGCATATTGGAATAAGGAAAACTTGGATGATATTCAGAGAAAATTATATAAGCAGTAAAGATATAGAAATAACGAAAAATATCATAAACAAATGCCACACATGTCAGTTGGGAAAATACAAAAACAGAGTCAATCGAAACGAACCAAAAAGTATCATTACCAATAAACCATTGCAAATCATATCAATAGACTTTGTGAGCAATTTGATATCCAGCTATCAAAATAACAAACATATTTTTGTAATAGTAGATCACTTCTCAAAATTCATCAAATTGTATCCAACAAAGCAAACCAATTTCAAAACAGTAAGAAAATTCTTGACAAAATTCATAGTCGAAATAGGCAAACCAGAAAAGATAATTCTTGACAATGCGACATATTTCAACAATAACAATATGAGAGGGTTCAACCAGAAATTGGGAATAAATTTACATTTCACAAGTATTAGACATCCTGCAGCAAACCCAACTGAAAGATACATAAGAGAGGTGATTAAGTATTTGAGAATAACTTCACAAGAAAACCATAGAGAATGGGATGAAAAATTAGAAATTATAGAAAAATATTTGAATGAAGTTCCTAGTACGATAACAGAAGAATGTCCAACATATATCATGACTGGAAGAATGCCTGATAGAGAGTGGATGAGTGAACATAGAAATTTGAATGATGTGATGGAAAGAGTGAATGTGAGAATTTGGAGAAATGCTAGAAAATACATTGAGAGAGAGAATAAGAGGGGCACAAAAAGAACGAAATTCAAGAAAGGGGAATTAGTAATTGTAAAAGCTTTGAGAGTACCAAATAGGAAATTGGGAATATGTGCGAAACTCCAATTACCAATTGAGGGACCATACGAGGTGGATAATGAAGAAGCTAAAAATAGTTATCGATTAATAGACCCACATGACAAGTCACTGAGGGGAATATTTAATATAGAAAATGTTTATCAGTTTAAAATTTAGTCTGTAAGTATGTTATTTTGAAGAATTTTCCATTTTGAGTACTTTAGATGTCCGATGAGATTTCATATCGAATAAAGAAAATAATGTTAGTAAAATCAAGAATAAAATTGATATTCAAATTTTGCTAACAGAGTATCAAAATTTTGAATATAAATTTTGGGAAATTGTTATGATATCAATATGGAGTGGATAGAAAAAGATCATTGATCAATACATTATAGAAATTGCTGTTGTTGATTTTGTTAGGCTGTGTTGTTTGAATTTATGCGTGGCAAACCACAATTTTCCAATTGGATCAGTTTTTTTTTCTCAGTACGGTAGAATGGCGGCCTGGTTCGACCAATGTCCAGTAAGGAGTCAAACTGTGCCCAATCTAAAAATTTTCAAAATTATAATTTCATACCTATTTTTCAAAATTCCAATTCAGAAACCATTCATTAACAAAATTAACATACTGTACACGTTTTTGGCCACATCAAAATTGGAATGTCAAAAAAAAAAAAAAATGTCAAGTATCAATGAAATGAGAGTTGGAGTTTTTTGAAATAAGAAAAGAGAGGAATCAGACATTTTTGTAAATAGTTATAAGTTAGAGCAGAAATAGAAATTTTCCAGACAAGATGTGTTGTAAAATCCAAATTGAAAATTGAGTAACTGAACATAAGTATTTGAAAGTAAGCCCAGTAAGCAAGTACAAGAAGGTCCATACAACGATAGTAAGCTGAAGAAGTGAGAATTCCAAAACGGAGTATACAATTGAAGGATACAAAGTCAAAGGAAGGATCACCAGAATCCAAAAAGGACAAATTGCAGTTTCAGTCCCTGAATAACCACATTGGAGCAGAAATTATCAAGGAAAAGTGGTGATTGTAAATTTGTACGAAGGACAAAAAAAGGTATTTTACGAACATTTCAACTCCAGAGCATCGAACTTTTCTTTGATTCATCAAAAATATTTTTTTATAAATTTCCAAAATTGTCACTTTAGTTGAGATCTAGTTATAAGTTAGTTATTTCTGCAGGAGATAGGCTCTCAGTTTTCGTTTGTCATCATTTGTTGGTTGATTATAAGTTATAAGAGACCTTTAATTTATTTCAAATAACATGATTCTTTTCCAATTGGCATTTGATCATTGAGAACTCAAGAGAGGGCGCTATTTGAATCCTACCCTGGTGATTGGAGCTCGATTGCTGACCAACTGAGCTGAGAGGGAGTGAACCCTTTGGAAGGTGAAAGGTTTGATTGGCGCATGTGGACGTTACTGCCGGGAAAAATTCTTAACAGAGGATTTGGTAATATCACTTTCATATATTGTATTGATCAGTGTTATAAATTTAACAACAAAATAAAAAAAAAATCTATTCACGAAATAACATATCAATACAATATATATATATATATATATATATATATATATATATATATATATTTGTATCATTTTCAACGTATTTGTGCCTCTTTATTATTTTTCATGGTAGATATAGCTGATATACAAATTCCTTCACCAGACGACATTGCAAATATGGCATTCACCAGCGATTTTGCTTTCAAAATGATTCCTGAATTTGATGGGAATCGAGAAAATTTACACAAATTTTTATCCTGTTGTGATGTCGTATGGGAAATTGCTACCACTAGAGCACAACAAGTGATGTTTATGCATATAAACTATCTCCGCCTATAATGTTGTCAAATATAAAGTAATCGATGATTGGCCAGCATTCAAGTTAATTTTACAAAATCAGTACCTTGAACGTAGGACAATTGCTCAAATTCAAACAGAGTTATTAAGCGCACGGCAATATCCCAACGAGGATGTCAGAGCATTCGCGAATAGAATAAAAAAACTGACTATAGACCTAAATGACGCTTGTGTAGCTAGTGAAGGACAGAACGCGAGAGTTACTATGAAAATTTAAACAAAATATCATCATTTAAAGCATTCGTCGAAGGGCTCAGAAATCCATTTCAGTTAATTATAAAGGCAAGTAGGTTTGACGACTTCACAGATGCTGTTGAGTCAGCTTGCGAAGAAGAAAGAAATTTCAGAACAAAAAACAACTTTCAATCGAATTCCCATTTTAAGAGTAAAGAACAGAAAAAACTTGAGTGCTTCAAATGTGGCAAAAACAATCACAATTCCGAACAATGCTATTCAAATACTGGATTTCCTTCTTATCCACGTCCTACTCAAATACCTATTAAAACGGAAGCTAACGTTTTCTACATTCAATAGATGAATGTGGAAAACGAATTTATAATAATTCTAGAAAAAACTCTAATAATTCTAACTCTCAAAATTTCAGCACTCGCAATGAAAATCCAGGTTCTAGTTCAGATTACCGTCAGGGAAACGATCAAGGGCCGAGCACATCCAATGGCGGAATGACTCGAGCCCGAGACGTCAAAACCGCCAAATAAATGAAACATTTTGTATATCAGAACATTTCCCCAGTAATAACCATATCAGTGCATTGGGAAAAGAACAATTATACAATAACTCGTGTGAAATGAATTCGAAACAGATGAATACAAATCAAAACTTTGAATTATTTACTATTACATGCAAAAGTACAAACTCATCCGTAAATCTCCCATTACAACTATCAAGTACAAGGTCCGCAAATTTGTTGTTAGATACGGGATCAGAGATCAGCATTCTTAAACTCTCAGAAGTCGATGACGATTGCTTCATTTATACAAACAGAAAAATTAAATCAAAAGGAATAACAAGTGAATGTGTTAGTTCTATTGGTTTAAGTTATGGTGAAATAAAATTGTCAAAGGACATAAGCATTTCACACATTTTTCATATCGTCCCGGACGAGTTTCCTTTTCCAAATCAAGGCATCTTAGGAAAAGATTTCCTTTCCAATTTCAAAGCCAAAATAAATTATGAAACTTCACTTCTTACTATACCAACCTGTAACCAAATATTCACATACCAAATGACAAGTCCGCTTGAAATCGCTTACCTCCAAGATCCGAATTCATAACAAAAATCCGTGCTGATTTCTCTCAACCAAAAATCTGCTTTAATAAAGAAGTTAAACCAGGGTTACATACGGGTAATTGCATTGTTGAACCAAAAAATGGTATTTGCACTATAAGCCTAATAAACTCTAGTGAAGAAACCCAAACCTTCAATATCTCAGAATTAGAATTCGATGATCTTGAAAACTACAACGTTATTGATTTTATAAATAGTTCAGATAAAAGCAGAATATCACAACTCGAGTCACAAATCGATACATCTCACATGAATTCCGAAGAACGGGAGTCAATCTTAGATATTTGTCGAAATTACAATGAGCTTCTTCATTTAGAAGGTGATAAATTAACGTGTACAGATGCAATTACATATTCTATTCCGTTGAAATCAAAAATACCAATCCAAGTCAAACCCTATCGACTTCCCCACCATCAGAAAGGAGAAATCAAACAGCAGATACAAAGTCTCTTAGATCAAGACATAATAGAACCCAGCCATTCAAAGTGACACTGGTCCACGTCAGTCTTTGAAAGTATACAAATACTATACAATTAAACTGTTATAGTAAAAAAGTATAAAAGAGTCTGATATATCGATTATTATTGCCAAAAAGTTATAGAAATTGGATAATATATCACCAAATTGAAGAAGAACTCAAAATTTTGAATTTGACATCGACAAAAATGTCAAAATCTTCTAGGCAAAAAGAGAAAGATTCAACAAGGATTCAAAATTCTCAAGAAGAAATGATTGTGATGAATGGAAACTTGACCGATAATGAAAATTCCGATCTACTGAAGGAAATTATCGAAGCCAAAACTCAAATAATTAATGAGAAAGAAAGAGTTATAGTTGAGCTTCAAGAGAAGAATATACTACTAAAGGAAAAGATGACCTTCATGGAAAATATCTGGAAAGAAGTGGAAGATATCAAAAGGGATTTGATGAATTTGAAGTCTATGGAACAAATTAATGGGATGCCAACAAATAATATTAGTGATTCCTACTCTCAAACAGTTCAGAAAGCAAAGATTGATTCACCAGGTTCAAAATCTGATATCACATGCTCAAATGCCAATGCTGGAAACGAAAAGAAATTGATGATTGTGAATCCCAAGAGAAAACAAGATGTAAATAAAACGAAGAAGGATATGAATGATAAATTGAATATTTCGCAGTTGAATATTACATTGTCGAAAATTCAACCACTGAAAAATGGGGGACTGATGATTTCATGTGAGAATGAAGATGCAAAAACAAAATTACAGAGAGAAACTGAAGAAAAACTTGGTTACGAATATGAAATAACAGAACCAGAAGAAAAAAAACCGATGCTGAAAATTGTGGGATGGATGAGGAATATGAAGAGGAAAAGTTCATTCAAATGATGAAAAAGAATAAATGCATAACAGAAGATTGTGATATCAAGTTGATTGTAATGAAAAAAATGAAAACACGCTATCAGGCAATAATAGAGTGTGATAAAAAAAATTATTATGCGATTTTGAAAACAGGAATGCTTTGTATAAATTTTTCAATATGTTCTGTCTATGAACACTACAATGTGAGACGATGTTACAAATGTAGTGGTTTTCAGCACTCTTATGATAAATGTACTAGACAACAAGTTTGTCTTAAATGTGGTTCATCTCAACATTTAGCTCATGAGAGTGCTTGTGATCCTACATTTGTGGTATGTCTAAACTGTACTGAATTTAATGTTAAATTTGATCTTCAATTAGATACCAAGCATTGGTCCAATTGTCAAATTGTCCAATTCTTCTAAAAAAAATCGAGGGAGAAAAAAATAAAACTTTAATATAGCCATCATTAGTGAAGATGAATACGAATAAAAATATTTTATATGTGAACATACAAAGTTTCTTACAAAACAAAACACAACTTGAATTTACCATAAATAAATGGAAACCTATTAAGTATTATTTGTTTGACAGAAACACATATAACGAAAGATATTTCTGTTAGTGACCTTGATATCAATTGATATAAATTTGATGTTTGCTATTCTCACAGTCGACACACTGGTGGTGTTTTGATATCTGTTAAACAAGAACTGAAATATAAATGTTTTAAGTCGTATGAAAAAATTTTTTGGATATTAGGTATTGATATAATCGTTGAGAAATTGAAATATAGGTTATTTTCCGTCTATCACTCGCCTCATGCAAGTCATGCAGAATTTTTGAATAAATTTGAACAATTATTAGAAGGAACTGTTGTTGAAAAATCAATTATAGTCATCACGGGTGACTTCAATATAAATGTAAATGAAAATAGTTTTTATTCTGAAAAATTAAAAGAAATGGTTTCTAGGATGGGATTATATCAAACTGTTGATCAATATACTAGAATTTCTCAACATTCTCAAAGTACAATCGATCTTATTTTGACGAATGAAAATAACTTGAATTTCGTTGTACATACTGTACCAAAATTAAGTGACCACTTCTTTATTACGATAGATCTCAATTTAATTTCAACCACTAAACCAGAATTCAAAATTACCAGAAACTATAAAAAACTTGATATCAAAAAGTTTGTGAATAGTATTCAACAAATTCCATGGAATAATGCATCTAAGAATTTAAATGAACTAGCTGAAGAATATGAGAAAGCCATTATTTTAGTTTTAGATTTACATGTTCCCAAAACAACTATTCGTATAAATTCAAAGTGGGCAGAGAAATCCATGGTGGAATGATGAAATTCACAAATTGATTGTTTATAGGGACAATTCTTATAAGAGAGCTGTATTTACCAATACTAATGAAGACTGGATCATTTATAAATTCGATAGAAACTTAGTGGTCGATAAAATTAGGCAAACCAAAAAAGAATATTATAAAAGTAAAATTGATGATTGTTCAAGTTCTCCGAAATTGATGTGGTCAACTTTGAAACAAATGATGAATGGAAACAGAGAATATATAGAAAATAATATATATTTCAAAAATCAGCTTTGTAGAGATCCGAAAGAAATTGCTGAAAATTTCAATCTTTATTTTTTAGAAAGTATACAAGATATTTCACTATCGTTCCAATTATCTAATGATATTTTTTTACAAAATATTGCGGCAAATCAAAATGTTATGAATGAATTCAGAATTATTGATTCTCAAGAGTTAGAGGACACTGTTGGAAATTTATGCTGTCAGAAATCGGTTGGTGGGAAAATAAATATCAAAATTTTCAAATTGGCTTTCTCTGCCAGTAGTGAACAACTATTATACATTATAAATAAGAGTCTGATGGAGTGAAAGTTTCCTGATTCATGGAAAATTTCAACTGTAACTCCAATCAGAAAAATCCAGAATACATTAAAATGTGAACAATTTAGGCCATTAAATTTACTACCGCCGTATGAAAAAGTAATAGAAATTTTAGTAAAAAAACAAATTCTAGAGCATATCGATACTCATGATTTACTCACAGATTTTCAAGCTGGATTTAGAAAAACTTATTCATGTGAAATTGCATTACAAACGTTGCTGAACAATTGGAAGTCATCGATTGATGAAGGCAAAATAGTTGGAGTATTATTGTTAGATATTAAAAGAGCATTCGAAACTGTTAATAGAGAAATTCTTTTAAAAAAATTGAACAAAATGGGATTCACTGATAAGGTGATAAATTCGTTCGAATCGTATCTCTAAAATAGATTACAAATCACAAAATTTAATGATAACATTTCCAGTTATGCTTTGTCAGAACACGGTGTTCCATAAGGATCTGTTTTGGGACCACTATTATTCATTTTATATATTAATGATATTAATAAAGTAATCAAAACTTGTCAAGTAAAATTGTTTGCTGATGACACCTTAATATATGTTACTGGAAAATCAATAGACGAAATAATGAATTCTTTAGAGAAAGATGTTAAATATATGGAAAACTGGTTGAATTTCAATAAACTTACACTGAACCCAGGTAAATCAAAATTCATGCTTCTTTCAAATAGACCAGTAAAAAATTCAAGATCTCTTTTTATTGACAATGAAAAAATTGAAATTGTTTCTGAATTCAAATATCTAGGTGTGTTATTAGATAATTCACTAAATTTTAATAAGAATCTCACATATATTTCAGGAAAAATAGCTAGAAAAACTGGATTATTATCAAGAATTGGAAAACACCTAACAAATGAAACAAAATTCAAAATATTTAGATCTATAATAGAACCCCATTTTCAATATTGTTCAACAATATTATTCACTCTGAATAAAACTCAGATGGAAATTTTACAGAAATCACAGAACAGGGCTTTGAGAGTAGTTTTAAATAAAGATATTTATACTAAAGTATTATGGATGCATGAGTCCCTTGAAATTTTGAGTGTTAAACAGAGATTATATCTGAATACTTATATATTTTTATATAAATTGAAAAATAACATGCTTCCAAAATACCTGAAGGACAACTTGGAACTTACTAGCTACAACACAAATTATAATACAAGGAATTCCAATGATATTAAATTGAAAAGTAAAATCGAAATATTTCTCAGTTCTAGATTTAGCCAGTGGATTCCACCAGATTCCTCTAAGTGAAGACAGTAAGCCATGCACGGCATTTTCTTTCTATGGTCATTATCAGAGTATAAAAAACTTCCCTTCGGATTAAGAAACAGCCCCTCTTTATTCTCTCGTTTAATGTCAAATGTTCTGACCGGTATTCAAGGTCTTAAATGCTTTGTTTCCTTAGATAATATTGTGGTATTTGGGAATTCCTTGAAGGACCATAACTGTAAATTGCGGGATGTTTTCGATCGATTGCGCCAATTTAAACTAAAACTTCAGCCAAATAAATGCGCATTTCTGCGTAAGGAAATCAACTATCTAGGCCACGTCATTACCGAAAACGGAATAAAACCCGACCCTAATGAGGTTGTGGCTATTAAAAACTTTCCAACACCAGAAACCGAAAAAGACGTGAAATCATTCTTGGGCCTTGCGTCCTACTATCGACGATTTATACCAAATTTCGCAAAATTAGTTTATCCCCTAAATAATCTTTTGAAGAAAAATGTTCCGTTTCAATGGACCCCTCTGTGCGATGAAGCTTTTGCCAAATTAAAGGAAAAACTTTTTACCGATTTACCGATAGCGTATGCAAGCCGCACACTAAACAAGGCCGAACAAAATTACTCAACTATAGAACGCGAGCTTGTAAGCATTACATGGTCCGTACAACATTTTCGACCATATTTGTTTGGAAAAAGGTTCAAAATCGTCTGCGATCAGAAGCCCCTCACCTATCTTTTTTCTCATGCTGATCCTTCATCTCGTCTTACTCGCCTCAGGTTAAAATTGGAGGAATATGATTACGAAATTGTTTTCAAACGCGGTATCCAAAATAATCATAAATTCCAATATCATGGACACCGATGAGAATATCGAACAAAGCCCTCCTGTAGAAGACGTATTTTATTTTACTGACAGACAATTCACATCAACCAACTATTATGATAGCATGTTTGAACTTTCAGCTCAAAATAAAAACATCCACCAAATAGCACAATTACAAATCGACGAAAGATATTTTTTATATGTCATTATTAAAGAATCCAAAATTGATAAAGCTGATTACGAAAATGTATTTTTAGCTCTTCAAAATCTGATAGAATTTTGTATTTTAAATAAATTAAATTCTCTAGCTGTTTCAAGTAGAGAATTTGCCAATGAACATCTTAAAATTGAATCAGTTAGGATCATGTTACGATATATTTTCAAGAATACCGATATCAAAATAAAAATTTATCACGGAAATATTAAAACTGAATTATCACCAAATTGTTCATTGTTCATTGTTCGTTTTCGTTAACCAGCTGACGAACGTCAACCCTCAGAAGTCGAAACTTGTGCGAGCAATGGATCAACGAGGCCTTACCTTTTAACGTGCGATTACCCAGCACGGTGGCCCGGCGAGGATTCGAACCCCGGCCTTCCGCTTGATAGGCAGATATGCTAACCACTACACTACCGAGACCACTAAATCAAGCAGGTCCTGAAAGAGTATCACATAAATCCCTTAGGTGGTCACGAAGGTATTCACCGGACATATAAACGAATACGACAATATTATAGATGGCATAATATGTACAGGGATATCAAAAAATTCATTCGTTCTTAAGAAAAATGTCAGAAAAACAAATGTTCAAAAAAAACTAAACTCCCTATGACTATAACAACAACATCTAATCGACCCTTTGAAAAAATATTCCTGGATATTGTTGGACCCTTAAATCAAACCGAACAGTTCAATAAATACTTACTAACGTTTCAAGATGATCTAACCAAATATGCTATTGCCATTCCAATTCCAGATCAAACAGCCCATACAATAGCCTATAATTTCACAACGAAAATAATATGTCAATACGGAACACCAGTTTCATTAGTTACCGATCAAGGTTCAAATTTTCTTAGTGATATATTCAAAGAAACATGTCGATTATTGAAAATAAAACAAATCCAATGCTCCAGTTACCATCCACAAAGCAATGGCAGCGTAGAAAGGTCCCACCGAACCCTAGTGGAATATTTACGAAACTATATAAACAAGGATAGGAACAATTGGGATGAGTTCATGCCATACACAACTTTTGTTTTCAACACCACTCACATACATCAACGGGTTACACCCCATTCGAGCTATTATATGGTCATAAGGCAACAATACCCACTTCCCTTACCAAATCTCCCAAATTATTGTAGAGTTACGATGACTATTACAACGAAATGAAATCACGAATGCAACATTCGCATGAGATAGCAAGAGAAACTATATTAAAACACAAGGATACAGCTAAATCTTATTATGACAAAAATTCTAATCCGTTAAAAATCTCTAAAGGAGACAAAGTATTATTGAAAAATGAAAATATTATTCCTGGTAAAAGTAAAAAATTGCAACCCCAGTTTTTAGGACCATACGAGGTCATATCTATAGATTCAGATACAAATTGTGCTATCATGATCAAACGAAAGCCTATTAAAGTTCATTTCAATCGTTCAAAAATATTTAATAGTAAGACAGACTAGTATTCTGGTACTCTCTGTTTCAGATATCCAAACACTCCAGATGAGTATTATTGGTACCCTAGTTTCTTGCATCACACTCCTCCTGAAAATATCAATAAACAATGCCTATCACGCCAGCACGTATTACAACAATACCCCAATGCAATCAAGTCCTGGTCTTTATTATGAAAAAATTGGAAAGCTAAGCCTTTACAATGACGAATGGAAACTGTTGACATATCTTGAATTGGACGAATACCATAATGAGTTTACATCAATTTTATTTTATAATAAGGAAATTCAGAAACTCTGTTCACTGGCTGTGCAAAGTCATATAGAGACTACGGAATGCAACTCGTTTACCAAAGTTCTAGAATATTCTATCAGCCGTATGATAAATCAAGATAAATTAATTATGCAAATGTTAGGTGTTGATAACAATGTACGAAAAATTTCAAAACGCGGATTATTTAATTTCGTTGGCTCCGCATCTAAGACACTCTTCGGTACATTAGATAACGAAATGCTGTATATTATGATAGTCAAATAGAAAAAATCAAAACGAATCAAGACCATATTACTACACTATTGAAAGAGCAAATTTCCGTCGTCAAAGGTACAATACATTCTGCAAACAAAACGGTACATCAATTTGAACAAAATATTAGAGTATTGCAATCAAAAGTGATCGAATTTCAGAATGTTATTAGTAACTTCGGTAATAATCAGAGTAGAATAGATTATAACTTTCAGGTAACTCTAGAAATAAATGACTTGATTACCATTATAGAATTAATTCATACAAATTCCAAAGAACAACAGGAAAATTTGTTAGATATAATTATGTATGCCATAAACGGATCACTTCACCCATTAGTAATAAGTCCACTTAGGTTGATACAAGAATTATCAAAGCTTCAAAGTTTTACAGATGAATTAAACTTTCCAGTCAGCCCTCTGACAGAAAATACCCATGTTTTATATAATTTACTGAAAACTAATGTGTATTATTATAAGAATAAGCTTGCTTTTGTGTTATTAATCCCACTAGTGGATTCACGCATATATGACATCATAAAAATTTCAAGTATTCCCACAAGAGTAACGGAAAATAAATATACTTTTATTGTACCTCAGAAATCTTTTCTGATTATTGACGAGATCAAACAACATTTCTTTATGATGGATAATATGGAATTATCTTTATGCAAATCTCCCATTCAAAACACTTATATTTGTGAACAAACAAAACCTATTCTTTTGGTCCACCTTCATGGCGGATGCGAATCAGGTATGTTCGTGCCAACGAACGAAATTCCAAAAACATGCGAAAAAAGAATAATACAATTGGAATTTCCAATTTTTATCCAATTGGCAAATCAAAATTCTTGGCTGTATGCAGTACCTATTGAAGAATATATTGATATGAATTGTAAAAATTATGAAAAGCGTATTTCAATAGAATTACACGGCACTGGAATATTTCAACTGAATTCGAATTGCTCAGCATTTTCAAAAACAATGATTTTTACACCCCACCAGCAATATATAAACGAATTAGTAATGAGCTATGTTCCACCTTTGAATATCACAAATGAAATTGATTTCAATCTCAGCTTATTGAATTCAACCAGATTTCCAAAGCTCAGTGCTCCGACGATTGTGGAGTCGTATGACTTGAATATGCTTACGAAGTTGAGTCAGAACCTTGACTCGTTAGATTGGGAGAAAGCCAAGCAGATTCCTCATTGTTCGAATTCAGGCCGTTATTTCTTCATGACGTTTCAATGTATTCATTGTTAGCAATTATTTTATTAGGAGTTTTGGGTTACAGCCTTCGGTCAAGAATCACGAATATGTTTGTAAACAATAAATTGAAACCTGATGAGACAATTACTCATGTTCAACCATCAGCTGATATAAACAGTCAAGAAATAAGTGGATACGGGGGAGCAGCAGAAAATTGTACTAATCCAAGGTACAATTTTCAAAATTGATGGGGAGGTGTTGTGAAGTTCCCTTCACACCCTCTACGAGGTGCTACTGATTATTATTCTTTTGCTATTATATTCTTATGATGTCATGTTTGCAACAAACTGTGTAACTCTATTTTTTGCTGAGACTTACATATTCGCGGGCAAACCTGTTGACTCCATTGTTCTATATACCATATTTTCATGGCACTTTGCTATTGGTCAAATATCATCACGCCACGGCGTCCTACTGACGATTATGCGTCTTTTTAGCGTCAGCTATAGAATAGAGAGTACACGTCAAACTGCATTCAATTGTAAATCATTGTTAATAATTGTTTGTACCATATTCATTGCATGTACTTGCACTTGATGATACGCTAAGCATCACTACTGTAAATGTTGACCGGCTTGTAGAAGTGATTTGAAAAGTAATACATCTACTGTGGAATCAGTCACCCATGTGTATTCTTCCCTAAGTCCAACCCCAATTACAACAGATTGAATAAGTAAAATGTATATTGATTTTATTAAAAAATTTATTTTACATTTGTAAATATTCACATGTCCTTACTTTACATACATTTGAAGTATTTGTGAACTCCCATTTCAATTTTGGTCTCTTATTTGCGATAACATATTCAATTTCGCTCGCATCGTTCTCATGCTCATCACTTTCACTGTCAAGCACACATTCTCCAGATTCATTCGAACTGTAGCTTTTTACCGTAACATTTGTTTCATCAAAAAAGATAGTATGCTCGTCCGAAAATTCTTGATCAATCTTTAGGATTTCAACACATTTTTTTCAACGTTCGTGCATGTTTCACCATGACAACAATAACACATACTCGTGCATAGCAGTCCATGTTTTCTACAACCTGAGAATCTTCAATAAAATGTTATTCTCCGCAAGTGCTACAGATTGTTCACTCTTCAATAACATGATGCAACAATGCAATCTCCTAATCATCAGAAATGACCTGGATCTCTTAATGATCAGTCAAAAAGATATTAGAGCTTGTATATTTCAATGGTATCTTATAATTGTCTTGAACATGTATTCTCTTTTCTCTTTTTCATTTTAATGTGTTGAATACCTAGAACGCTCTTTCCACTATTTTTCTGGGAATATCGTTATGACTTCTTTTATAGTAATATTGTCATTCTCTGGTTAGCACGAGGTAGATTTTAAGTATCCATACATGTTAGTACTGTAAAATGTGTTTGTAAGTGAATCCAAAATAAAATGTAATAAAGTTTGAACATTTGTTATAGAATAGTATCTGAATCATACTACTACCGAAACTTTTTTGACCTATAGATGTAATTGAAATTATGTATAATGAATTACCTTACCTTTTTAGGAAATCAAAAAATGGAATATTCTCACGTGAACTATCACAAGAATCCACACTGCAATAGGTACAGTGAGAAGTCAGCTTAACAATAATACATGTTCAAATCACTACTAAAATAAAAGTTCAAATGGAATGTTTATTTCGCGCACTAAGTATAACCGGCCGGAACGATACAAACTGTTCAATCGAGGACACTCTGTACAGTAGTATTAACATGGATATCACACTCTTCTGAAAGAAACAAACGAGAATTTCTGGGGGCAGATGCCGCCGTATTGATTCATTTCGTCATTTGCCAAGTATCTGGAATGCCTGATAGCACCTGACTAACCTAACGGAGACAGAATAAACATGTGAATAGATGAATGTTAATGGACATTTTCAGTTACAAGCTGTAAATATTCAAAGAATGATGTTGCACATAAATGGGCCAAAAATCTTAATATTGAATAACATTCATATATACACATTTGTAAAAATATCAATTGGAAAGGAGATGAGCCGTGCTTCATTCATTTTCGAACGTCAGAGAAAACTTGCTTTCTCTGTCTAAGGTAACATTTTACATCGTATTATCAGAGTGAAATTTGAAATGAACGAATAATTCACTAAATTTGCAGCGTAAAAATTGAATTATTTGTGATTTGAGGGATTTCCGAAAACAAACCCGGTAAGCCATAGTGATATTCGATCATATCTCGATGCACTATTGGAAATAAAAAAAAAAACAAAATCCGTCCAGTAGTTCCCGAGACAGAGACAGCGAGGTCATTTTGGGCTTTGATCAGTTTATTTCACGCAATGCACTCGACGGCCGCTTACCGCTAGATCGCTCTCTCCGGCTTCCCCCTCCACACGGCACGTCGAACGGTCCCGGAAGAACCTCCACTGCTCCTATCAATAAATATGATAAATAATTGTGGAAAACAAATACTGCTGGTTCCTATGGATAATATGACTCTTGCTCTGTGCAGTCGTCGGGGTCTCGTTGCTTCATATAAATAAACAAATGGATGGGAAACTAAATGATAAAAAGTGTTATCTTCGCTCCTAATTATCGTGGAACAAAAGTAAGGTTGTCAAAATTCGTAGAAAAATAGCAGATTTCCCATACATTTTGTCGCATTTGATACGACCATTTTTTCCTAATTGTTTTTTTTAGTTTGAAAAACGTTTTTTTTTGACGCCATTTTTAAAGCTATCACATTGAAAAAATCGATTTTCCAAAAACGATAATTCGTAGTTCAACTCTTTGACTATCCAAAAACGTTTCGTTCATTGCTCTACGATTATCCGTAGGGCAAGAAATAAAAATCTAGTGGGTCACTCTTTTTAGTAACAAATTAGATTGTTGCTAACCTATCAATTGTTTTTCAACCAAATTGAAGCTGTGATTTCTACTAGTTGGAAGCTTCCCAAATTCACAGTTACAACCCCCCAAATGCATTTCAACATTTTTTAATGGAGTAATGGAAAAAACGCCTTTTTTCGAATTCCGAGAGCAATAGTAAGGCAACAAATTAGAATATCGACATCGGGCCAACGCTAGTCGATAGATTTTTCAATTATCTACAACTTTCAATTCAACTTTTTTTAGATCCGACCAATAGTTTTCATTATATAAGCAAAACACAAACAAAAATAATGTTTTTCGGCATTCAACCGCTAATTGTTGCTAAACGCACGGACTGAATCTGGCGCAAACTCTAAGGGATAATAAGGACACATGTGTCTGCCGGAATCCACAGCTACTTTTCGGGTAGGCGAAAATCGTCATTTTGGGCTCTTGAACAGTTTATTTGATTGGATTATATCGATTCACAATAATTCGTATCTTGTTTTTCAATAACATTAATTTCTTTTTCCTGAAGATGATAACCTTGTTAGCAAAACGCGCGATGGGGTTATCCAAATACAGTTTTGTACGAAATGTACCGGAGCAGTCATATGAGCACTTCTGACTATAGAATTCCAAACAGTAAGCCCTGTTCTTATCAAAAATATCGATATTCCTTTCTTCAGTTCTGATAGGTAACTTACATAATATGCCTGACCTCTGCGGGAGTATGAGTCGGTAGTTATAAATTTAGGCCATCCAAGTGGTTGTGTATATGTTTTTCCTTCGGTCGAATCATCAAATGCAACTCCACAAAAATCTCATTCTCAATCTCCATTGTCAATATTTCTAGACCTCAATACTAAAGCGTACATAAGGGAGACCATTTTGATTATTCCTTAGTAAATATCGACCATCCAATTGATGTTTCATAGATTTTTCCTTCAGTCGAACGAACAAATGCTACAAAAAAAAAATAATTCCATATTTCCATCATTAATGTTTCTGTGTACCCCAGTACTAAAGCGTTCACAAGGGGAAACATTATTATTTTTATTTATTCATTTCCTGAACAAGCTATCACATCCTTATTACATGAATGAGTATAACTGATTATTGTTCACTGATGGATTATTAGTGCCCGGCGATTAATAATGACTTATCATATTCAGAGAATTCAGTAAAACAAACTAATATATATTACCTGGTTTCTGAAAATTCGACATACTGAAAAACAATAAGGTAACACTATCCGCCGCTGAGATCCCCTTCTAGGAATATTTCTTAAATAATTTTTCATTAATATTCATAGCATGTTAGTTCGGGAATATTCCAGGACATATTCATAGTGTATTCAGAATATTACAAGAAAATGTCGAAACAATATTCAAGGAACATTCAAAATATAATTTCCTAAGATATTCCAGAGATATACGTATTTATTAAAAGGGGTAAGCATTAATTCTATGAATATCATTCCATATATTTTCATTTGATGCCTTACTCACTACTATCTCTCAGATTCTGAGAACTGATAATAACAAAATTCAAAATCTATATTATCAAAATCTATCCTTGCCACGACTCAAAAGTCCTCGTTCATAACTTCGATCTGTAACAAAATTCAAAATATATATTATCAAAATCTATCCTTGCCACGACTCAAAAGTCCTCGTTCATAACTTCGATCTGTAACAAAATTCAAAATATATATAGATCTAACGCAACGTGCTCGAAGGATATGTGTACCAGAGCATCTGGAGAAAGAATTGGAACATTTTCAACTGACCTTGGGATCGAACGGATACAGTGTACCCGAGAGCAATAAGGCCATGAAACTGAAGAATTCTGCAGTTCAAAACAGGGAGTACGCTCGGATAGTTGCACACGCTTATCTACCATATATTCCGAGGATCACAGACGGAATTGTAATACTCTTGGGAAAACACAACATAAAAACGGTTCTCAAACCCAAAGATACAACAAAGCCTCAGGTCGGCTGAAGACAAAAGAGACCCACTTTCAGCAGCAGGGGTTTATCGCATACCGTGCACCTGTGGGAAGGTATACATCGGTACCACCAAAAGATCTATGGGAACTAGGCTAAAAGAGCATGAAAAAAACTGCAGACAAGGGGAAACTGACAAGTCAGCTGTGGCGGAACACGCACTCAGTGAGGGAAACCACAGAATTCTGTTTGAAAACGCGAAACTCATTGCCCCCAACCAGGAATACCATAGTCGGCTGCTTCGGAAGGCAATAGAGATCCACAAACACACAGATAATTTCAACAGACAAGAACAAGCTGTGACCCTCAACCGAATATGGAATCCCATTTTAAGAAGATCAAAAATAACAAATAACATGCCTGCAGGTAGTGCGGCAAATAATGCTGATGATACTTCTTCGAATCCAGTAATCACGACAATCAATATTAATGAAAATTCTCTGAATCCAGAAAAAGTAATTATCATTCCAGGCTACCTGGATCCATATAAATACCCTTTATCTGATGGCATGTCATAATGACAACGTTATGTCACTAAATTTTGATGACATAAGGAAGCTCATTAAGGGACTAAGTACCATAATGAAATTCTATAAGGAAAACATGTAATGGTTTGATCAAAAAAGTTTATTCAAATGTATTGATATAAATGCCATCAGATAAAATTTTGTATGTAATACGAATCATAAACAATCATATGGCACACGCCGTGTTATCATGTATACATTCACGACTTGTACCATAATGATCGTCTTTATGGTCCTTATTACATAAATATCTATTACGAAGCCGTAATACCCAGTCATCGGAGTCTAACTCAAGATGTATGAGCCTCTGAAAAAGCTAGCGACTTGCGCCAGCTAAATGTCAGAAAGAAATTTCATGAAAGACGGCTTTCAGACCCGAACCAAAGTAGTGATACTGATTACCTTCTTCAACCGTAATTTTATCTCTTTCAATAATATCAGCGATACCAACTGATGAATAATCGATAACCTTTGAAGTAGAAGTGGAAATATCAAATTCAATTCACTCGCATGTTCAGTTCATGGCATGAAAGTTGATATGCACAACTGGTGAAAATAAATTATGAATATATATGCCCTCAGGTTACATACAAACACTCTCGCCAGAGGCCCTTGGCTTTGTAAGATAGTCGCTTTCAGGGCATAAACATTTACTTTATACCGTTGGCACAAAAATAAATGAACATCTACTGTATATCTTTGGCATAAAAATAACTAGTTTCAAACTTGTTGAGGAATCATTCTATATCAGTACCTGACATTAGGTCAGATATCGAGTTGAAAGGGATAGGCTCTGTCACCATTCATATTTCTTCTTCACTAAGTTATTTTTAGACTTTGGACCTTTTTTCATGCACATCTTTTATAGGTAAGTCTCAGATTGTTTTCTCTTTCCATGTGATCGTCATATACATGTGCATTCATCATCGACTTTTAACAATTTTTCCTGAATTCTGAATAATTTGCCGAGCTTGTTTTCATAGAGTGGATATCCATTCCAGATATCCCGATGGAATCCATTCGGACATTCCCAGTAATTGGAATATGAGTGTCCATTGGACGTCCAACTGGATTTCTGATGGATATGCACTGATTTGCACACAAATACTTGAATTTTGCGAAGTTTCCGGATAAACTGAAAAATACATATATAAATGGCATTTATATCACCTGCATCCTAAAAAACTAACAGCAAAAACATAAAAATGAAATGAATGAATATTTTTGCACTTCTTCGTTTGACACTGAACAAGCTCATCTCAACTGAATCTTCTTCTCATGTTCTTGCGATATTTCATTCAGCAGTAACCGCAAAAAAATAATTTGATATAATAGTAGTGAGCTGAAAAGTTCTTGAATAATTGAGTGATTTTTAAACAATTTCTGTTGGCAAAAATTATGTTTTCAATGAAGATATTAGTTTGTTTCACAATTGAATGGTAATCATTTTTTAGTAAAATTTTCAAATTGATCTATGCAAAGAATCAGATTGAAATTAAAGAAGGTTTCTAGCAAAGCACTATGTGTACCAAATTTTTTGAGATTTCTTATTGAACAAACACCAAATAAAAAACGAACAAGAAATTAATAATCTAACTCTCAAACATATATCATCAGCACCATCAGCAGATATCTGTTTGCGTTTCCCACTTTGTAACAAATGTTAAGATTCTTACCATGATCTTCATTTTTAATACCTACGTATGTGTCAGGATCATAATTCAAGTTGTCTTCCGCAGAACTATCTCTCCTTCAGTAATACATTGAAATTCTTCAAATAAGCTACGTACCCAAGCTTCATCTGCAAACCTCAAGTTAGATACTGAAATGAGTGAAATTGTTTGAATTTATCTGTGCGAAGAATCCCCGGAAAAATCAGTTTGGATCTCACAATAGATTCCAACAGAGCCGCTCTACGCTCTACCTACTTCAAGAATATCCTCATACTTTCTACAAATTCCACCATAATCCTCAATTTCATATCCTTACATACAATCCATTTCAGAATAGGGATCACTGGCCACATTTCAAATCGTCTTCCATAGAATAATCTCTCCTACAGAAACACATTGGAATTCTTCAGGTGAATAAGGAGAACTATTTACAGAGATTTTTGTACTACCTCACTCTTTGCTATTTATCAGTTTCATTCTTAGGTTATGTGAGCGATGGGCGTAGCATTTTCGGTTATAATTTCACGAGTGCATAAAAATTACCGATAATTTTGCAAGAAAGCGTGATATCTAAAAATTGCAAGTTTATTTTCATATTTTGGCGAAAGTGTCCGAGTCCGAAGGACGAAGGCTCTTTTACGAAATATGAAAATAACCGAATGCAATTCGTATAAGATATCACGCTTGAATGCAAAATTATCTGGTCATTTTTATGCACGAATGTAATCCATTGCAACATTCCACGAATAAAGAAAGTCTCAAGGAAATGTCATTTTTTGTTCATTTATAATTTATACTTTCCTCTATAGATTCTATGGAGCACTCACCAAAACGCGAAATGTTTTTCTATTTTTGAAGTCTATCTGACATTTATTTGTGTTATTCATTGACGTTTAGCGATACGGTTTCAAATGTGTTGTTATGATGACTTGATACAATGCAATTACCACTGTAAGTTTTCGATAATTGCATTGCTCTTATGGGACATTTTATATATGAGGGAAATATTCGACAAAATCCATCTCATCACGCGTTTCGTAGCGAAGTCATCTACGACTTCGAGACGAAGGCTAGGATAACTAAATCTAAATTCGAATTATAGAAGAGGCAATGTTAGTTGAAAGCAAAAATTAATGAAAATTTTACTAGGTACCCATTCTCTTATTTTATACTACATATCCATTCTTTACGAAAGATTCACTAATGAATATCCAATGCATATCCATTATTATTTTTTTCTGAAATATGTCTCCTGTGGATGTCCAATATACAGCTGAGAAGTTTCCATAGCAAAATCATTGGATGTTTATTGTATGGTGGATGATTTTGGTTAGCCGAAGTGAGCTCGACATATTGTTGGTAACGTAGAATACTCAACATATTTACTCCCTTCATAGTTCAAACTCAAAATTTTACATTTATCTTTTTTTTTTTTGTTCATATCATAACAAAATATATATATATATATATATATATATATATATATATATATATATATATATATATATATATATATATATATATATATATATATATATATATATATATATATATATATATATATAGTTCGGAGGTCGAAACTCAATCATCACCTAGAAGATGGCAAATGAGACTTTGCCGAAACGTTGTGACAATTATCCTTCGGAGGATCAAAACCACAGAACACGGAATGAAACCCGAAAAAACAATTCATCATATATATATTTATATATATATATATATATATATATATATATATATATATATATATATATATATATATATGTATATATATATATACAGTGTCACACATAAAGTTCGGGACATATGGAAGTTTTTTTTATTAATAGATATAATGAAAATTTGACTTGGCATGATTCAAACTTCATAATTTTGATGAATACGAGACTTCAATGTCATATCTTTACAAGCAACATCTCGATATGGCACATTCTCACCACATAAAAGAACGATTTCCACTTTGTCTTGCGTGGATAACATTGTACATAAAACTTATTTGTGTATAGATGTACGAAAATATGTACACAAAACAACTCGATTTATTGAAAGCAATAATTTGACATTAACCAAAACTAAAAATTTGTTTCAAAAGCCTACTGAGGGAAAATTTTATTTCGATTTGATCAGTACCTACTATTTTCTTCCCGACATGTTGCATTAGTCTTGTAATGTTTAAAATCACGAAATTTTATATCATGTTTAGTACAAATCGCTAGAACCAAAGTCTTTTGAATAGTTTTGAAACTGTAGGTCAATGTTTAGTTTACAGAAAAGTATGATATTTCGGGTTAGTTTGTAACTGAATTATTGGTCAGAAAAATAATCAAACTGGATAAAAATCTATTAAAAAAAGAAATACGAGTGTAATAAGAATGAAGAGGAATTCGTTTATTCGATTACTGACATATTAACGTCCATACATGGAAAAACCGAATCAGTTTAACAATGAAATGAAAAAACTAGATGAACTTTGCAACAACAAAGACAAATTTCTGGAGGTGTTTTCATTTCTTTTTCTGGTAACAGGCCAATGCGGGTATTTTCTGGGCAAGATATGACATTGAAGTCTCGTATTCATCGAAATTATGAAATTTGAATCATGTTTCGTTCGAATCGATAGAGCGGAAGATTCGAAAAATTAAAAAAATTGGAAAAAAGTCGAAGTGACAGTAAAGAGTCCAAATTTCGAGCAAAGGTATAAAATTGGAAACTGAGCACTTTTTCTTTATGGCATTTTTCGAAATTTCCAAAAAAAAACTGATTTTTTGAGGATTTTCGAAAAAAATGTCAAATTTGACAGGTTTAGAATATCACATGACAAAAGGAAAGAGGCTGTTTTTTACTAATTTTTCAAGCACAAACTAACTGGCAAGCCAAATTTTTATTATATCTATTAATAAAAAAAACTTCCTTATATCGCGAACTTTATGTGTGACACTGTATATATATATCGCCGCAAAGTGGTGCATTTCTTCCACTGGCTGCAAGTGTGCTACTGAGTGTCGCGAAAACTGTTGGTGCATAAAAAAGGCTGTTGTAGAAAAATGTGCAAATCAGTAAATAACTTTACGGTTTTTTCCTTAGTCTTCTTTACTTTAAATATAAATATAAGAAATACGTCTGAATAGTCAAGAAATTGTTGGAATATGATTTGAGTAACTAACTGAGAAACGTAATTTGAATGAATATAAGATTTTAATTAAATCATGTGATACCACTATTAATACCAGAACATATTGATATAAATATAAAGGTTACAGATCAATGAGTTTATCATGTCCACACACCGTGCGAACCTGATGGGGTATGGCGAACGCTCCACGTGCTGAAGAAGCTACTAGACACGGCAGGGCGAATGAAATGAAGCCGTGTGATTTTGCGCAAATTGAAATCATTTTTTCCAAATCACGACCCCCTCCGAGAACACCCAAGAAGACTCAACTCCAGGTAAAACGATTCTGATCATTTCAAAACAAACCGCATCGTTTTATAGGCCTTGGTTGCCGAATAACAGGTGCTTCCAAGTTGAGGGGTGGAATATTTTCAATGGGTGGTGTGACCACACAGAGGGGGGGGGCAACTGCACTAAAAACAACCTAAGGGAGGGGACCATAAAACTCTCGTACAAAGTGGCATTCTTTAGGTAGAATAACTTTGCTTCACCCTCAAAATGATTAAATTGCGAGTTGTAGAAATTGGATCTTTTATGTCGCACGTATTCCGTTTCCATTCGAAGAGTTGGCTTGAGTACAACTACAGGGCAGCATGTTCTCAATGATAATTCATCTGTTATGATTCCAAATAAATGATATTTGTCTCATTTTTTTTTCCAAATGAATGGATACCTACTTAGAATATTTTGGTAGCTCATTAATATAATATATCAACTAAATACATCCCGTAAAATATTGCGATGATTTTCTTCATTTCTAGAGATTCAAAATGCATTATTCTTTCTTTCTTCGTGTTGTGGTAATCCCGGATAACTTTGAAAAGAATTCATTCGCCACAGAAGAACAAACGGGCATAATTTGGGAAATGTTTCAGATAACGAGATAATTCAAATATCACCTGTTCTTTGATTCTTTTGTTGATGCTGGAAGAGATTATTTCTTTTTTTGTCATGAGATAGTTGAAAATCAAGATTCATGTGGAAATGTTCCAGGCTAGTCATATCAACACTTCTGATATGAAAATATGATCCTGTTTCTCTAATATCTCAAGCGAATGCTATACCTGGCAACCATATTTTTTTTCTTTGATCCAATGCAACCGGCCAACCAACTAACCTCAAGGCTGTCCATCGAAGAAATGAATTCCAAAGTTATTTTTCGAGCTATAGTTATCGATCCTGGTGGGGAAAGAAAGGCTTATTTCTCCAGACTGGACCTAAACGTTTACTGAATAGATGTGTCTAATTTCTCAGAGTACTGTATGCATATTTTTAACTGTGAAGTTTATTACCGATCTCAGTCATTTGCCGATATTGTCACTCACTTCTGGTTGACTTCTCCATTTCTCTGAGGAATTCTAGTTATATCTAACTGTCCCAAAACTCGACTGATTTCATACAGCTGTGAGTCCCTTAGCTAAAGATATTGAAGCAACAAATCTAACTACATCCTCAGAATGCGTTAAGATCGATTGGACAAAGTATGGTTCGTAAAACATGCATTGCTATAAAGCAGAATGATCCTCTTCGATGTCCAGTTCAATTCATCCATTCATTTAACTCCAATGAGAATTTTCTCTTGCACTTCATTGCCTAGATATGAAGGGGCCTCATCAAATACAACTTTTATTATTTTTCCTTCGGTTGGTCGAACTGGTCCAGTCTACCTTTCGATTACTTTTACCACCTTCATCATCATGAAACTTCAATAATGTCCGTATGAATTACAAGGGAATCAGTCGGTAATATACATAGCGAATAGCAGTAGTTTTAGAGGGAACTAATCAGTAGTAATACCACAAGTGATTGAATTTTCGCGATAAGTCTGTCGATTCATTTTTGAACGAAACTGAATTGTTTCGAGAAAACACCACGAGTCCGCAGGACGAGTGGTGTTTTCTCGAATCAATTCAGTTGAGATCATAAATGAAAGACAGACTTATGAGATGAATTCAATCACGAGTGGAATTTTATTAGACTATTTTACAAACAGAGTGAAAGATAATAGGTATTTTCGTTCATCGCAAAATCTGGTAAATTGCTTCCAAATGAACTCGATTTCCTCGTATTTTTCGGTACATTTTTATCGATTTTTTCGTTGATTGATTCGATAGAATTCATCCCAAATCTACTCATTTTTGAATGCGTGCACAGCGTAATCACTTATATTTGACGTTTAACTGTCACATGCACTGTAAACAAATCTGAAAACACCGAACTTGATAGGCCAATCAGAGTCAAGAGTCAAGTTTGGTATTATCGGTAAGCCGAACTTGACTAGAGCTTCTGATTGGTTCATTTCGTAGGTGAGTGAAATAGTCATTGAAATTGGTGATAACACTCCTGGATCTATTTCAGAATATTTGATAAATCAGAAAGAATTTCATTCATTAGAAAGGCATGTAATAGCTTCTACCAAGGAGAGCTTGCTACAGAAGTTGGTCAACGAATTGCTTTGTAATTCCTGTCCACGCCAGTTGAAACCTCCTCTGATGAGATGTTCCATCGGAAATAACTATTGTGAACATTCACTCCAGTAAAGGAAGTAAATTTTTTAGTGAAATGAAGGACTAATTCGAGACCACTCAGATCAACTTAAATTTTTTTGGAATTTGTCAACAAAGGTGTCAAGTATCCGAGTAAAAAGTTTGGTTCCTGGGCAAAGCTCCAAAACGCTGTAAAACTTGGCCAAACTGTATTTTTGGCCCAAAATTAATAAATATTTAATATTTCGAGCAATATTAAATGAATTTTCGTGAAAATAGGTACCGGGGGGGTTTTTGGGTCACTGATTACGATTTTAATGTCGGAAATTTCTGAAACACCCTGTAAACCGTAAAAACTACCCTAAACATACAGTACTACACAAAAAATGTTCATGAAACTAATAAATAGAGGTTCCCAATGGATTAACTATTAAAATTTTATGAGATTGATAAAAAAAAAGGTTTTTTGCCCATAACTTTTTTTTGGCTAATGATAACGAGATGAACCAGGAACCATTTTGAAGCTAAGGTTATCGTCAAAATTTCATGTCGTATGCAACATTTGAATTGGATTGGCCAATTTCGCCCGACAAAAAAGAGCATTTACCGTTATAAACATAAAATAGCCAATTTTAAACGGACAAATTTGCTTACAGATGAAAAAATATAACAAAAAATTTAAATAAAACTATCCTGGAATAAATGCTGAAAAATTTGGCTGTTTAAAATAAATAATGTTCACGCTGCTGGCCAAAAACTGGAAATGTTTTAAAAAATACACGATTTTACCCAAATTTAACAGGCCAAAACATAAACAATAATCACCCGATAGGGCCAAACATAGCTGGACATATTTAGGACGAAGTGTTCTGACTTTTCACCAAAGGATCTTTTTTTCCAAGCACCTTAGCCCATATGGCGCTAAAAAATTGGCATTAAAAATTTTTGAAAAAAAATTATTTTGCCCATAACTTTTTTTCTTCTTATTTTAAACGGTTCTGGTTGGTCTCAAAATTTTTCCGATTTTGTCATCTTGCAAAATGATAGGAATCATTTTTTCTTGTAAAAGTTATATTTTTCGAGATATTTACGCCAGAACGATCTGGTTTCTTCATTCGTTAAGCAACCATTTTTGCCATGTCATATCTCCTCTAATATTAATCGTACAAAAATAAAACAAAAACCACTTTATTTGTCAACTAAAATACTTTATATAAGTAATATATAATTTTTTTCGTAATACTTACAGATTTTCAGTAAATTTAAAAGAACATTAAAAACTGTTACATTTTTTTGCAAAAATCACACTTTTCCTTGCGCTATTACTCGAAAGGGGTGCATTTTTATGAAAAATTGCAATCAATTTTCCATGTTAGAAAAGGATAATTCATCGATTGGTTTCATTATTTTTGTTTTTAACCCCCCCCCCCCCCTCATGAGTTCCACCCCCCCACTCCCTGCACTTTTTTCCAGTAACGGAAGTTGTTTACTCGGATACTGGGCACCATTCTTAACAAAATTCAAGTTACTCCAAGTATCTGCAATTGGTCTCGAATTAGTCCAGCCAGTTTTTACTTCCTTTACTGGAGTATATTGTAGAGGGAAATGTGAGAATTGTACTGCAGAATGCCAATCGAAAATAGAAGCAAGAAGCGACTATTTATTGGAGAAATTATGTTTCAGTATAACATTGAAATGTTGTTTCACATCTGATGGATGTCAATTCACAGGGAAGGGCTCTTCAGTTGGATATCATGGGAGGTCTTGCGAATTATCTAGGAATCAAAATATGGTGAATGAGGGTAAGCAAGTATTGGCTCAGACCTCCATTGTCTATATTATCAACTCTATTGAAACCTGCTGCTAAGAATGGAAGGATGAAAATACATATCAAGTAGGGCAATCAAATCCCATCGAAGAAAATTGATAGCGTATTAATTTTCTTCTCCTGAAGATGCTAACCTTGTTAGCGAAACGCGCGTCGAGTGCAAAAATATCAGTTTGGTGTTAGGTTAATTGATCTCTGAGAAAAGTTATAACAAATAGTGTCTTAGCCATCATGCACACAATCAGTTGAGATTGTTGAATCAGTTCCAGATCTCGAATTACTATATTCAAATCTGCTAGGAATTGTAGTTGTATTTTCGATCTCGGGAAATTTGAATGCTTCCTCCGCTTCAGTTATATTCAGGAATTACTTTCATTGAAACGTATTGTTTTTGACTATTGAAATTATTCAAAAATGTAAAAGAGATTGTTCTCCATAGAATATTTCAAATGATGTCACGAAAAAAAGGTTTGGGTGGTGTTCACGCCGTATTTATGAATTATTTAATTTTCTTCATTTTTTAGTTGTTATAGGAGATAGTCGCAATTTACTGTACTATTTTTATTGTCAGTAGTTTGGGTTGTATAAGCATCAGGGGACAAATAACCTCGCATCGTCACTTTTCGTTTTTGACGAAGGAGTCACGACCGTTCAAATAGGTTTTTTGCGCGAAAGAAGCAAACACTAGATAAAACCATTCATTTTTCGTACCTTCCAAAAGAAACCACGTTAGTGACAATTTTATGTGAAACTAATTATTCTGAATTATCAGTGTGTTGTGTAAATCGAAGAACTTTTCAAACTGTTGCATGGACAGTATCATCCTTTCCTTGAACCTACAATTTTTCCTTTCCTCAAATAAGGGTGAGAAAACCAGCAGAAGAAAATTTCCACTTCGGAAACTGTGGTAAGTCCTTTCGGTTTCTACATATATGCTGATTTTCCATACAGTCCACTTCAATAAATATTCGGGAACAAAAGTTCACACCATTTATTTTGATCCATTCGAGCCGAATTCAATATTGCTTTCGTTTGAATCTGCCTAGTTATTCTCGAAATTGTCACTAGCGAGTGTTTCACTTGTTTTTAAATTTTGCCAATGTTATAGTTTAGCCTTTGCCTTTTCAGTTACCAGTTACATAAAGTGCTCTTTCGAGAAATAGTTGATTTTATATTTCCAATAAATTCCTTTAGAATTCAATTGTACAAATTTTCGTTGAATCACATATTTCTTTCATCAAAAAACAAAAAAAAAACACAACTTGTTTTTACCGTTTTTTGCGCCAGTCGTTCTCGACCACTTCGAACGCAATTGCTCTCAGTCCAGTTAAAAGGTGGCAAAATATTTTGTTATTTTGTTCGACTTCGATTTGAAAATAAATTCAAGATGCCAAAATCCAGAGATGAATTGAAATTAGATAGGCTTCTAGCTCAGCGAGAAAACATTTTTAAGCGAATTCAATTGTGTTACGATGCCGGTCATGCTTTTCAAAGAGACCAAGATAATGCAACATATAAAGACAATTTCAGAATTCGATACAGTACATTTGCAAAATCAGCTGGTGAATATCGTGACGTTGTTCAAAGTATTGTAGAGCTCAAACAAGTGTTATTTCCTGATGAACCTGTGAGTTATAGTTTAATGGATGGTTTTGAAGATCTTTTGAGCAACGTTGAGTATTTGGCAGCTTCGTTATTGACCAAATCTTCAAATCCCGACCCAAATATTGAAAATAGACCTAAATTATTCATGCCTAAAATAGAATTGGTGAAGTTTGATGGGGAGGATTTTGCAATGTGGCCTCTTTTTCATGAAAATTTCAAGCAGTTAGTCCATTCCAGAGTTGACTTTACTAATGCCGAAAAATTACATTATTTACTCGGAAGTTTAACTGGTAAAGCACTAAGAACATGTAACGCTGTTGAGCCCATTCCAGATAATTATTATATTTTGTGGAAATTGTTGGAAGATACTTACAATGATAATAAAAGTTTAGCCAATTTGTACCTAGAGAGAATATTGAATTTTCGACCTTTACCCAGTAATAACCCTTCTTGTTTACAACAGTTCCTAGAAAAATTTGATACCAATGTCAATGCCCTAAAACGTTTGAAATTGAATGATGTAGCTGATTACATTTTAACTCATATTGCCATGTCCAAATTGTCCCAAGAATCTATAAATTCCTTCGAACTTGTTCGTACTAGTACTGATTTGCCTACATACGATGAATTAATCAAATTTATTCAGCAACAAAGTAAAATAGTTCATAAAAATGACAAACCTCGTTTGAATTCTTCCACTCCTAAAATTAATCCAAACTTTTCCAAAAATAAAACCTTTTTAACAAATGATTCTGGTACAAATAATAGTTGTATAGCATGCCATAAAGGCTTTCATCTTTTAAAAGATTGTCAACAATTCAAAAATGATTCCTTTGAACAGAAATATAAAATTGTTAAAGATAATAATTTGTGTCTCAACTGTTTTTCCAAAAAACATAGAGTTAGTTCATGTCCATCACATTTTACCTGTTTACGATGCAAATTGAAACATCACACGTTACTTCATAGATATGATAAAAATGAAAAGAATCATCCTTTTGACAATTCATTGAACCAACCCTCCACAAGTACCGAAAATAAATTAGAATCTTTTCAGGAGAATAATCATACTTATTGCACAAAAAATTCTACAGAATTTAATCAATCGAAAATAGTTTTGTTGAGCACAGCTAAAGTGAAAGTATTCGATCGCTGGAATAAACCACATAATATTCGATTCTTAATTGACAGCGGTTCTATGTCTAATTTATTGACCCTAGAATGTTGTAAAAAATTAGGTTTAACATACACAAAAATAAATTCAAATGTTATCGGTATTGGTGGTACAACAAAACCTTTGAAGGGTCGTACCAATTTGACAATTCATTCAAATACGGACCAAAGTATAAACCTTCCGATAGAAGTTTTACTTGTTGATAAAATTTCTGAGTCTTTGCCAAATTTAGTTGTCGACAATGGTTCATTAGTTCATTTGAAAAACCTTCCACTGGCAGACCCAACCTTCCATACCCCCTGGAAATATTGATGGGATACTCGGTGCTTCGATATTCGCAGATATCGTGGGTTCAAATCGTATCACGGGTACAGCAGGTACACCTACAGCCTTTGAAACCACGTTTGGTAATATAGTCATGGGTCAGGCTCCCATCATTGAAAATTGTTTTTCCTCACCATCCTATTGTACTTTTTTGAATCTGGATTCTTTGATAGAAAAACTGTGGCAATTGGAAGATTTTTCAACTCCAATTCCTACCAAAGACGAGGAAGTCTGTGAAAACGTGTTTAAAGAAAATTTAAGTAGAGATCATACTGGTCGATATACAGTGGCGTTACCGTTTAAAGACGACCCAACAAAACTGGGAAACTCATTCGAACTTGCTAAAAATAGATTTTTCGCTTTGGAAAAACGTTTGGAGAAATTTCCAAAACTCCAAAAAACTTATTTAGATATTTTAAAAGATTATATTGACCAAAATCACATGTCTTTAGTTCCTAGTGACCTCATAGATATTCCTTCATATTATATACCACACCACTGTGTTTTTAAAGCTGATAGTTTAACAACTCCTTGCCGAATAGTATTTGATGCCAGCATGAAAACTGACAACAATATTTCACTAAATGATATTTTATATACAGGTCCAAAATTGCAAAATAACCCTCTTACAATTTTATTGAATTTTAGATTATTTCCTATTGCTGTGACGTCAGATTTGAAGCAAATGTTCAGACAGATCCATATTGTAAAAGAGCATCAACAATACCAAAGGATTTTATGTAGATTTAATTCGAGAGATCCCCTTTCAGTTTATCAGTTGCACACAGTAACTTTTGGTGTAAAACCTTCTCCATATTTAAGTTTGAGAGTTATCAAACAATTAATCCAAGATGAATCTGAACGATATCCCCAAGCTGTTATACCAATTCAAAGAGACATGTATGTAGACGATCTAGTCAGTAGTTTACCTTCTGTTTCCAATGCTCTAGAGGTCCATTCCCAAATAGTTAGTTTGTTCCAAGCCGGTGGGTTTCAGATGGTAAAATGGATGTCAAATTCTAGTGAGTTTTTATCCCAAATACCAGATTCATTGAAATTATCTCAACCGGTAGAATTCGATAAAAGTTTTTTGAAAATTTTAGGACTTCAGTGGGACTCTTCTCATGATAGATTTAGTTTTAAAGTTGATGCTCAAAATTTACCCTGTACCAAACGCCAAATATTATCTTTATTAGCTCGCACATTTGATCCTTTGGGTTTTTTATCACCTTTAACACTGTACCTCAAAATTCTCGTGAAACAACTTTGGGAGTTGAAATTTGATTGGGATCAAAGGGCTCCTATTCACATTGAAAAAATTTGGAATAGAATTCAACAAGAATTAACAGAATTGAAAAATGTAAATATTCCTAGGCATATTTCAGTGTTCGAAAATTCATCATTAACTTTGATAGGATTTGCAGATGCTAGCATATCTGGTTTGGCTGCAGTCGTTTATGTCAGAATCATTACTGATAGTAAAATAGATGTTAATTTCGTATGCGCCCAATCGAAAATTAGTCCCACATCTAAAGTTACATTACCTCGACTAGAGTTGAATGCAGCTACATTATTATCGAAACTCTTATCTCATGTTAAAGACACTTATTCGCCAAGACATGGTATAAGTGCAATATATGCCTTTTCCGACTCGATGATTACGTTGAATTGGATACATTCTACTCCAAAAAGATGGAAAACTTATGTTTCAAATCGTATTTCGAAAATCCATAGTTACCTATCACCTATTCATTGGCATTTTGTTTCTGGTAAGCAGAATATTTCCGATTGCGCATCCAGAGGTTTAACCCCTTTATCACTAATGAATCATTCTTCATGGTTTCATGGACCCTCATGGTTGAGAAGGGACATTTCTGAATGGCCAATCAAATGTTTCGATGAAGTTGAAGATGTAAATACTGAAGAAGAAAAATGTATATTTTTAGTTTCAGAGGAAAAAATTTCTCCATTGTACCATCTCATACAACATTTTTCTTCTTGGACCAAACTATTAAATGCCACAATTCTTGTTTTGAGATTTGCTAGAATTTTACCTAATAGAAAAACGATTGCACGTTCTGATTTAGAAAAGGCAGAACTTACCTTGATAAAGGCAGTTCAGCAACGACATTTCTATGATGAATATAAGGCTATTTTGGAAAACAAATTGTTGAAATCCCGATTACGTCGTTTGAAACCCTTTATAAAAGACGATATCATTCGAGTGGGTGGTAGATTGGAGAACTCTAATATTAGTTTTGATCATAAACACCCCATACTTTTACCAAAGTCCGACCCTTTTGTCAGTTTATTGATTGATTATAAACATAAAATACATTGTCATACCGGTGCTTACCTATTACAGTCCCTACTGAGACAGAATTATTGGATTTTATCTGCTCGTGATATCATTCGCCAACGTATATGGAAGTGCAACTATTGTTTTAAATTCAATCCCAAACCTACCTACCCAATGATGGCAGATTTACCCCCCGAAAGAGTGAATCAGGCAAAAGCATTTTTGTTGACTGGAGTAGACTACACTGGAGCCTTTTATATAACTATGGGACGAAAAAGAGGCATAAAAAGCCAAAAGGCATATGTGTGTCTATTCATCTGTTTAGTTACTAAAGCAATCCATTTAGAACTAGCTTCAGCTCTATCCACCGAAGTATTTCTTGCAGCTCTCAAACGATTTTTATCTCGTAGAGGTAATTGTAGCACATTATTTTCGGACCGTGGTTCAAACTTTATAGGCGCCAAAAAATATTTGGATGAAGTTTATCAACTTGTCAACTCCCATGAATACACAGATGCCCTTCAAAAGGAATTAAACTCACAAAAAATTGAATTTCGATTTAATCCCGCTGCTGCGAGTCACTGGGGTGGTATTTGGGAGTCGAATATAAAAAGTGTCAAGGTTCATTTAACAAAGGTTATAGGCAGTCAAATTTTGAGCTATGAAGAGTTCAATACCGCCCTTATACAAATTGAGGCTCTGCTCAATTCTAGACCCTTGTGCTGTTTATCTAACGATCCAACAGATCCAGTAGCTTTAACACCCGCACATTTTCTCTACGGATCCCCGTTGAATTCATTACCAGCTGAAAATACCTTTTCTGCAAACGTCAATCTTGTGAATAGATATAAATTGTTAGATTCAATTGTAAATCAATATTGGAAACGTTGGCATCTTGAATACCTCTCAACCCTTCAAGTTCGACAGAAATGGAATACTTCTTCTAATCCAATCAAAGAAGGAATGGTAGTCATAATCATTAACGAGAATCATCCACCTTTACAATGGCCTTTAGCCATTATCGAAAAGGTATATCCAGACAGAGATGGTGTGATTAGGTCTGCTCTTGTACGGACAAAAAACGGCTCTTATAGTCGTCCAACTGTTAAACTTTGCCCTTTGCCAAACCAGTAATCGGTTCATAAGTAAACATCTTATGAAATGCAATTTTATTTATTTTAATTAATTTTTGTTTTGTACTTGGTTCGGCAGAATGCTGTATCAATTAAGTATTTCTTGGATTCTAGACGAATTTATTTTTTGCATTGAATTAAAATTCAACCCGGCGCGGTCAGGATGTTCACGCCGTATTTATGAATTATTTAATTTTCTTCATTTTTTAGTTGTTATAGGAGATAGTCGCAATTTACTGTACTATTTTTATTGTCAGTAGTTTGGGTTGTATAAGCATCAGGGGACAAATAACCTCGCATCGTCACTTTTCGTTTTTGACGAAGGAGTCACGACCGTTCAAATAGGTTTTTTGCGCGAAAGAAGCAAACACTAGATAAAACCATTCATTTTTCGTACCTTCCAAAAGAAACCACGTTAGTGACAATTTTATGTGAAACTAATTATTCTGAATTATCAGTGTGTTGTGTAAATCGAAGAACTTTTCAAACTGTTGCATGGACAGTATCATCCTTTCCTTGAACCTACAATTTTTCCTTTCCTCAAATAAGGGTGAGAAAACCAGCAGAAGAAAATTTCCACTTCGGAAACTTTGGTAAGTCCTTTCGGTTTCTACATATATGCTGATTTTCCATACAGTCCACTTCAATAAATATTCGGGAACAAAAGTTCACACCAGGTGGTGACCTATAAGTCACCACATGACAGTCCTTCTGATCGATATTAGAATCAATCGGCACCCTGCGCAATAAATTGCGCGTTGGGAATTGTAACTTGTTTATCTTTGTGTCGTTCAAGCTAAATTCTGTTGCCTTTTCGGCTGAAAACTGATGAATCAGCTCGAGGATCTGCAATGAAACTAGGCGAGTATAAATATTAATTTATTTTCTTGAATGAAAAATTGTATTATTGTAATCTTACTGGCATGCCTGAATGATGACTATTTATTTATTGCATATTTTCGTATCGTTTCATTCAACAAAGTAATGAATCAGATATTTTGAATTTAATGCCTTTATTCATAACCTGTTATTGATTGCATCTATCTAACATTGGAATAGCAATACCTGTATTTCGGGTAATTTGTGAGGTTTCCTGCTTCACGGAAAAAAATGGTTCAAGTAAAAAGTTCTCCTGGCTTTTTTTATATTGTGCTAAGGAAATGAATACCTAAATTGAATGAAAAAGCATTTTGTCTCCAGAAAAATAAGTATTCTGAACGCATGAACTTGTAGCTATGAGTACCTACATCGAGTAGTTCGAACACTAGATAATTCACTTTGTATAATGCCAGGTCAACATTTTACTAGCCGTTGAAAGGTGAATTCTCTTATTCATCAACCTGGGGTTTCTGAAAAGTATATCATTACTACAGAAATTCATGTTACATGCATGTTAAATCATAAAATTGGTGTTTATGTTTTTTAAACATTCTTTATTTTCTTTAATATTTTACAATCGCGATACTGAAATATCGGATTAAATAGGTTAATAATGATTCGAAGACTGGGAAGACTTGAATGACGAAGTTTTTTTGGTTTCTGATATTTATAACTTCGGAGATGCTGATGAAGATCTGCCTCGTTCTCCTCTATTCATAGAAGTCCTTGGAAACTGCTGAAACGGTTCCTCTAGCTACGGCGTAGAAGCTGATGCAATATTGCGCAATTCTGAGACAAAGGGTCCATTCATAATTCTAATATAACAACTTCCCCCTTGGAAAGAAAGTTGATGCGGTGCGGCAACTTTCAGGTCAAGCAATTGACTTGTTGGAATTCAACTCAATTTCCTCTTCAACCTGTTCTTAAAGATGGATACTTGGTCTTCTTTTTGGTGCTGGTAGCAACCTTCGGAAGGGTGCAGATGATGTCCTTGGTTTTGGAGGTGGTGGAGGCTGATCGTTCGTGCTTGAGGTCATAATACCAATTCTCACAGAACGTCTATTCCTACACTCACAAAATATATATAGTACTATTGCAAAAACAATCATTACAATCGTGAAAATCGTAAACCATGACATATGTTTATTCACGAATGGTTCGTTGATAATTTTATCAAGTTGATCCGAATATTGATCTAATTTATGTTGAGCAATATTCAAGTTATTAACATTTAATTTACTCAATTTCAAAGGTTTCAATTCAGGTAGTTTATTTTCATTTGGTAAATCAGTACAACATTGATAGGGAATTAAAACTGGAAAACTTCTATGAGTGAAGTTTTGTTCTTGCATAATCGATTTTGCATATACCCTTGTATTTCCTATAAAAGAATTGCAAGTTGGTTGAAGTTTCAAAATTGAATTTGTTTTAATTATTTTTGTTACAATATCATGAGCTGTACAATGAGTGGTAACAGGAAAAGGATCTGATATTGTTATTGATCAAGTATTTTGTTCAAGAACAGTATATTCTTTTGCGAATAAAAGAGTTATTGTACACATTCTGGGAAGTTCCAGTAAAGGTCTCAAAATTTGGGCTTCGCATATAAAATTACTATCAATAGGGTCAGGAATGACATTTTCACATATTTTGAAATTATACAGTACATTTTTACAATCATTCAAATTTTCAAAAGCAGCGTACAACATTGTACCATCATCTTTTGCAATAAATTCTTATTGGTTGGTAAGATGTTGTGCAATCCTGTTCTGTTATCAAGGATTGGGATATGATATAATTGATCAACAGTAAATGTTTCTGGTTCAACTGAAGGTAAAGGTAATTGACTTTTTTGAGTATTTTGAGAAATTTCCGGAACAGATGATAGTAGATCTTCAGGTTTAATAATCGATGTATGAATAATATTAAATCTAGCGAAAGTAATAGCGTTCAACATATCATTCAAATAATCTTCTGGAAATGTATAACTTTCCAGTAATTGTTCGCAAACTTCGATGGTTTTCAACTTTGCATCGACTATAGCAAGTTAGTCTGTAAGATTATAAATTCAAGATTCCATTTTCTTTATATCTTCATTAAATGTTTTCTCATCTACCTGTAATTGTTGTATGGTAGAATTGAATTCTCTAATAACAGATGTAGTTACAGATATTTGATTCTTAAGTAAATTTTCAGTTTGGTGTTCATCCTTGTATATTTCATTTATACAATCATTAAAATATTCTCCGTCACTGGTATCTAAATTTTCTGTGAGTGTCCTCTTTTGTATCGTTTATTATAATCATTCGAATCTATTTGCGTTTCATAATACTTAGTACCTACTTGTTCAGATATTTTACTAAGCAAGCTGATATGCATGCTGATTTCTCCGTTGAAATATTTCATGCGCGGATTATCAGAGTCTACCAGATATATTAAATTATTTAAGATAAGGTTATTATGATCAATGGCTCCTTTGATTTGTGCCACATCTTTAACAATAAGAAGAGTCCATTTCTCATTTGATATTTTCATTTCACCTTTTTCATGATAAAATATACCTATAGAGTTCTTGATAGGTGACAGTTTATACTGGGCATTGACTGTAGTAATGGCGAAAAGCATCAGGGCAATCATTCTTGATCTGAGTTTTGATCTGAAACAAAATACGGTTTCATTCTATCAAAATTTACTTTAGTTGTTTGATTTGTTTCAAGATTTTTCAGAAAAGCTGAATTTTTATAAATTTCAATGACTTTGAATGGTCTATTGAATTTATTATTTAGTTTTGCTGTTATTTGTGATTCTTTTACGAATACTTTGTCTCCGATATTGTGAGTGGTAGGTTTGTGATATAAACGTTCATCAAACCTAACTTTTGCTTTTTCCTTTTTTCCTTCAATATTAGCTCGTGCTATTTTATAAAAGCAGTCCATTTTATTATTTGAATCACTGACGTATTTGGTCTCTGGGGGTCTACCTGCCGTATGTTCGAATATTAATTCATAAGGGGTAAATCGGTGTATTTTATTTTGACTATTATTATGACATATAGCTGCATAGGGTACAATTTCCAATGGGTGATCGTCAGGGTTTTCGTCTCTATTTGCACGTATCATTTCTGTAAGGGTGGCATGAAAGCGTTCTAGCGATCCATTTGATTGGGGATGGTCTACACTAGAAAAAGTAAGTTTGACATTGAAGAGTGTGCATAGGTCTTCAAGAAGATGGTTATTGAATTATTTTCCTGAATCTGCATGGATTCTCAAAGGGGTTCCATAGTGTTGAAAGTATAGTAGTAAAGTAGTGACTACTGTCTTTGCTCTTTTATCAGGTATAGGGTTAGCTTGAGTGAACTTAGTTAATTCACATCTTATTGTCAATATGTAATTTTTAGTTGGTATTTCTAGAATGTCGATGTTTATTCTTTCAAAAGGTGTTTTGGGTGTTTCAGTTATTACCAAAGGGCTTTCAAATTTTTTTCTATAAATTTTCGTTTTCTGACAAGTTTCTCAAGCTTTCACATAGTTTTCCACATCTTTTACGATACCTGTCCAATCATATTTTTGTCTAATCCTTCGTAAAGTTTCATTAATTCCTCGATGTAGGTTAGTTTTACCATTATGAAATTGATCTAAAATTATAGGTATTTGATCTTCATCTGGGGTGTGTATAATATTTTGACAAATTTGAAATTTTATGTCTTCCTGATCTGCCAGAATGTATGAAAACATTTCTTGGATTGGTAGGTCAGCATTATTCTCAACTTGATATACTTTTGAGGGCTCAAAGACATGTTGATCTCTGTATAAGAAACTGGGCATATATTCAATCGCTCCTTCTGGATCAAATGGTAACGGTATTATATAGTATTTTCTATTTTTCACTGATTTACTGCTGAGGACATCAACTTTATTATATCTGAAGTCCGGATATTCCTCGAATAAATCTTAAAATATTTTTTCATGTTATTCTGTTATTTCATCTCTTTGCGGGAATATTACAATGTCTTTGTGTTTTTTGTCAAGTATTTGTTCATTGATTAATAATAATTTAGAATAATCTCTTCCAGAATTAGTTTTATAAAGTCTCGAAGTATGTTTTGAGTTCTTCTACTACTGTTTCTTGTGCTATTTCAGTTTCAGTATCTGAAATTTCAGGTTCGGGTTTATCATTTTCATTTGCCGTTAGTATTTTATTGAATTTTGAACACTGTTTGAAATGATTAAGTTTGAGTCTCGATAAAGCGTCAGCATTCTTATGAATTTTACCAGGTCTATAGATTACTTCGAATTGATATTCTTCGAGTTTTAAACGCCATCTGGCTAATCTGCTGCCAGGGTCCTCAATTGAAAATAACCAAGTAAGAGGTCGGTGGTCGACGATGAATTTAAATCTTCTGCCGTAAAAATAAGGATGAAAATGTTTCACCGACCATACCATGGCCAATTATTCGCGTTCCATTGTCGAATATTTTGTTTCGGCGGGACATAATGTTGTCGATGGGTATGACATAGGTTAATCTTTTCTTATTGGGCGTTGAGCTAAAACGGCTCCGATCGCAAATGAGGATGCATTGGTAGTCAAGATGAAAGGTGCATCAAAATTTGGATAAATCAAAAGCTTTTTTCAATTCTTGAGAAGAATTTTTACACTCATTGTCAAATTTGAAGGAGACATCTTTTTGTAGCAATCTTGTCACTGGTTTTGATATTTTGGAAAATTTGTAATAAATGTCTTATAATATCCTGCAAGTCCTAAAAATTGTTTAATTTCCTTTGGGTTTCTCGGTTCTGAATAATTCAATATACATTCGACTTTCGCTGGGTTTGGTTTAACACCATCTTTTGTAATTACATGTCCTAAATAAGCGACTTCTTGTCTTAAAAATTCGCATTTATCGGGCTGTATTTTCAAATAAGATTTTCGTAAACTTTGAAAACCAGGGTTAAATCTTGTATATGTTCATCAATCGTTGGAGAATAGACAATTATGTCATCCATGTAAACTAAGCATCTTTCGTTCCTAAGTCCGGTTAGAATATGGTCTAAAATTCTGAAGAGTGGAGGGAGAGTTTTTCATCCCGAATGGCATTCTCGTAAATTCGTATAGTCCATTTTCTACAGAAAAAGCAGTTTTTTCTATATCCTTAGGATCCATTTCAATTTGGTGGAATCCTGAAGCTAAGTCAACAGTGGTAAAATATTGACATTTTTCGAGTTGGTCTAATAAGTCTGAGATATTTGGTAAAGGATATTTGTCATCAATGGTTAACTCATTTAGTTTTCTCTAATCAATTACAACACGTCATTTCTGTTTTCCAGATGCATCGAGTTTTTTCGGTATTACCCAAACTGGGGCTGACCAAGGTGAAACTGATGGTCTTATTATATTTTGTTCCAATAATTTTGAAATTTGTGACTTCATTTCATTTTTATGTATGTGTGGATACCTATAAGATTTTGTTGAAACTGGTTGTGCGTTTTCTTTTAATTTGATAGAATGTTTAATTTCACTAGTAAATGGTAGAGGATCACCTTCTAGATAAAATGTATCTGTGAATTCTAAACAAAGATTTTCAATTAACTCTTTTTCACGACTACTTATTTGAGGATTCTCTGTTTCTTCATGTAACTGATTTTCATTAAATTCTCCAAATTGTAAATCTGAAAAATCAATGGTTTTTTCGATAGCATTTATATTGGCAATGGTTACTAAATTTTCTCCTTTGGTTTGACAAGTGCATTAGGAAGTCTTACTTTATCCTTTTCAGTGGCTAACAGTATAGCTTCTGTGTTTCGAAATTTTGATTTTAGTTTGTAGACTTTTTCTACTCTTGGTTCGATTGAAATTATATTTTTTATATTCTGATCAACGTATTTATCGATTTTTTGTTAAGTATTCTGTGAAGGAAGTTGAGGTTCTGATGATTTATTTGCAGAGTATAAGGGTAAGGTTTTGTAATTTAAAATTAGCATTCTTTGTCCGATGTCTACGATTCCATCAAAATGTTGTAAAAATCTGTTCCTAAAATTCCGTCAAACTCTATATCTAAGTCATGTGCGAAAACTTTATGTAACACTGGGTGTTCTATTGGTCCAAATGGTATCATTACTGATTTTGTTATTATTACTCTTCCTTCTGCTATACCGGTTATTGGAATATTTTCTGGAGATCGCCTTGTATAATTTTCAGTAGTTTTCTTTTTAAAGACTGAAATACTAGCTCCTGTGTCGATAAGAATTCTGAAGTTGTTTGCACTGATGATATAAAATAGATTGCTAACGTTGGGATTTAAAGAAATTGTTGGTCGTTCATCGTTACGCTCCTTTCACACAATACGATTGTGGTCGTACGGTAAAAAGTCGGACGACCGTTTATCGTAAATCAAATCGGGCAAAAATTTTGGCATTATGGTTGATTTATCGTCGTTAAAAAAGGCAGAAACGTAATCGACTACATTAGGTGCATCCAATCCATAGACGGAGAGAAGAAGCAGGTTTATTTCGTATACTCTTTGAAGATGTAAGAAATGACCAAACCAAATTTTTTAATCACTTCCGCATGTCAATGAGTTCCTTCGATGAATTACATGACAAACTGAAGACTGTTCTTCAACGGCGAAATACAAAAATGAGAAATTGTATTCAACCTATAGGAATGTTGGCTGTCACTTTGAGGTAAGTTCTGATACTATTTTACAAACTACGAAATTTTTATTCTATACTCTTAATGATAATCTAAATTTTGGCATTTTTGTTTTTCATTAAATAAACCCAAGTCTTATTTTTATGCAAAAACGAGATGTAGAACAATAAACAAACAATTTATAAATTTTCGTTAAGTCCTCAATTGTTATAATGAATTTATAAGAAAGAATTTTGTTTAGATCTTTATAATTTCGTATATTTTTTGTTGATATTACTTAAACCGATAGACATAGGCCAGAGTTGATTGAATATTTTCTAGCATATTAAAACCATTATTAACACAAGTCATTTATTTTTGCTCTGTAATAACAAAATAACGAAAATTTCTAAATTTTACAAAGTTTAACAAATAAAGACATTAGTGGGAAGTAAAATCTACACTATCAACTGTGCTGAAGTCCTGAGAGAGCGGAGTGGAACTGTCCCTGGAATCTGTCATTGGAGATGTCATTCCAGATGATGCCCCGCAATCTTGATAATACTGACGTGTTGATTGTATTTGGTAATTATTAGTTGAAGAAGATTGAGTGGGAAAAAGTTGAGTTAATGATGGTGTAGATGATTTGGACTGAGTAAGTTGCGAATGTTGAGGAAAAGAAGAAGCAAGCTGGAACACAAACTGCTGCGAGTGAGAATGTGTAGGAATAGATTGAGGAGAAAGGAGGAGGGACCTGAGGAACCATCTTCTTTTTTTCATTGATGTTTGCAATCACTTGCAAAACGCCCATTTGGAACTGAAGTAATTCATTTTCATCAAATCTATCGAGGTGGGGCAACAAACTCTGGAAGAAAGACATTTTACTATTTTGTTTTTCAGGCTCTAATGCCTTCGAAATTCTTTATTCCACCTCATCAGGTTTGCGATGTTTCCTATTTCTCGAACGTTTATTTATTGTTTCGTCAATCGTGAAACTAGCATTTGCCTCAACCTCTATGCGTTCCCAATTGTTTTCAGTTCCGTGCCTGGTTTCGTCATTCAAACTATCAACTGTCTCTCTAACTTCGTACAGTTTGTTTAAAAATTGAAGCTGATCATTATATACATATTTCTTGGGTTTTTTTGCATCACTCCACTTCTTTTGCTGTCTTTCATTTTTCTTTTAGACCTAGCGAACGCATCTCGAAGATTAGTTTACCATCTTATAACGTCCTTACCTAAAATTTAAATGAAATAACAAATACTGATATTTATTTATTCATTTTTAATAAATATGAAGATACGTGATTCTTTTCAGATATCTGGCAAGTGGCTGTACCTTTACTGAGCTACATTATACTTATCGAGTTGGAATTTCTACTGCGAGTAAGATAGTTAATGAGGTATGCAAAGCAATCTGGATGGTTCTGCGAGTGGAGTGTGTACCAACACCTACAAGGGAAATGTGAAAATCTATCGCTTCAGACTTTAAAACCATCGCAAACTTTTCCCATTGAATAGGAGCAGTAGACGGCAAGCACATACGTCTTACTTGTCCATTTCGCAGTGAGTCAATGTATTTCAACTACAAAGATTATTATTCTGTAGTTTTAATGGCAGTTGCCGACTGCAGATACAAATTTGTGTTTATAGACGTTGGAAGTTATGGTAAAGATTGTGACTCTTCAATATTCAAAAGGTCCAGTTTATGGCAGTCAATGAAATCAAACACACAACCACTATCAGAAGAAAAGTGTCTCTCGGGAACTGAAAGCCCCAAAGTTCCATACTTCTTCGTAGGAGATAAAGCATTTGGATTGCATCGACATTTACTGTGACCTTTTGGGTTAACACATTTAAGTGTTGAAAAAAGGATTTTTAACTATCGCTTGTGTCGAGCTCGACGGTATGTCGAATGTGCTTCTGGCATCCTCAGCAATAAATGGCGAATATTTCATAGACCTCTAAATGTAGAGCCAAATTTTGCTGTGGAGATTATTAAAGCTTGCACCGTATTACATAATTTTGTACGTGACAGAGATGGTTTTTTGATAGATGATACTGCTACGATAACAGGTTTGGACGGTTCACCACAAGAACATTAATACGAGGAGGTATATCCGCAAATACTATTAGGGCGATATTTTGTACACATTTCGCCTCCGATGTTGGAAGCGTGCCTTGGTGAATGTCAAGAATATAAGTAATTATATTTCATTTCATATCGATTTGTACAATTATTATTCCTATTTAAAATAAATAAATACACTTGTGATACAGTTGTATCAATAGTCGAATTATATTCTAGTAAAAACTTATTTTTTTCTGGGATGCGGTCAAAGTTTGCCTTCGAATAACAAATTTACTTGTTACGTTTCGGTTTATTATTTCGTTAAATAATCTTCACATATTTTTCTGACTAAACATAATTATACGATAATAAAAAAAAATTCAATTTATAAAAATATGAGATTTACTTCAAAAATATTTTTAATTTGACTTTACTTAATGTACGAATTTCAAATTGTTATAATGTGACTTCAGATTCAAAACAGAATTATGTGTAATTGTTTCATAACTGTTTATAATATAACCGAGAGATTTTTGTGTCAATACGGCAATGACGCTTTTGGTCAGAACGACAAGCCCTCTGAAGAAGTTCCTTCCTTGTTGTATCAATTCAAAAAGCACATTTAGTGGCATATGTTTTTTGTACCGTTGCGATTGTTAGGTTTGATGTGGCTTTTAATTAAAGTAAAAGGAGTACTCAAATAATCGTTTTTCGTTTTACTTAATTGATTCAAAGATAAAAGTGATGTTTATAAACAAACATCAACTATTTCAAAACTGAAACACCCTGGAAATATTTTAAATTTACTTGAACGTACACAAAAATTATCTTTATTGTCTTTTAATAAATGTAACCTAGGTGGATGACATTGTTCTACCTTGTGTTTCACAGCGAGAATCACATATTTTCGAGGAAAATTTTAATTTGTTGCTGAAAATTTTTTATGAATATATATAATTATTTTCAATTGAAAAATTTGTCTGAAGATGGTTTAATGAAATAATAAACCAAATCTTGACAAGTAAATTTGTTTTTTAATGCAAACTTTGGCCGCATCCCAGAAAAAAATCAATATTTTTCTATTTAAATAATTATATTCAGGTTTTTAACCCTATTTGAGATCTCTGATCAGAGTGTATAATACTTTAAATGCAAAATAAAGTGAAAATGCAATTTACCAAATGTGTTTTTTTCGTTATCCTCCAGCTCTTCAAAATCTGGTTTTACCTCCAGGAGAATTTCACGCCACGCATTTTTAGTTACATTCCTATCTTTGTAACTTTCGAGGGTTTTATCCCAGAGTACTGGTCTACTTTCAACTAGTGAAATTAGATATTCCACATCGATATTTTCAGCCATTTTACTACGTGCCACTGGATTCAATTGATACGGCAGATATCACACGACTAACAATCGTATTATGTACAAACATCCATTTGATGCCGTTTGTCACTGTTATCAGAGAACGGCACGACCGTCGTCCATTTCCGACTTTTTACCGGACGTACAGCTGTCGTCCACTGCCACTGCAATGGACGACGCGACGGTCGTGCCGTTCTCTGATAACAGTGACAAACGGCATCAAATGGATGTTTGTACACAATACCATCGTCCATAGATATTCTAATAAGTCCGCTCACTCTCAGCAGCGACCCAAATCATCACCGTCCGTCCTCGCGCGTCCCTTGCCTGGCCGGTCGGTCGTCAGTGCCCGTCTGACGGGAGAGCCAGTTTAACAGAGTGTCTCCGATTGAACAGTTCGCATCGTTCCGGCCAGTTATACTTAGTGCGTGAAATAAACATTCTATTGGAACTTTTATTCTTGCAGTTATTTGAAATTTTTTTAAAGAGGAAAGAAAGTTACGAATTCTCTGGAATTTATTTTTGGTTGGAGGCTTACTATCTCCTCCGCTTTGAATTTATGGAAAATAATGAAAATTGAAAATTATAAATTTTTATTGACGCGTAATCTCAATCAGGATTGTCTCGAGAATTACTTTGTTCAAATCAGAAATGCTTGTGGAAACGCTAGAAATCCAACTGCCATTCAGTTTACCAGAGCATTTAAAAAACTTTTTGCGATAGGATATTTTCACGAGACAGAAGGCAGCAATTTTATGGAAGACAGTAGCGATATTTTGCTTAATATAACATCGGAGTCATTGAAAAATATTGGAAGTTTTCAGGAAAAAAATTACGAAAATATTTCTACAATTATAAAAATAGAATCAACCGATTATAGGAATTTGATATCAGAGGAGGGAAATGCATTGGTCTATGTTGGTGGATATTTTTTACGTAGATGTCTCTTTGAACATTATTGTCATATTTGTTTGGAATATTGTTCATCATCCGAAAGAGACAAGTCTACTTCATTTTGTGAGCTCAAAGCTTACAAAGGTAGTAAAAATATATTTGGTGGCTTAACAGTCCCTCCCAATGATTTTTCGAAGTATTTAATACAATTGGAGAATATTTTTGTTTCAAATTTTAATGATTACTGCATACATGATGGTGTAGGAAACATATTTTTAAAAGAATATTCCAAAGTAGAATTCACCCATCCATGTAGCAATTTTCCCAAAGACTATTAACTTTCATTGTTTACAAGAGTTCGAATCTATAACACAATCAAATTTGCAAACAGGCAAATAAGATCTCAATGTTTTAATAAACAACATCCGAAACTAAAAATTTTGCAAAATTTGTAAATATTTGAAATATTAGACGTCGTTTTTTGACCTTAGTAGATTTATTTAGCTGGGGGATGGTTGGGGTTAGGTCGAATAACTGAATCCACTAATATCGTTTTCGACGTTTCGACTTTTATAAAGTCATCCTCAGGGCATTACAAAGTTGCAGTGAATCAGAAATAAATACACACATACAGGTGAAAAATTATTAAAATTTGCGACTAGAATCACTTCTGCGAATGAGAGGTCAAGATTGAGTAAATTTGGTAGAATTCAATTGACAGTAAAAATGTAAAAAGAGACATGAACAACAATTTTAAAAATGTAGGAAACGGTAGAACCCAATCTCTGGTTTCTTGTCTATTAGAATAAAAATAAAAGGACATTTACATAAAAATTCCCAGTTTTTGATACTGAAATATACAGAAGTATATTTCTGACCGACGAAAAGTTCACTTATATATATATATATATATATATATATATATATATATATATATATATATATATATATATATATATATATATATATATATATTATATAAACAAAATATATATTTCAGTATCGAAAACTGGGAATTTTTATTTTTATGTAAATGTCCTTCAATTTTTATTTCAATAGACAAGAGAACCAGAAATTTATGTGAGTCCAACCGTTTCCTATGGTTTTCAATTTTTGTTTGTCTCCTTTTACATTTTCACTGTCAATTGAATTGTACCAAACTAATGTACTCAATCTTGACCTCTCATTCGCAGAAGTGATTCTTGTCGCAAATTTCAATAATTTTTTACCTTGTGTGTATTTATATCTGATTTACTGTAACTTTGTAGTACCTTGACGATGACTTTATACAAGTCGAAACGTCGGCAAAGAAATAATAGTAGTTTCAGTTATTCGACCTAACTCCAACCAACCCCCAGCTAAATATTTGAAATGTGTCTAAATATATATGCCAAAGTACTGAATAGTTTATAATTATACTATTATAAGGGTATACTCAAGAAAACAACAAATCACCATTCAATCATGTAAATAAAAATTATTCATCTTCATTTTTTCTTTATTGTGGGGTCCCTTTATAAGTATCTCACCTCTTTACCTGCCCATAATTTAAGAAATCAGGTGATTCATGCCAGTTATTACAACGAAATATTCCTCAATTTATTGTTATTAGAATCTCATATTATATAATCATCTCAATGAAAGATCATACAAAAGCATAAATGATATATAATAAATATGATCAACACTTGACGCCTGACCCTCGTAGACAGACTTTCGAGTAAACATATTGTTCGCGCTGCTGACTGACCCTCGTATAACGTATTTCTGCTAGTAGCCCGCATGATTTACGACCGCTCGCAAAAAAAAGCGGCATATTTTACCCACATCAAAGGAGTTACCAGACTTATCAGAATATCTATGGACGATGACAATACGATTGTTAGTCGTGTGATATCTGTCGTATCAATTGAATCCAGTAGCACGTAGTAAAATGGCTGAAAATATCGATGTGGAATATCTAATTTCACTAGTTGAAATTAAACCAGTACTTTGGGATAAAACCCTCGAAAGTTACCAAGATACAAATGTAACTAAAAATGCGTGGCGTGAAATTCTCCTGGAGGTAAAACCAGATTTTGAAGAGCTGGAGGATAAAGAAAAAAACACATTTGGTAAATTGCATTTTTACTTTATTTTGCATTTTAAGTATTATACACTCTGATCAGGGATCTCAAATGGGGTAAAAAACCTGAATATGATTATTTATGACACTAAATGTGCTTTTTGAATTGATACAACAAAGAAGGAACTTCTTCAGAGGGCTTGTCGTTCTGACCAAAAGCGTCGTTGCCGTATTGACACAAAAATCCCTCGGTTATATTATAAACAGTTATAAAACAATTACACATAATTCTGTTTTGAATTTGAAGTCACATAATAACAATTTAAAATTCGTACAGTAAGTAGAGTCAAATAAAAAATATTTTTGAGGTAAATCTCATATTTTTATGAATTGAAATTTTTTTCATTATCGTATAATCATGTTTAGTCAGAAAAATATGTGAAGATTATTTAACGAAATAATAAACCGAAACGTAACAAGTAAATTTGTTATTTCAAGGCAAACTTTGACCGCATCCCAGAAAAAAATAAGTTTTTACTAGAATATAATTCGAGTATCAATACAACTTAGTGTATTTATTTATTTTAAATAGGAATAATAATTGTACAAATCGATATGGAATGAAATATAATTACTTATATTCTTGACATTTGCCAAGGCACGCTTCCAACATCGGAGGCGAAATATGTATAAAATATCGTCCTAATAGTATTTGCGGATAAACCTCCTCGTATTACATGTTCTTGTGGTAAATCGTCCAAACCTGTTATTGTAGCAGTATCATCTATCAAAAAACCATCTCTGTCACGTACAAAATTATGTTATACGGTGCAAGCTTTAATAATATCCACAGCAAAATTTGGCTCTACATTTAGGACCGGTTTTTCAATGCATGATATCTATCAGATAAAAATAACCAACAGTTTCCATCCTAGTCACTGCCAAACTTTACTCACGAGCACCCTCTCATTTCTTTCATCTATCCGACAGATAACTTATTTATCCTTATAATGAAAAATTGGCCCTTAGAGGTCTATGAAATATTCGCCATTTATTGCTGAGGATGCCAAAAGGACATTCGACATACCGTCGAGCTCGACACAAGCGATAGTTGAAAATCCTTCTTTCAACAGTTAAATGTGTTCCCCCAAGAGGTCGCACTAAATGTCGATGCAATCCAAATGCTTCATCTCCTACGAAGAAGTATGGAACTTTGGGGCTTTCAGTTCCCGGTAGACACTTTTTTCTGGTAGTGGTTGTGTGTTTGATTCTATCGACTGCCATAAACTGGACCTTTTAAATATTGAAGAGTCACAATCTTTACCATAACTTCCAACGTCTACAAACACAAATTTGTATCTGCAGTCGGCAACTGCCATTAAAACTACAGAATAATAATCTTTATAGTTGAAATACATTATTCCACTGCGAAATGGACAAGTAAGACGTATGTGCTTGCCGTCTACTGCTCCTCTACAATGAGGAAAGTTTGCAATGGTTTCAAAGTCTGAAGCGATAGATTTCCACATTTCCCTTGTAGGTGTTGGTATACACTCCACTCGCAGAACCATCCAGATTGCTTTGCATACCTCCTTTACTATCTTACTCGGAGTAGAAATTCCAATTCGATAAGTATAATGTAGCTCAGTAAAGGTACAGCCACTTGCCAGATATCTGAAAAGAATCACGTATCTTCATATTTCTTAAAAATGAATAAATAAATATTAGTATTTGGTATTTCATTTATATTTTAGGTAAGGACGTTATAAGACGGTGGACTAATCTTCGAGATGCGTTCGCTAGGTCTAATAGAAAAATGAAAGACAGCAAAAGAAGTGGAACAGATTCAAAAAAAACAAGAAATATATATGATGATCACCTTCAGTTGTTAAACAAACTGTACTTAGAGAGACAGTTGATAGTTTGAATGACGAAACCAGGCACGGAACTGAAAACAATTCGAAACGCATAGAGGTTAAGGCAAATGCTAGTTTCACGATTGACGAAACAATAAATAAACGTACGAGAAATAGGAAACATCGCAAACCTGATGAGGTGGAAATAAAAATTTTGAAGGCATTAGAGCCTGAAAAACAAAATAGTAAAATGTCTTTCTTCCAGAGTTTGTTGCCCCACCTTGATAGATTTGATGAAAATGAATCACTTCAGTTCCAAATGGGCGTTTTGCAAGTGATTGCAAACATCAATGGAAAAAAGAAGATGGTTCCTCATGTCCCTCTTCCTTTTCCTCAACATTCGCAACTTACTCAGTCCCAATCATCTACACCATCATTTACTCAACTTTTTCCCACTCAATCTTCTCCAACTGATAATTACCAAATACAATCAACACGTCAGTATTATCAAGATTGCGGGGCATCATCTGGAATGACATCTCCAATGACAGATCTCAGGGACAGTTCCACTCCGCTCTCTCAGGACTTCAGCACAGTTGATAGTGTAGATTTTACTTCCCTCTAATGTCTTTATTTGTAAAACTTTGTAAAATTCGGGAATTTTCTTTATTTTGTTATTACAGAGCAAAAATAAATGACCTATGTTAATAATGGTTTTAATATGCTAGAAATATTTAACCAACTCTGGCCTATGTCTATCGGTTTGAGTAATATCAACAAAAAATATACGAAATTATAACGATCTTAACAAAATTCTTTCTTATAAATTTATTATAACAATTGAGGACTTAACGAAAATTTATAAATTATTCGTTTCTTGTTCTACATCTCGTTTTTGCATTAAAATAAGACTTGGGTTTATTCAATGAAAAACAAAAACGCCAAAATTTAGATTATCATTAAGAGTATAGAATAAAAATTTCGTAGTTTGTAAAATAGTATCTGAACTTACCTCAAAGTGAATACAATTTCTCATTTTTGTATTTCGCCGTTGAAGAACAGTCTTCAGTTTGTCATGTAATTCATCGAAAGAACTCATTGACATGCGGAAGTAATTAAAAAATTTGGTTTGGTCATTTCTTAAATCTTCAAAGAGTATACGAAATAAACCTGCTTCTTCTCTCCTATTGATTGGATGCACCCAATGTAGTCGATTACGTTCCTGCCTTTTTTTACGACGTTAAATTAACCATAATGCCAAAATTTTTGCCCGATTTGATGCGACGCCCTGTGCTCTTTCCGACATCACGATAAATACTAACGATAATATGTCGTTATGTGTGAAAGCCAGTAGTTACGATAAACGGTCGTCCGACTTTTTACCGGACGACCACAATCGTATTGTGTGAAAGGAGCGTTAGACTGCTGGGTGTTTTTATTAGCGGTGCAAGGTTCTCTGATATCTGGATATTCTCTTGCGCGTGTGGATGTTCTATAATTAGATTGTCTGTATACTGGGTTTCTTGAAAGTAAGGATCGATATTGTCCGTTTGATTGATCGATATCTGTAAGTGTATAATGATCAGTATCATTATTTGGTTCAGTTGAATTCGATAAATAGTAATGATCAGTATCATACATATTCTCTTCATTCGCTTTATTTGAGGAAAAATCGTCCTGATGAGACTATCATGATAAAATGAATTTTCTTCTATATCTGAAACGTTATAGAAAGGTCGAATGCCTTTATTTCGTTTTCAAAATCATCATATTCAATCATATGTGTTTTCGGAAATACATTATTCGGATTTCTCTGTATGACTGATGGTCTATTTTGTGGGTTTCCATAAGTTTGTTGCCTGAATTGATTCGAATTAAATGGTTGAAATTGTGTTGGTGGTTGAGTTTGAAAATTATTTCTGGGTTTATTTTGTTGAAAATTAGGTTGTTGAAAATTCGTTGGATTTTGAAAATTCTGTTGATAAGCAGGCTTCGATTGGTCACTGACAGAATTGGAAAACTCTTGGGGAAATATAACATAAAAACGGTTTTCAAGCCGACCAAGAAGATCCAACAAAGCCTCAGGTCGGTTAAATACAAAAGAGACCCACTATCAGCAGCAGGGGTTTATCGCTACCGTGCATCTGTGGGAAGGTTTACATCGGTACCACGAAAAGATCCATGGGAACAAGGCTCAAAGAGCATGAAAGGAACTGCAGGCTGGAGCAAACCGACAAATCGGCGGTGGCGGAACACGCACTGAGTGAGGGTGACCACAGGATTCAGGATGCTAAACTGATTGCCCCCGACCAGGGTTACCATAGCCGACTGGTACGGGAGGCAACAATAGAGATCCAAAAACATGCGGACAATTTCAACAGAAAAGAAAAAGCGTTGAGTCTAAACAGAATTTGGAATCCCATTCTGAGGAAATCAAGAATAACTAATGAAATCACGGCAGGTAGTGCGTCAACTAATAATGATGATTATTCCCCGAACCCGACAGAAGTAATCAACACTCCAGACTACCAGCATCAATATGAATACACCTTAAGAAATCGAAACTTTTAGTCGTCGGAAATGACTAAGCCTCTGAAGAAGCTGGCCACTCGCGCTAGCGAAACGTTAGGAAGAAATTCCAAAGAACGACGGCCTTCAGTCCCGAAGAATAGTAGTCAAACTATCCTACGAAAATAGTTAAAACATGACTTTAATATCAATAGAGGATAAATATCCATAAAGTATAGTTGGAAAGGGGAGATTATAGCTAGACAAATGAGACAGAACTCATTCTAGGCACACTTGATCCGGTCATATTGAAAATATTTGCTAAGCACCCCTTCACCTATTGCCATCTATTGAGTGGAAGACCTGATGTACTCTTGTGAAAAAACCCACACGGTCGGTTGGTATCCTAGCGGGCATGGCGCACGTTTCGAATGGATTGACTCTCTCCTCTGTTCATTTGCTCGGTTATGATTCTTGGTCACGGCAAAAAAAAATTCTGGCGGAATTTTTGCAATAGACAGTTGTTGATCGAATACACCACCCGACTCTGTAGCGCTAGGTTAATATTAAGAAAGAATCAAAAGAGAGATGAACTATTCTGAGCTCTGATGTTATCCCTTGCCAGCGCATAATCCTTCCGACGATTGTGAAAGAATGAGTGAATTGAATTCAAACTGAAAATACAGAAGCGATAATCTTATTCAGGTATTTGACTCTACAAAAAGTGAATTCAATTTCGAGGACTCTGATTATGAATTCCATGTTGGAAAAAAATGTATCAACCACACCTTGCCATGGATCGTTTTTGAATTTTCACTTGTGAATATGACCCAGAATGTTTATTCATTTCAGGTTCACCAGATTCGAAAAATAACGAATTCTTTGCGAACGGGGAAAATAAATATTACTGCAATATATCAAAGCTCTGGAATGCAATGAACCAACAAGGCCTCACAAAATCTGTACTCAAATCAACAAAGAATACATAGGTATCCTTTTTTGAAACACGATAATAGTGATGTATCAGTAGCTCGTAAATAAAGATGTGTATTGATATCTTATTTTCATAAGTCTGCCAAATTGCTCTAGTGCCGAATCTGAACGTTACATTTTGTTTACGTCTGCTCAAAGTGGCTGAATGACATGTTATGTCAAACAAAATATTCTCTGCTTATGTCAAAAAATTTCCGACATAATTCGCTGTAGGTTACCCATGCGAAAAAAAATTTCCAATAAAATACCTGAGTTGCCATCGGTTGCCATGGTAACGAGAAACAAAATTGGTCGAAAACTGTTGGTGTGAAATTTTCTGGGGTTATATCCCGAGTGCACCAAGTTTAATCGGTTAAAATGTGTGCTGCACTTCCATGATTCTCGAAATTTCGCTTAGCAAATGACTTGAGTGTATGATAATTTGATAAAATCCCGAGACCGCAGGTATCTCCTATATATTCTTATATCAGTGGACACCCTGGACTATTATATTATATGCATGCAGAATGGAATACCAGAAAGTGTTTAAGGAAAATGGAAGTAATGTTTATTTCTCAGTTAGTTCTTTTATAGTTTCATTACTTTTATAAGTATTTTCAAAACCTCTTTTATCACAGTTTCTGATGGAAGTGACTAGGAGATTGATATTTTGTTCATTTTACCGCAGGTCGAGGGATTTTATTTAAAATTATTATACACGAAAGCATTTGCTTGAAAGCAAAATTTTGAAAATCATGGAAATGCACGCATTTTGGTCGATTGAACTTGGTGAAGGAGGGATATATGTTTAGATTATTCCCAGGAAACATGTTAACTCAGGAAACATCAAAATCGAACACAGGAACAATATAGTACCAGAGATAGTACCTGAAAAGTGATCCAAACGCCCGGTTTATTTCGAACATTTTAATCGGTTAAAAGGTCTAGTGCATTTAATCGCTGTAAAACTCTGTAAAAGCAGTCTAGCCTTCAACTGTTTCATCATTTATTCGCATTGAGGGAAATAATCGGTTATAATTGCACGAGTGCATAAAAATTACCGATAATTTTGCAAGAAAGCGTGATATCTAAAAATTGCAAGAGTTTATTTTCATATTTTGGCGAAATATACAAAATATGAAAATATCCGAATGCAATTTGTATAAGATATCACGCTTGAATGCAAAATTATCTGGTCATTTTTATGAACGAATGTAATTCATTGGAATATTTCACGAATAAAGAAATCCTCAAGGAAATGTTATTTTTTGTTCATTTATACTTTTCTCTATAGATTGTATGGAGCACTCACCAAAACGCGAAATGTTTTTCTATTTTTGAAGTCTATCTGACATTTATTTGTGTTGTTTACTGACGTCTAGCGATATGGTTTCAAATATGTTGTTATGATGACTCGATACAATGCAATTACCGCTGTAAGTTTTCGATACAATGCAATTACCGCTGTAAGTTTTCGATAATTGCATTGCTCTTATGGAACATTTTATATATGAGGGAAATATTCGAGGAAATTTGTAGATTATTCTTCTATTAAAAACTTCCGCTCATCAGAAATTGAAAGTGCATATTCTATCTTCTTGTTCAGTAGGAGCAATGATTGTTTTTATCACCTCAACATATTCACGATGACTCATTGCACTGTTGTAAGTGGAATTATCACATTTTCTCATTGAAAAACTTTCAAGAATAATTTCTGCATTCACTGTCTCAAATTTCGAAAACTGTCTGTCACGCCATGAATTTGAAATTTCAAGCATTGAAATCTAAACATTGAAATTCAATTTTGTTTATGGAATGTTAATACTTCATGAAAAAGTAAAAAGGAAGGCAGAATAAGGGGTGAATATGCATTCAATTATCTTTTTATCGTTTTGGTGCAGAGAGAAAGCGCCCCTCCCTAATCCGGGTCTGTGAGATTTTAGCTATGGAACCTGTAACGAAGCGTTTTTTTTACCTACACTGAGAGAAATGCTCCAAATGAACTGGTGTATCTAACACAATTTTAATTGTGGCTATCAAATGTTTAATTCCCACCTTCAAATCTCAGTCTTCGCTACAATTAAAAATAAAATCTTGACACTTGAGTAATTGCAGTTATTGAAGTTCAAATGCAACAATCAATTTGTACATTTACCCCAAGAAACTGTTTGATTGTCACAGGTTGACACTATAATTGACACTGAGTTAATTTACCAGAGATGAGTTGAGGGTTTATGACAATACATATACAATTTACTATGAGATAAGAAAGTAATTGTGACAATGAACAATATTCAATAATTAGTGTGGGGGTATGCTTTTTCCCGCCCCAAATGAATGCGCGTGTTTTGTGGTGCTTGGTTGGTGCTCAGTTCTCAGTTCAGTCTTGAGTCTTGGTCAGGTAACTTCATAGAAGTTCATGCGTCGTTTTATCTGTTATAATATGTGTGCGGTTGTGCATGTGTACTGCATTTATTGTATCTCCTATATATTCTTATATCAGTGGACACCCTGGACTATTATATTATATGCATGCAGAATGGAATACCAGAAAGTGTTTAAGGAAAATGGAAGTAATGTTTATTTCTCAGTTAGTTCTTTTATAGTTTCATTACTTTTATAAGTATTTTCAAAACCTCTTTTATCACAGTTTCTGATGAAAGTGACTAGGAGATTGATATTTTGTTCATTTTACAGTTGAAAATAAATGAGGACTTGGAACCTAGAAATGGAGGTGATGTTTATATATCATTCAGTTAGTTCTTTTATAGTTTTATTACTTTTATGAGTAATTTCAAAACCTCTTTCATCACAGTTACTAATAAGAGTATTTAAGAGATTATTATTTTGTTCATTTGACAGTTGAAAATAAATGAGTACTTGAAACCAACTTAGTTGATTTTCGCAATTCACCATGATCATTTGCAGGTTCATATAACACTGTTGATTGAAATCAAAACGTGCATGAATAAGCAATGAGATGAGAACCCTAGGTGTGAATGTTTACATTTTTTCTAGATTTCTAGAGATAAATCAACCTAACACAAAACTGATATTTTTGCACTCGACGCGTGTTTTGCTAACAAGGTTAGCATCTTCAGAAGACGAAAATTGATCTCTTGAAGATGCTAACCTTGTTAGCGAATCGCGCGCCGAGTGCAAAAATATCAGTTTTGTGTCAGGGTAATTGATCTCTAGCAAAAGTTTCAATTATGTGCATTATATATATATATATATATATATATATATATATACTCCCAATATTTCCATTTCATTTCATTAAACATGTCGAACCTATATTATAACCTTACAAAAGTCGCAATGAGTTCCTTAAATTTTTTCAATACATATTTTTTGTCGGGGGTTACATTCTGAGTGCATCCAAGTTCAATCGTTTGAAATGTCATCAGCACCTTCGATTCATTCCGACACCCAAACGCTTCGTTGAATTCTCAGATACCAAACTTCTCCCAGCTGCTTGGTATGAATAATTTATATCAGTTTTATTGGGATAGTATACTGAGTACATTCCCGAGCTAGATCCTTTTGAATTCCGCTCTAATATTGTTGATTTTCCTAAACTGTGAATTAGGGAGAAGTGAGGTTATGTACTATAATCATAAGTCATGAATTGTCCTGAATGAGCAATTCTACTGGTGAATGGCAAGCTAAAGACTGAGATACCGCTGTGGAGAAATATCTGGAAGTGTCAGGAAACCTAGTAAATATTTTTCTGAAACCCTTTCGTTAAAAACACCATCCATTCTCGTCTGGAAATCTGACACCGCTCACTTTTTGCTCCTAGAAGTTTCTTGTCTCAGAAAAATTTACTTTCATATAGGTTCGAATTTGCTTGGTGTTTTTTATGAAAGACAAAAAGTAGTAACTGAATTTCTGGAGTTTTTGTGCCTTTGAGTTTTTCGAAGGTAGAAAAACATGGTACGAATTATAGTTTCGGCCCACAGGAACCACTTTTTGAAAAGACTTTTCTTTGGATTCACAGACTGTATTTGTTGCTCTAACAATGGTACTGACAAGACTGACTCCTTTCGCGGCAATGAAACGTTTATATAACCTATCTAGTGTCAGCATTTTATGAGGTACTGACTAATCAGAAAAGAGGATTTCATGCCTAATCCATTTGCTTTCGTTGATACAAATGCAGGATTTATTTCTGTGAAGGAACCTGCACTGGCACCGGTCGGATATAATTCAATGCCCTTCGTGGTATTAGCCAGGGGAGTAGTTATTTTCTGACAGGTGCCAGCCGAAACCTACTGTGTAGGTAATTTGAGACTGGCCTGAACAGATTGTTCGAAAGATGATTTGATTTAACGCCAGTCTTCAAGTATGCCCACTGACTATGTCAAGTGTTTTTATATTTTGATTACTTTCCAGTGTAGAGATTGCTTTGTTATATTTTTCAGCGTCTTCGTCATCTAAGGCTACTTGCACACACACCGATCTTGGACGGCCGATTTTATGCCGGTCGTCCAAATTCCAATAGTGAACCACATGTGGGAACGGGACCTGGCACACACGCCGACCGCTGTTCGGTGCCGGTAAAATATCGGTTAGCAGCCGTCCACTGCCACTGCATGGCCGGTATTACCAGGAAGTAGTGGCGTACGTAACTAAATACACGCTTGCACACTCACCGATTGTTTACCGACCATTATACATTATTTTTCAATAACCTCGTGTCACGACAATAAAGCAACTGATTGTTTGACCGGTAAAAATCCGGTGAGTGTGCAAGCCCCCGCTACCGATAAAATATCGGCCGATTTTATACCGGCCGTCCAAAATCGGTGTGTGTGCAAGTAGCCTAAGGTGCCAAAGAGCCATTTATTTGTTCTGCCTACTATATTCATAAGTGCTCTTTTTGATCGGTTGTATTTTTGAGGTTTCAAATTAGGTAATTTTTCCTTCATTTGATCAAGTAAGTATAGAAGATGGTTATACATATGATGTTATTGTGGATATAAAACATCTTTCATTAGAATAAATTTTGTGATTGCTTTTGCATTATTACTTATTGTTTTTATTGGAGAGTCGAATTGTTTCAGGTCGACGAATTTCAAAAAGGTATGTTTTTGGGAGATTGTTCTTGCTTTTCCAAGTGAGAAGGGAAGGATAGGATCAGTTATCCTAGTCATTGTTATTTGCTGTCCTGTTGCCGTCAGGATCCTGAGAAGTAGGAGGTTTAGGATTTTCATCTGAAAAAGTTTGTTTCTTAATAATTTTCCGTTGTGGTTTCAATTTGCTTTTGTGACATTTTGAGTTAGAAGTTTCGATTTCTATATCACAATCCTTTTTTGGTTGGATTTCCTTATATAAAGGTAATAATTTATTTCTTGGAGTTTCTTTAATGAATGTATCCTCATCAATTTCTATCAGCTCTTACTTCAGAAAGATGTTTGGCTTTTTCATTATCTTCTTCTACTATATCTTTTATTATTTTCATATTCCTAGTATGTTTCTCAATATAGTCTGAAGATATTTTCTCAAAAGTAATATCATGTGGACTTTGGTATTCTAGGTTACCTTCAATAATTTGGAACGGTGTAAACTCAGTCGATGAATGGATAGTGTTATTGTATTCTAAAATTGCATATAACATTTGTGTTGTTATTGGTCGATTGGGAGATTCTAACTTTAAAGTTCTTATTTCCTCAATCAATGTAGAATGTAATCGTTCAATGGGGCTATTACTATTCGGATTTTTTTGGGGTTATATAGTGTAAAGTGATTATATGAAGTTTGCAAAATTCTTCAATTAGGCTATTTTTGAATTCTGTACCTGAGTCACAAGTTATTTTATAGGGGATACCATAATGAGATATGAATTTTAATAAACCATCTAAAATATTAGTCGCATTCAGTTGGATAGGGTATGCTTGTGCAAAGCGAGAAAAACTATCAATTATTGTTAAAGATTTGATTTTATCAAGTGATAAAGCGTCGATATATATATGTTCGAAAGGGCATTCTCCAACAGGTGTAGGGTTGAACTTTATGACATTGGGACCTCGTTCATATTTCGACTTTTGACATGTTACACATTTATTTACATAATTAGTTACGTCTTGGATCATATAAGGCCAGTAATATATATTTGATAGAGATAATTCTGTTTCGTTTATACCTCTATGTGCAGTTTTACTCTCGTTATGGTATTTTATTTTTTCAAGTTGTTCTTCTTTTTTAAAAATATCTTTTGCAAGAAAGTTGCTTTGAATCAATTTGAAAGCATCATTCTTGAAATGTTTGTGCATTATTGGAATTACTACTTTCGTCAATTCTGTATGAAATTATATTCCATAAGTGGTGTTAGGTTTCAGGTATTCTAGAAAAACTTTAACTATATCGTTCTCTAGGTTTCTTTGGGAAACTACGATTTTTAAACGGGTTTTGTCGAATGGTTTCGTTATATTTACACGTGGAGAGATAGTGTCATTATTTAACAATGAAGGTATTTGGTTTTTGAATCTATTTAAAAGTTGTTCTGAAATTGGAATTTCTAAAATTGGGTTTTCTTGAGAAGAATGTTGCGTTTCATTCGAATTATCGTTATTCGGTTCTTCTTGCGTTTCATTTGGATTATTAGTGTTTGGTTCTTCTTGCGTTTCATTTAGATTATTAGTATGTGGTTCTTCTTGACGAGCTGGGACGATCACTACATTTGAGATAACTTCAATTCGTTTATCTTCGTTTGTAGGTTCATCTAATGGTTGAATTATTTTAGCAATATCGTCTATATCAGGGTTTTTTTCTTTGTCTATAGAGCCTAGGAGAAATTCAGAAAAATCTTCAAATCGGTCATTTTCGTCTGGATCAAAGTTACCTAGTATCGATTGATTTTCTATTGGGTATAACTCTATTCGTGATAGGGCATCAGCAACACAGTTTTTCTTTCCTTTTCTGTGTACAATATTATATTTCGTACTCTTCTAATTTTAAACGCCATCTTACTGATTTTGACGAAGGGTCTTTAGTGTTAAATAGCCATTGAAGTGGTTTATGGTCGGTAAATCTTCTTCCGAATAAATAAGGTCTAAAGTACTTTGTAAAATTGACAATTGCTAATAATTCTTTTTCAATAGTGGAATAATTTTGTTCTGATGGGTTCAAATTTCTTGATGCATAGGTAATAAATTTGTCTTTACCTAAAGTTTCTTGCGATAATACTGCTCCGATCGCTACGTTAGAAGCGTCAGTAGTTAAAATAAAAGGTTCAGTAAAATCTGGATATTGTAGAAGGGGTTCGATAGATAATATTTGTTTGCATTTTTCGAAAGTTTCTGAAAATTCAGCAGGGTGAGTTGTTTTTGCGCCTTTTTTTAAACATTGAGTAAGCGGTTTTGTTAATTGGGCAAAATCTATTATGAATTTTCTATAATATCCTAATAAACCAAGAAATGATTTCATATCTCTAGCAGTAGTTGGGATTGGAAAGTTTTTCATTGCTTTTATCTTGTTAGGGTTTGGTTTTATACCGTGGGGTGTTACAATATGTCCCAAAAATTCAACATTTTGTTTCAAAAATTCACATTTATCTAATTGTATTTTCAATTTAGCTTCACGCAGTACTTCAAATACTTGTTTCAAGTTGGAGTTATGTTGTTGTAGGGAAGTTGAAAAAATTATAATATAATCCATGTAAACAAGGCATATCTTATTTCGTAAGCGTTAGACTGCTGGATGTTTTTATTAGCGGTGCAAGGTTCTCTGATATCTGGATATTCTCTTGCGCGTGTGGATGTTCTATAATTAGATTGTCTGTATACTGGGTTTCTTGAAAGTAAGGATCGAATATTGTCCGTTTGATTGATCGATATCTGTAAGTGTATAATGATCAGTATCATTATTTGGTTCAGTTGAATTCGATAAATAGTAATGATCAGTATCATACATATTCTCTTCATTCGCTTTATTTGAGGAAAAATCGTCCTGATGAGACTATCATGATAAAATGACTTTTCTTCTATATCTGAAACGTTATAGAAAGGTTCGTATGCCTTTATTTCGTTTTCAAAATCATATTCAATCATATGTGTTTTCGGAAATACATTATTCGGATTTCTCTGTATGACTGATGGTCTATTTTGTGGGTTTCCATAAGTTTGTTGCCTGAATTGATTCAAATTAGATGGTTGAAATTGTGTTGGTGGTGGGGTTTCTTGTGAAAAAACTCACACGGTCGGTTGGTATCTTAGCGGGCATGGCGCACGTTTCGAATGGATTGACTCTCTCCTCTGTTCATTTTCTCGGTTATGATTCTTGGTCACGGCAAAAAAAAAAAATTCTGGCGGAATTTTTGCAATAGACAGTTGTTGATGATCGAATACACCACCCGACTCTGTAGCGCTAGGTTAATATTGAGAAAGAATCAAAAGAGAGATGAACTATTCTGAGCTCAGATGTTATCCCTTGCCAGCGCATAATCCTTCCGACGATTGTGAATAAATGAGTGAATTGAATTCAAACTGAAAATACAGAAGCGATGATCTTATTCAGGTATTTGACTTGACAAAAAGTGAATTCAAATTCGAGTACTCTGATTATGAATTCCATGTTGGAAAAAAATGTATCAACCACACCTTGCCATGGATCGTTTTTGAATTTTCACTTGTGAATATGACCCAGAATGTTTATTCATTTCAGGTTCACCAGATTCGAAAAATAACGAATTCTTTGCGAACGGGGAAAATAAATATTACTGGAATATATCAAAGCTCTGGAATGCAATGAACCAACAAGGCCTCACAAAATCTGTACTCAAATCAACAAAGAATACATAGGTATCCTTTTTTGAAACACGATAATAGTGATGTATCAGTAGCTCGTAAATGAAGATGTGTATTGATATCTTATTTTCATAAGTCTGCTAAATTGCTCTAGTGCCGAATCTGAACGTTACATTTTGTTAACGTCTGCTCAAAGTGGCTGAATGACATGTTATGTCAAACAAAATATTCTCTGCTTATGTCAAAAAATTTCCGATATAACTCGCTGTAGGTTACCCATGCAAAAAAAAATTTCCAATAAAATACCTGAGTTGCCATCGGTTGCCATGGTAACGAGAAACAAAATTGGTCGAAAACTGTTGGTGTGAAATTTTCGGTTATAATTGCACGAGTGCATAAAAATTACCGATAATTTTGCAAGAAAGCGTGATATCTAAAAATTGCAAGAGTTTATTTTCATATTTTGGCGAAATATACAAAATATAAAAATAACCGAATGAAATTTATATAAAATATCACGCTTGAATGCAAAATTATCTGGTCATTTTCATGAACGAATGTTATTCATTGGAATATTTCACGAATAAAGAAATTCTCAAGGAAATGTTATTTTTTGTTCATTTATACTTTCCTCTATAGATTGTATGGAGTACTCACCTAAACGCGAAATGTTTTTCTATTTTTGAAGTCTATCTGACATTTATTTTTGTTGTTTACTGACGTCTTGCGATACGGTTTCAAATGTGTTGTTATGATGACTTGATACAATGCAATTACCGCTGTAAGTTTTCGATACAATGCAATTACCGCTGTAAGTTTTCGATAATTGCATTGCTCTTATGGAACATTTTATATATGAGGGAAATATTCTTTGAAATTTGTAGAACATTCTTCTATTAGAAACTTCCGCTCATCAGAAATTGAAAGTGCATATTCTATTTTCTTGTTCAGTAGGAGCAATGATTGTTTTTATCACCTCAACATATTCACGATGACTCATTGCACTCTTGTAAGTGGAATTATCACATTTTCTCATTGAAAAACTTTCAAGAATAATTTCCGCATTCACTGTCTCAAATTTCGAAAACTGTCTGTCACGCCATGAATTTGAAATTTCAAGCATTGAAATCTAAACATTTAAATTCAATTTTGTTTATGGAATGCTAATACTTCATGAAAAAGTAAAAAGGAAGGCAGAATAAGGGGTGAATATGCATTCAATTATCTTTTTATCGTTTTGGTGCAGAGAGAAAGCGCCCCTCCCTAATCTGGGTCTGTGAGATTTTAGCTATGGAACCTGTAACGGAGCGTTTTTTTTACCTACCTGCAATTTTGATATCGAAGAGAACGGAATCATCTCGCTTGTCAAAACTTTTCAACAATCTATTGCAAATTCAATCTGTCCAGAAACAACTGACCGTTCTCTCACTTTTTCCGCATATGTTGAACAGTCTCAATATCATGTCACTTGCTTTGTGCCATCAGCACCTTCGATTCATTCCGACACCCAAACGCTCCGTTGAATTCTCAGATACCAAACTTCTCCCAGCTGCTTGGTATGAATAATTTGTATCAGTTTTATTGGGATAGTATACTGAGTACATTCCCGAGCTAGATCCTTCTGGATTCCGCTCTAATATTGTTGATTTTCCTAAACTGTGAATTAGGGAGAAGTGAGGTTATGTACTATAATCATAAGTCATGAATTGTCCTGAATGAGCAATTCCACTGGTAAATGGCAAGCTAAAGACTGAGATACCGCTGTGGAGGAATATCCCGAAGTGTCAGGAAACCTAGTAAATATTTTTCTGAAACCTTTTCTTTAAAAACACCATCCATTCTCGTCTGAAAATCTGACACCGCTCACTTTTAGCTCCTAAAAGTTTCTTGTCCCAGAAAGCTTTACTCATATAGGTTCGACATTGCTTGGTGTTTTTTATGAAAGACAAAAAGTAGTAACCAAATTTCTGGAGTTTTTGTGCCTTTGAGTTTTTCGAAGGTAGAAAAACATGGTACGAATTATAGTTTCGGCCCACAGAATTATATATTCCTAATGAATATACCCATTGTAATAATCCAAGTGTTTACCAGAGCTCGTAGACGCTGAGTTCGCATTATATTCCTTATATAAACGCGAGAACGCATTATTGTTCGATTTTACGTTTGATCCAGCACAGCTACCGAGCAATTCATTTTAAAAATAAACGAAATTTTTAAAAAACCAAATCGTTGCCCAGCAACTTCAATTGGCGCAGTCGGTAGGATAGTGGAAGTGGCCCTTCATCGAGAAAACACGTCAGCCCAGCTGTTAGTCCGCTATACGAAGAAACAAGAAGGAGTTGGCGACCTTTGGTGAATACAAGCTGATCATTCTGAAGTCCCCTAGAGCTGCTACGTCGTACCATCACGGTGAGTTTTGTCTTTGTACTTCCTGAACTTGTTTATCATAAACATTACAAAGGAGCTTAGGTTAAGGAAAAACGAACAGAATGAAACAGAGTGATACAGATCACTCAAACCAAAGTTTTTGTGTGATACAGATCATCAAAACCAAAAACAAACAAACCAAGTAGAGTAGAGTAAAATACCAAGTTTCAGTGTGAATTCTTGAGTAATTTTACAAGTAGATTTAAGAAAAAACCAAATAGATTTAGAAAATATTTAACCCATATTTATTTTATGACTGAAATTGACAACTTGATTGAATCTTTTTTATCATTGAACGTGACAAACATGGCCCAAGAAATTAATAACACATTGTTCAAAATTTATTCAGATACCATTCCTACTTTCGATGGATCCTCTGAAAATCTTGAAATTTTTATAAATGCTGTTGACAAAATCCATACCAGATACCATGGTAAAGATCAAATTCTAAGCCAATGTATTATCAGTATAATTTTGAGTAAATTAAAAGACAGAGCACAATTATTGATTAGTTCTCGAACGGAATTAAATACCTGGCTATTGATTAAAAACGAATTCAGAAACACTTTTGGTGACAGATTGAGCCTAGATAACCTAGAACAGAAACTTTTCACTTTAATACCTAACAAAAATGAACATATGCTAGATTTTGGAAAAAGAATTCAAGTTTTACGTAGTAAACTTATTTTCAGAATAAATTTAGATCCTGACATGGATCAACCAACAAAGAGAATTCATATTAGACAATATGAATCTCAATCATTGAAAGTTTTCTCACGAAATTTAAACATTCGTTTACAAGATAAAATCTGAGTGCAACACCCAAATTAATTAGAAGAGGCTATGAATTTAGTACTCGAAGATGAAAACTTCAGACAAATACAAAATATGACTTTACAAAACCAACAACCTCAAAAGTCCCAAAGACCCGTACAACAACGATTTTACCAACAACCACAAATTGTTCAACAACGCGTACAACCGCAATATTCTCAACAACAAGGCATGATACAGACTCATGTACAACAATTTCAACCCCAATATCAACGTGCCATAATACAACCTCACATACAACAACAATTCCAACCACAATATCAAAATGGCATGATACAGTCTCATGTAAGGAATCAATCTCCAAGTCAACCAATAGCGATTAAACCTCAAGCTATAAATCAAAAATTTTTGACTAACAAACAAGTATTTGGCCCTCCACAAAACGTTTGGAAACCAAAGAATAAACAAATGAGTACACCAGTTGAACCCATGTCAACTATATCTCGAAATCCAACAATGATTAAACCAAATAATAATATTTTCAAAAATAACCCTAATATGAGAAGAAATTTTATTAGCGAAGAACTAAATAACCAAGATTGTGAAATAACATCCCAGTTATATTCCTATAATACACAACAATTGTTGAACCATCAAATTAGTTCACAATTTGAAAATAATATACTCGATCAAGACGATTTTGACTTTGAAAATTGGAATACAACTTTCAATGAAGTTGATGAACCAACAGACCAAGATGATGAGACAAATTTTTACAATCTGCCTCAAATGAACGAGATCACATAATAGAGTTGCATTCAGCAGTAGTAAACGGGCTACCATATATAAAAATACAAAATCCACCTATAAAACTACTCATTGACACAGGATGTCATACTTCTATGCTCAGACCCTCTATTGCAAAAAAATATTACCCAGAAAAAATTTTTAAAGAACCATCACAATTAAAAACATCATTAGGAGAGAAAATTATTCCATATAAAGGACTTATTCCAGCCTTTCCTGAATTTAAGAGTAACCACATGATAGAATTTTTATTATTTCTTTCCATGAATTCTTTGACGGTATACTAGGATTGAAAGAAATAAAACATCTCAATTCAAGAATTGATTTTAAAAACCAAATACTACAGTCAGAGTATGCTGAAATACCATTCTTCTATAGACAACCCCATAAAACTCAATATACTTTTGAAATACCAGCTTTTGAAAGTATTGTACAAAAATTCCCAGTTGAAATTCAACAAGGAGAAATTCTAATTCCAAAATTACGATTTAACAATTTAGATGTTCCAGAAACAATCACTTTTGCTGAAAACTTTCGAGCAAGATTTGAAATATATAATAATACTAATAAAACTATTGCAGTATCATTATTTGAACCTTTTCCCTGTAATCCAATACATGAAGATAACTTTGAATTTTATTACGCAGAAGACTCATTACCAAAAATGAACCCCTGTAAACAAAAGAAAATTGCGAAAAAAATTCGAAGAGATCATATGAACAAGGAAGAAAGAGACGCTATATTAAAGCTATGTAATAAATATAGTGACATTTTCTATGACGAAAATAAAACGCCTAAATTCACTATTCACTATGTTATTGAACATGAAATAAAAACTTCGGATGAAATTCCCATTCATACAGAGTCATATAGATTTCCACATTGTCATAAGCAAGAAGTTCAAAAACAAATCGACAAAATGTTAAAAGATGGAATTATTACACCTTCAATATCTCCATGGAGTTCACCTATTTGGATAGTTCCCAAAATACTAGATGCTTCAGGAAAAAGAAAATGGAGAATTGTAGTGGATTAAAGAAAAGTAAATGAAAAAACTATTGATGATAGGTATCCCATACCAAACATCGACGATATTCTTGACAAGCTAGGCAAATGTCAATATTTTTCAACTTCAGATTTGGCATCTGGATTTCATCAAACTGAAATGAATCCAAATTCAATTCAAAAAACAGCTTTTAATGTTGAAAATGGGCATTACGAGTATCTTCGTATGCCCTTCGGTTTAAAAAATGCTCCAGCAACATTCCAGAGAGTAATGGATTATGTTTTACGCGATTTACAAAATAAAATCTGTCTTGTATACATGGACGACATTATAATTTTTTCTACATCACTTCAAGAACATATTTCCAATCTGAATAAAGTTTTTCAAAGAGTACGTGACGCGAAATTAACTATTCAGCTAGATAAATCTGAATTTTTAAGAAAAAATGTTGAATTTTTAGGACATATAATAACTCCGGAAGGAATAAAACCAAATCCCAATAAAATAAAAGCGATACAAAATTTTCCTTTACCATCAACAGCCAAAGGAATTAAATCATTTCTTGGATTGTTAGGATACTATAGAAAATTCATTAAAAATTTTGCAGACATAACTAAACCTTTCACTAAATGCTTGAAAAAAGGAGAAAAAATTATACATAATGATGAATTCATTAAAACTTTCGAAAAATGCAAAGATCTTTTGAGTAATGAACCAATTTTGCAATTTCCCGATTTTTCAAAACCATTTATATTAACAACAGATGCTTCAAATATAGCCATTGGTGCTGTCCTTTCACAAGGAACCCTAGGTAACGACAGACCCATTGCCTATGCTTCAAGAACTTTAAATAGTTCAGAACAAAATTGTTCAACAATTGAAAAAGAACTTTTAGCAATTGTTAATTTTACAAAATACTTCAGACCTTACTTATTCGGACGAAAATTTACCCTAATAACCGATCATAAACCACTTGAATGGTTATTTAACTTAAAAGACCCAAGTTCAAGACTTGTAAGATGGCGACTTAGACTAGAAGAATTTGATTATAAAATCCTATATCGAAAAGGAAAACAAAATAAAGTTGCAGATGCTTTATCTCGTAAAAAAAAAATAATCCCATTGAAACCCAATCACTTGCAGTAAATATTGATCCCCAAGAACATAGACTTGAAAATGATTTCCCTGAATTATTCGACCCTAATTATGAAATTCCTCAACTTTCAGATATCGACTTAAGTGATATAGATGAATTTATCGATAAAGACAAAAAAAATGAGGATAAGAAAATAAACATCATTTCGGACATTCAAATTCGTCCACCTACGAAAAAGAAAAAAGATGAAGAATCTTTAGAGACTGAACACTCAAGTGCAGAAAATCCAGTTCTTGAAATACCAATTTCAGAACAAGAATTAAATAAATTTCAAAATCAGATTTTCCTTCGTTGTAGCCGAGATGCTATTACACCACGAGTAACGATACCAAAAATATTCGATAAAACTAGACTCAATATAGTTTTACCCTACCAATATTTCCAACAAAACTTGGTAGATATAATAAAAAACTATTAAAAACCAAAACGTACATATGGCATAATAATTCAAGAGGAATTACAAACAATTGTAGTTTCAACTATTCAAAATTACTTAAAAAATTCTGCATTTAAATTGATCCAAAGTAATATTTTACTCAAAGACATAACCAATAAAGAAGAACAACAAGAAAAAATAAAATATCGTCATGAAACAAAAACCATACATAGAGGAATTAATGAAACAAAATTAGCCCTCTCACGAAAATATTATTGGCCCAATATGATAACTGATATACGTGATTATATCAACACATGTGAAGATTGTCAAAAGTCTAAATATGAAAGACACCCATATGAAATGAAATTCAAACCAACACCTATCGGAGAATATCCTTTCGAACATATTTATATGGATATACTATCGATAAATAAAACAAAATTCTTAACATTAATTGATAGTTTTTCACGTTTCGCTCAAGCATACCCTATCCAACCTAGCATTGAATATTATTGATGGAATTTTAATATTCTTTTCACACTACGGAATACCTTCAAAAATCACATGTGACTCAGGCAGTGAATTCAAAAATAAAATCGTTGAAGATTTCTGTGAAAAACATAATATAAAATTACATTATATAACACCCAAAAATCCTAATAGTAATAGTCCAATTGAAAGACTTCATTCGACATAACTAGAAGAAATAAGAATATTGAAACAAGAATTTCCACAGAGATCAATATCATCTCACATGGTATACGCAATTTTAGGGTATAACAACACAATTCATTCGGCAACTAAATACACATCATTTCAAATAATAAAAGGAAATTTAAATCAAGGAAACCCACTTGATATAACCACAGAAAGAATAATGACTGACTACCTAGAGAAACATGACAGAAATATAAAAATAATAAATGATATGATAAAACTAAATAACGAGAAAGCAAAAGCATCTCTAGATAAAGTTACCATAGAAAGAAAAGAACCTCCTGAAATCAAACTTGACCAACAAGTCTATTCACATGACAAACAAATAAGTAAAACAACACCTCTTTATAGAGCTGTTGAACCAATCGAAAATGAGGATATTAAATTGAAAACTCGTAAAGCAACCTATCATAAACAGCAACTGAAACCCCAACGAATTGTTTCAGATGCTACTACAAATGATACTCCTGATAGGCATCATTATGACAGAAGGACAACAGATCAAGTTGAAGACTCTTGACTAACCTAATTCTTCCTTTTTCCCTTGGACAAGCACGAATCACATTCAACAAACACCCTTCATCAAATTTTTAGACTTGACGAAATTTGATAAACCTATACAACATATTAGAGACAATTCAAAAACAATTGAAAATCAAGTCCCTATTAAAGACGAATTATATCCTCAACTCCAACATATACATGAACATTTGAACTATCTCCTTGAACAAATTATGAATAAACTCAATAATATCAAACCTCAAACATATAAAAAACATAAAAGAGGACTCATAAATGTAGGAGGTAGAATTCATAAATGGCTGTTTGGCACTTTGGATGATAAAGACGGTGAAAGATATGATAATGCTCTTGCAACACTGTCTAAAAATCAAAACAATTTACATCATGATTTGGAAAATCATTTATCTATAACTCAAGATTTCATGAATGAAACAGTTAAAAATTCAAAGAAATTTACCCTAATAACCGATCATAAACCACTTGAATGGTTATTTAACTTAAAAGACCCAAGTTCAAGACTTGTAAGATGGCGACTTAGACTAGAAGAATTTGATTATAAAATCCTATATCGAAAAGGAAAACAAAATAAAGTTGCAGATGCTTTATCTCGTAAAAAAAAAATTAATCCCATTGAAACCCAATCACTTGCAGTAAATATTGATCCCCAAGAACATAGACTTGAAAATGATTTCCCTGAATTATTCGACCCTAATTATGAAATTCCTCAACTTTCAGATATCGACTTAAGTGATATAGATGAATTTATCGATAAAGACAAAAAAAATAAGGATAAGAAAATAAACATCATTTCGGACATTCAAATTCGTCCACCTACAAAAAAGAAAAAAGATGAAGAATCTTTAGAGACTGAACACTCAAGTGCAGAAAATCCAGTTCTTGAAATACCAATTTCAGAACAAGAATTAAATAAATTTCAAAATCAGATTTTCCTTCGTTGTAGCCGAGATGCTATTACACCACGAGTAACGATACCAAAAATATTCGATAAAACTAGACTCAATATAGTTTTACCCTACCAATATTTCCAACAAAACTTGGTAGATATAATAAAAAACTATTAAAAACCAAAACGTACATATGGCATAATAATTCAAGAGGAAGTACAAACAATTGTAGTTTCAACTATTCAAAATTAATTAAAAAATTCTGCATTTAAATTGATCCAAAGTAATATTTTACTCAAAGACATAACCAATAAAGAAGAACAACAAGAAAAAATAAAATATCGTCATGAAACAAAAACCATACATAGAGGAATTAATGAAACAAAATTAGCCCTCTCACGAAAATATTATTGGCCCAATATGATAACTGATATACGTGATTATATCAACACATGTGAAGATTGTCAAAAGTCTAAATATGAAAGACACCCACATGAAATGAAATTCAAACCAACACCTATCGGAGAATATCCTTTCGAACATATTTATATGGATATACTATCGATAAATAAAACAAAATTCTTAACATTAATTGATAGTTTTTCACGTTTCGCTCAAGCATACCCTATCCAACCTAGCATTGAATATTATTGATGGAATTTTAATATTCTTTTCACACTACGGAATACCTTCAAAAATCACATGTGACTCAGGCAGTGAATTCAAAAATAAAATCGTTGAAGATTTCTGTGAAAAACATAATATAAAATTACATTATATAACACCCAAAAATCCTAATAGTAATAGTCCAATTGAAAGACTTCATTCGACATAACTAGAAGAAATAAGAATATTGAAACAAGAATTTCCACAGAGATCAATATCATCTCACATGGTATACGCAATTTTAGGGTATAACAACACAATTCATTCGGCAACTAAATACACATCATTTCAAATAATAAAAGGAAATTTAAATCAAGGAAACCCACTTGATATAACCACAGAAAGAATAATGACTGACTACCTAGAGAAACATGACAGAAATATAAAAATAATAAATGATATGATAAAACTAAATAACGAGAAAGCAAAAGCATCTCTAGATAAAGTTACCATAGAAAGAAAAGAAACCCCTGAAATCAAACTTGACCAACAAGTCTATTCACATGACAAACAAATAAGTGAAACAACACCTCTTTATAGAGCTGTTGAACCAATCGAAAATGAGGATATTAAATTGAAAGCAACTGAAACCCCAACGAATTGTTTCAGATGCTACTACAAATGATACTCCTGATAGGCATCATTATGACAGAAGGACAACAGATCAAGTTGAAGACTCTTGACTAACCTAATTCTTCCTTTTTCCCTTGGACAAGCACGAATTACATTCAACAAACACCTTTCATCAAATTTTTAGACTTGACGAAATTTGATAAACCTATACAACATATTAGAGACAATTCAAAAACAATTGAAAATCAAGTCCCTATTAGAGACGATATATATCCTCAACTCCAACATATACATGAACATTTGAACTATCTCCTTGAACAAATTATGAATAAACTCAATAATATCAAACCTCAAACATATAAAAAACATAAAAGAGGACTCATAAATGTAGGAGGTAGAATTCATAAATGGCTGTTTGGCACTTTGGATGATAAAGACGGTGAAAGATATGATAATGCTCTTGCAACACTGTCTAAAAATCAAAACAATTTACATCATGATTTGGAAAATCATTTATCTATAACTCAAGATTTCATGAATGAAACAGTTAAAAATTCAAAGAATCAAAAATTGATTCAAAAACAAATCAAAAGTATTGTTCAAAGCGTGAATAAGTATACATTATTCCTACGTTTACAAAATTCCCTAGATACAATGATTATTGATAGTCAAAACATGTTATCTCTCTTAAATGATATCGAAGATTCAATATTATTCGCTGAACTCAATATAGTTCATAGTACTATATTATCAATTGATGAATTAGAAAAATTAACAAAAATAATGTTTTCTCTTTACAAAAATGGATTACCAGTTTTCAAAAATACTCAATCATATTATAAATTATTAAAAACAGAAATTCGCTACAGTAATGAAAGAATTCTGTTCATTGTTCATTTTCCGATACTCCAGGAAAACGTTTATGAGATTTTCCATCTCTATCCTATCCCTATCTCCAATAAAACCATTTTACCCTTAAAACCTTATATAATATTGAACTCGACATATCACCATTATGCTGATGAAACCTGCATCAGAGTTGAAAATAGTTGTATCCAGTACATCGAAAATCAAATTTCGAATAACGACTGTACTCCTGAAATTCTCATGGGACAACGTTCTATCAAATGCCAAACAACAGACATCCAAATTCAACAAGACATCGTTGAACCAATCACCAATGCATATCTCATTGCTATACCTTTCAAGCAAATTTATATTGAAAAAGTTTGCCAAGAGAATGGTTACGAAGAAATCAATCAACCCAAACTTATATACATCCCTTATCATTGCAAATTAAAAATTGATGGCGATGTATATAGTAATGATGCCCCTACCATTGAAGAAACACCGCTTCAACTACCACAACTGGACACTCTCGAGGCACCCTCAAGAGGAAATCTACCCCTGTATACTCTAGGAAAAATCAACCTAGATGACCTGAGCCATCTCCAGAAGATAGCCGAAAAAACGCAACTACATAGCCTACAACGACCGGAAGAAAATAATTCTTCACATTATATTTTATATTCATCATGTATAATCTTTGTTATTCTATTATCACTGTTTATTTTCAGACGACAGATATTCAATTCAATAAGATTATTTTCAACTCGATATTCAACTCGAGATAATGATATCCAACTAGAACCAAATCGTTGTTCTGAAAATAACACAGACGTATTATTTTCATCTTAAGGATGGAGGAGTTATATATTCATAATGAATATACCCATTGTAATAATCCAAGTGTTTACCAGAGCTCGTAGACGCTGAGTTTGCATTATATTCCTTATATTAACGCGAGAACGCATTATTGTTCGATTTTTACGTTTGATCCAGCACAGCTACCGAGCAATTGTATTAATTTTAAAAATAAACGAAATTTTTAAAAAACCAAATCGTTGCCCAGCAACTTTCATTACAGGAACCACTTTCTGAAAAGACTTTTCTTTGGATTTACAGACTGTATTTGTTGCTCTAACAATGGTACTGACAAGACTGACTTATTTCGCAGCAATGAAACGTTTATATAACCTATCTAGTGTCAGCATTTTATGAGGTACTGACTAATCAGAAAAGAGGATTTCATGTACATAACTCCTCCATCCCTAAGATGAAAATAATACATTGAAATTATTTTCACCGACACTTTCTAATTCGGTATCTTTCTCTATTTTCCTCTTCTTGATACATTTGATCATATTATTTCCATACTTTGAATTTGAATAATATATTACAATTACAAAAATCATAAAAATACAGATATATAACAGAATATAAGAAGTGTTGTCTTCTTCGAGAGCTTGAAGTCGATGTAGTTGGGTTTTTTCAGCAAAGTCCTGAAGTTTTGTTAATTCGTCTAGATTAACTCTCTCCGGAACTTTCATGGGTTTATTTTCAGAATGGATCTGAACGGCGTCAATCCTGGGTAACTGCAGGGGTTTTCCTTGGATGGAAGTGGCATCGTTGGAATATATTTCGCCTTTTGCAGTAAAATAACACTTTCGTGGAATATGGATTAGCTGTGATTAGCTTCGTATTCATGTTCTTTACAGTTTTTCTCGATTTTAACTGTTCGAACAGGGATAATAATGACGTAGGCGTCGTTTACTGGTTCGATGATATCTTGGTCCAATTGAATTTGGATAGTCTGGCACTGGTTGTTGGTATTTCCATTCAGTAAATTGGGTAAACAATCTTCTTTAGAAATTTGGTTATTAACATGATAAAAACATGTATCTTCGATTCTCGTACACGGTTCATCTTCATAGTGATGGTAAGTCGAGTTGAGGATAACATAAGGTTTTAAGGGAATAATAACTTGGTTGGAAATTGTAATAGGGAACAGAGGACAATAATCGTAAACATTTTCCAGAAGTATCGGAAAGTGGATGGCAAACATAATAATTCCCTTTTTATAATGAATTTCAATTTTCAATAATTTATTATATGATTGAATATTTTCAAAATTTGGTAGACTGTCTTTATATAAACTCGACATTATTTTTATAAGTTCTTCAATGTCTGATAACGGTAATATTGTACTGTGAATAATATTTCATTCGGCAAATAATATTGAATCTTCGATATTATTTAGCATCGATAATATATTTTGACAACCGATTATCATAGTATCAAGTGAATTTTGAACTCTGAGGAATAGTGTATACTTATTCAAACTTGAAACTATACTCCTTGTTTGATTTTCAATTAATTGTTGGTTTTTCACTATTTGTTGTAAATTACTTGTAGTTTCGTTCATAAATCTCTTTGTGATAGTAAGATAGTTTTCTAAATCATGCTGTAACATATTTTGATTACTTTCCAGTGTAGAGATTGCTTTGTTATATTTTTCAGCGTCTTCGTCATCTAAGGTGCCGAAGAGCCATTTATTATACTATATTCATAAGTGCTCTTTTTGATCGGTTGTATTTTTGAGGTTTCAAATTAGGTAATTTTTCCTTCATTTGATCAAGTAAGTATAGAAGATGGTTATATACATATGATGTAATTGTGGATATAAAACATCTTTTATTAGAATACATTTTGTGATTGCTTTTGCATTATTACTAATTGGTTTTATTGGAGAGTCGAATTGTTTTAGGTCGACGAATTTCAAAAAGGTATGTTTTTGGGAGATTGTTCTTGCTTTTCCAAGTGAGAAGGGAAGGATAGGATCAGTTATCCTAGTCATTGTTATTTGCTGTCCTGTTGCCGTCAGGATCCCGAGAAGTAGAAGGTTTAGGATTTTCACCTGAAAAAGTTTGTTTCTTAATAATTTTCCGTTGTGGTTTCAATTTGCTTTTGTGACATTTTGAGTTAGAAGTTTCGATTTCTATATCACAATCCTTTTTTGGTTGGATTTCCTTATATAAAGGTAATAATTTATTTCTTGGAGTTTCTTTAATGAATGTATCCTCATCAATTTTTATTTCAGGGGGATCATTTCTATCAGCGTTTACTTTATAAAGATGTTTGGCTTTTTCATCATTTTCTTCTACTATATCTTTTATTATTTTCATATTCCTACTATGTTTCTCAATATAGTCTGAAGATATTTTCTCAAAATTAATATCATGTGGACTTTGGTATTCTAGGTTACCTTTAATAATTTGGAACGGTGTAAACTTAGTCGATGAATGGATAGTGTTATTGTATCCTAAAATTGCATATAACATTTGTGTTGTTATTGGTCGATTGGGAGATTCTAACTTTGAAGTTCTTATTTCCTCAATTAATGTAGAATGTAATCGTTCAATGGGGCTATTACTATTCAGATTTTTTGGGGTTATATAATGTAAAGTGATTATATGAAGTTTGCGAAATTCTTCAATTAGGCTATTTTTGAATTCTGTACCTGAGACACAAGTTATTTTATAGGGGATGCCATAATGAGATATAAATTTTGATAAACCATCTAAAATATTAGTCGCATTTAGTTGGATAGGGTATGCTTGTGCAAAGCGGGAAAAACTATCAATTATTGTTAAAATTTGATTTTATCAAGTGATGAAGCGTCAATATATATATATATATATATATATATATATATATATAATGGAATGAAATTATAGCGGCATTCAGACAAATCATAAGAATTTGACTTTAACTTCTTCGAGCGGGATTCGAACCCACGACCTTCCGTTTTCTAGACGGATGCTCTGCCACTGAGCTATCAAAGACCCTGAGTTCTCCATCGCAAATTTCGGAAGTCATTTATCTCAAATTCTATTGTTAGTTGTTATTATTCAATCGAGAACCTTCGGCGGTTTTCGACTGACAGAGATGTTAGTTAGGAAGGATACACATTCATTATCATATGGTCTTAGTACCCAATTGTACCTTTCAACCGAAGCGTCGTCGATGTTTATCGACTTCAGCAGGTATCAGGTGTAGATACCAACCGCCGAAGGTTCTCGATTGAATAATAACAACTAACAATAGAATTTGAGATAAATGACTTCCGAAATTTGCGATGGAGAACTCAGGGTCTTTGATAGCTCAGTGGCAGAGCATCCGTCTAGAAAACGGAAGGTCGTGGGTTCGAATCCCGCTCGAAGAAGTTAATTTTTCTCAAACTCTTATGATTTGTCTGAATGCCGCTATAATTTCATTCCATTGTTACTCACACAGACACTAATACTTCTATTATATATATATATATATATATATATATATATATATATATATATATATATATATATATGTTCGAAAGGGCATTCTCCAACAGGTGTAGGGTTGAACTTTATGACATTGGGACCTCGTTCATATTTCGACTTTTGACATGTTACACATTTATTTACATAATTAGTTACGTCTTGGATCATATAAGGCCAGTAATATATATTTGATAGAGATAATTTTGTTTCGTTTATACCTCTATGTGCAGTTTTACTCTCGTGATGGTATTTTATTTTTTCAAGTTGTTCTTCTTTTTTAAAAATATCTTTTGCAAGAAAGTTGCTTTGAATCAATTTGAAAGCATTATTCTTGAAATGTTTTTGCATTATTGGAATTACTACTTTCGTCAATTCTGTTTGAAATAATATTCCATAAGTGGTGTAAGGTTTTAGGTATTTTAGAAAAACTTTAACTATATCGTTCTCTAGGTTTCTTTGGGAAACTACGATTTTTAAACGGGTTTTGTCAAATGGTTTCGTTATATTTACGCGTGGAGAGATAGTGTCATTACTTAACAATGAAGGTATTTGGTTTTTGAATCTATTTAAAGGTTGTTCTGAAATTGGAATTTCTAAAATTGGGTTTTCTTGAGAAGAATGTTGCGTTTCATTCGAATTATCGTTATTCGGTTCTTCTTGCGTTTCATTTGGATTATTAGTGTTTGGTTCTTCTTGCGTTTCATATAGATTATTAGTATGTGGTTCTTCTTGACGAGCTGGGACGATCACTACATTTGAGATAACTTTAATTCGTTTATCTTCGTTTGTAGGTTCATCTAATGGTTGAATTATTTTAGCAATATCGTCTATATCAGGGTTTTTTTCTTTGTCTATAGAGCCTAGGAGAAATTCAGAAAAATCTTCAAATCGGTCATTTTCGTCTGGATCAAAGTTACCTAGTATCGATTGATTTTCTATTGGGTATAACTCTGTTCGTGATAGGACATCAGCAACACAGTTTCTCTTTACTTTTCTGTGTACAATATTATATTCGTACTCTTCTAATTTTAAAGGCCATCTAACTAATTTTGACGAAGGGTCTTTAGTGTTGAATAGCCATTGAAGTGGTTTATGGTCGGTAACGAAAGTAAATCTTCTTCCGAATAAATAAGGTCTAAAGTACTTTGTAAAATTGACAATTGCTAATAATTCTTTTTCTATAGTAGAATAATTTTGTTCTGATGGGTTCAAAGTTCTTGATACATAGGATATAAATTTGTCTTTACCTAAAGTTCCTTGCGCTAATACTGCTCCGATCGCTACATTAGAAGCGTCAGTAGTTAAAATAAAAGGTTTAGTAAAATCTGGATATTGTAGAAGGGGTTCGTTAGTTAATATTTGTTTGCACTTTTCGGAAGTTTCTAAAAATTCAGCAGAGTGAGTTATGTTTGCGCCTTTTTTTAAACATTGAGTTAGCGGTTTTGTTAATTGGGCAAAATCTTTTATGAATTTTCTATAATATCCTAATAAACCAAGAAATGATTTTATATCTCTAGCAGTAGTTGGGATTGGATTGCTTTTATCTTGTTAGGGTTTGGTTTTATACCGTGGGGTGTTACAATATGTCCTAAAAATTCAACATTTTGTTTCAAAAATTCAGATTTATCCAATTGTATTTTCAATTTAGCTTCACGCAGTACTTCAAATACTTGTTCCAAGTTGGAGATATATTCTTGTAGGGAACTTGAAAAAATTATAATATAATCCATACAAACAAGGCATATCTTATTTCGTAAGTAAATGTGATCCATTACTTTTTGGAACATTGCTGGGGCGTTTTTTAGTCCGAAGGGCATTCTTACATATTCATAGTGTACGTGTTCTACATTGAAGGCTGTTTTGTTTATAAAATGTTCTTCCATTTCTATCTGATGAAACCCTGAAGCAAGATCTAATGTCGTGAAGTAATTGTATTTTCCTAGTTTGTCCAATATGTCATCAATATTAGGAATTGGGTATCTGTCGTCAATTGTTTTTTCATTTAATTTGCGATAGTCAACGACTATAAGCCATTTTTTCTTTCCGGAGGCATCTGTGTTCTTGGGTACAATCCATATTGGACCGCTCCATGCAGATGAAGATGGTTGGATTATTCCATCATATAGCATTTTGTTAATTTGATTATTTACTTCTTCTTTATGACAATGGGGAAAACGATATGATTTAGTGTGAACTGGAATTTCGTCTGTTGTTTTGATTTCAAGTTTTATTTTATTTGTAAACGAAAGTTTTTCATTTTCGTCATGAAATATATCTGAAAAATCAAGGAAAAGTTTTAAAATTTCATTTTTTCTCTTCTAGATTCATGTGATCAGTTCTAATTTCATTTGCTATATTAAACATGGAGTTATTGTTGAGTTTTTGGCATAACTTGTTCGATATTAAAGAATTCGAAATGTTCTCCATTCATCTGATGAGTTGGAAAGGGTTCGTTTATGGTAAAAGATATCGTTTTATTAGTATTAATAAAAATTTCGAAGGTAGCTCGATAATTTTTTGCATAGGTTAGAGTTTCAGGAACATATAATTCATCAATATATCCCTCTGGAATAACTATTTCTCCTTCACTGATGTTAACAGGGTATTTTCTTACTAATGATTCATAGGGTGGTATTTCAAAAGTAAACGAATCTTCATTAGGCTGTCTATAATGGAAGGGAATTTGTACAAAATTATTTTTTAAAAGTTGATTGGTAAAATCAATATTCAAATCAAGATTTTTTAATTCTTTCAAACCTAGAATTCCATCAAAAAATTCATGAAATTGAAATAAAATATATTCAGTTTCATAATTACTTTGAAATTCTTCAAAAGCAGGGATGATTGCTTTATATTGTATTTCTTTTTGACCTAACGATGTTTCCAATTGGGATGGTTCCCTAAATATTCTATCAGGATAATATTTTTCTGCAATGGATGGTCTTGACATGGAAGTGTGACATCCAGTGTCTAATAATAATTTTATTGGTGGGTTTTGAATCTGAATATATGGTAGACCATTTACAGAGGCTGAATAAAGTTCTATTAAATTATCTCGTTCGTCTGAGAAGGCTTGTAAAAATTTTCATCCTCATTTTCGAAAGTTTCATTAGTCATTTCTTGGGAAGAAAAACAGTATTCATTTGATTCATCAAACTCAGAATTCAAAGAGTATTGATCATCTATAGGATATTGATTAGAATATAGTGGTGTTGAATCTTGTTCTTCTTCAACGTGGTTATAAAGTTCTTCACTAATAAAAGTTTGTCTTGGGGGTTGCATGAATGTTTTATTTGCAAATGGTTGAGGCATTTTTCGAGACATGTTTGATGTACGAATCGTAGGATTCCTAGAAGTAGTGGACATTGGTTGGAAGTTTCTTTGATCAGGTTTATTTGTTGGTTCAAACACATTTTGAGGTGGTCCAAATACTTGTCGATTTGTTGGGAATCTTTGTTGTATTTGTCTAGGTTGGATATTTATAGGTTGACTTGGAAATTGTGGTTTTTGATTAAGTTGTTGAAAATTAAATTTAGGAAAACCAGCAGGTGTTTGACTTCTAAAATTCATATTTTGTTGGGGATTTTGAAAATAGTTTTGTGGTGGGAAATTGTTGTAATTTGGTTTTATTTGTCTTTGAAGTTGTTGTTTTTGCACATTAGTGCCTGAGCTAGTAGTTGGTCTATTTTGAAAAACCATATTTTGAGTTTGTCTGAAGTTTTCATCTCCTAAAACTAGATTCATAGCTTCTTCTAAACAAGTTGGCCTCTGTACTATAACTTTATCTTGTAATCGTATGTTCAAATTTCTCAAAAATACTTTTAAAGACTGTGATTCATACTGTCGAATATGAATTAATTTAGTGGCTTGATCAATATTAGAGGTTGAATTGATTTTGAAAGCTAATTTGCTTCTTAATACTTGAATCCGTTTTCCAAAGTCAATGGGATGTTCGTTTCTATTTGGTATTAAAGTGAAGAGTTGTTGTTCAAGGTTATCAAGGTTTTGTCTATCACCAAGCGTACTACTTAATTCATTTTTCAATAATGTCCATGTATTTAATTCTGTTCTTGAGCCAATTAATAACTGAGCTCTATCCCGAAGTTTTCCAATTATAATACTTAAGATACACTGATTTAATGCATCATCAATAGGGCTATGATATTTTGTATAAAACCTATGAATAGCATTGATAAAAATTTCGAGGGTATCTGACGATCCTTCATATATTGGTATAGTGTCAGAATAAATTTTGAATAGAGTGTAATTAATTTCCGTGGACATGGTTGAATTCGATACGGATAAAGAACCAAGTGAATGAACTAGATTTTCAATTTCAGGGTCTGTCATGAATTTGTAAAATGAATTTGTTCAAGAATTGTTCAGTGTAAAATACCGTTTTTGTATCAATGCACCATCAATGCATTAACAAGAACTGTATTTCAATTATCAATTCGAAGCCAAAACAATCTCGTTGAAAATAATGTTCAGAATCATAAAATATTATTGCAAGTCTATCACAAAAATATTTCTGGAACGTTATTGTTTGTTGAATAAAATGAGCGCCTTATATCAACGTATGATATAACTTATTCGTCTACTTTGTATCAGCGTATGATACAAGCCGTTCTTTGTTGTATTTATTCCATTATTTAATGAAATAATGAGAGCAGTGTACTTCGTGTTGTCTGCTTATGATTATGGAATGTGAGATGATTGTCGATTGTGCTTTTTCTTTCCTTTGTTCTTAAAATAGTTGACTTCTATAGTCTGGTCATCAATTTCAATTTCGATAAGAGGAAAAGATGTTTGTTTCCGAAATCTTCACGAATAATTACGATAAAAATTCAAAGGAATCGTGGAACAACAGGAGAAAACTCGACTTACTACGATAGTGTGACGGAATCTCTGCCTGGAGTCAGCAATGCCTGGGTCTGATGATCCGGTCCTTTTGACGGGTGGTTGGTGGACGAAGCTATTGTTCTGATAGTGGATTAACAGTTGATACTGAAGAATTTCCGGGTCGATCTTCTTCCACTATCCTACCGACTGCGCCAATTATAGTTTCGGGACACAGAAACCACTTTTTAAAAAGACTTTTCTTTGGATTCACAGACTTTATTTGTTGCTCTAACAATGGTACTGACAAGACTGACTTATTTCGCAGCAATGAAACGTTTATATAACCTATCTAGTGTCAGCATTTTATGAGGTACTGACTAATCAGAAAAGAGGATTTCATATACATAACTTACGACACCTGGTTTTTATGGCAGTTTTTCCATCATTTTTTGTTTCTGAAAAGGATTTCTATAAATACGAGAATTCGAAAAATCACGAGGAGTTGAACTTTAGGGCAGTAGGAACGGGGTTCACCGTTGATCGGTACTTTTCCCGATTTTGCTATAAATATATTGGTTCCCCAGCCGCTGAGAATACCGGTCAGGCGGAACTTATTATTTCTAGTAAGCAACAAGCGGTTGTGAAATTTTATGTGGACAGGTCCGCGTTCTAGGAAGTGTTCAATAAGTAATTTATTTTGGGGAAGATCTGACTGGCAAACCTTCGCGAGTCATTTGGTACTGCGAATTAAGTCCCCTAGTCGCTGAGAAGTCCGGGCTCAGGGACGGAGTTCACCATTGATCAGTACCGTTAATCACTCTAAATATTAGGTCCCCAAGTCGCTGCGAAGTCCGGGCTCGGGAGCTAATTGCATTCAAAGTGATACCGGTTTTTTTTTATTTATTTATCCTATGCTTCCTAAAGTCCGTTCTCATTCTGCTTAAGTTTGAAGTTGTATTTGATTATTATTTTTTACTTACACTTGTGAAAATTTTAAGTTGAAAGGTTTATATTTGGTACAGCTCTGAAATCTGTAACGTTCTACATATCAAGATAACGTTCAATTTTTCTTTAAAGTTATTTTCTTGAGGCTTCCATTTACCGAGTTGCTCACCCATTTACTTGCTGATTTTCCGACAGAGTATTACCGTTGAATTTCTATCTGCTTCGTTTGTGAGCATACTCGTTTTAATAAAACAACAATTGTTAGATTGAAATTTCAGTTTGTTTTCCTCAGTCACCTCACTTTTTCAGGTAGTTTTATACCTCGACAACAATTTAAGGGTAATTTGTGCTTTTCTGAATATCAAGTGAGATACCGTCCAGGGACGGCTGTTTAAGCGAACTTTCGACGAACCGTTACCGAACCGAAATCAGTATATTTTATTTTTCTGATCTACTGAATGTATCGGTGTTGAATATTTATATTCCAATACCGGATATTCAGTGGATTTCGCAGCCGGTACTCCTGTTGGAAGTAATAGGTGTAATTAAAGCCTACTCCCTATTACAAAAGTTTTTTCTGGTCACACTATCAGACCCCCGGGATACCGTATCTCCATCTGCTGCTACCTGGGCCTCCCTAACGACTTTTGAGGGAGCAGTGGAGCATACCACTACAAAAACTGCGCCAAGAAGTAACGCCCGCCGAACCCCGAGAACAGCGTTTCAAACCTTAGGAAAAGAAAGCGAATCATAAAGTTTGCATATTCAGTTTTGGATTTGCGGATCATTCCCTACTTCGAGGATGAAACTCAAGCCTTACGCTGGTAATAACCCTGAAACACATCCTCAAACCGCCTCTGCATTCGGTATGAATATTTTATCATTCATTGATGCATATATATATATATGCATGTTATTCTTATTAGATTTAGTTGACTCATCAGTATTATCCCAATTCTAATTGATATTATTTCAAAAAACTATCTATTAACGCTGATAATCAAAAATTATGATATTACACCAGTTGATTATTTCGAGCAGGAAAAGAAGTCGGTATCAATTATCAAGTGTTTATCAGTCTGTTTACCATCCCGGTTTGATTTATCACTTCAATTCATTCATTGGATATATTTGGACAATTGTCTATTCGAGACTATTCATTTGTGTAGAAGATGTCCCACGGAGTAGATTATTCTTATTTCGTCAATAATCGCTCTGCAAGAAGACGTCCTGCTCCGACCAGAGAAATACGTAAGTAGAATCAGTGAGAGCCCGTCACCAAGCGATGGAACAATAGGTCAAGAAACAACAATCAACGCTTCGATCATATTTGAAAAAGCGCTCTCGTCTATGCTGATCCATGATAATAGTAGATTATACCACGAGTCAATAATGATAGCTATTATTCTCGAGGAATTTTTGAGAACCGAGCCGCGTTAGCGGCGAGGGAGTAATATTACGAGAGAATAGTCATTAATGCGAGTAGTTTACTCTACTTTATTTACAACTAAATCATTCATACAATTTCTGGAGGTGAACAAGTCAGTAAATGATTATTCAGCTTCATTAACCTCAATACAAATATACAAACACTACCAACGCTTTTGACACTGACACCATGGAGTTTGGTTATATCGTTTCCATTTCCATGCTAATATTCAATTCAAGACATTTTGTGGACACCTTGATGTTTGGTTATATCGTTTCCATGGTAACTCAATTCGAGAAATTTTGTGATAGAACTACAAGAGAGAATAAAGACTATTAATCCTTCGCCATTATTCCCTGAGGGAATCATGTATGGCATTATACTGCAGAAACCATAAGTATAATACTAACACTATGTATTACCCATAAATACATTATCTTTATCCAAGACTATTGTATAATGTACCAATTATACATCTGTTTGCTCTACCTTAATGATACCCATTATTCACTGCTGTCAAATACTTTTCGATTTAGCTATAATATTATATTGTTTTGCTACAAACAATCGGATTTTGGAATTTTATCGTGTAAACCACCAAATATTTTCGATTCAGTGCTTTGCCTACATATAGAAAAAGAAGGGGAGAAGTATCTACTCTGAGCTATCAGCGACTATGAATGTGCTCATCATATCGAAGAAGCTTTCGAATCCAAACAAATTTGACTCAAACCTGTCAACAGTATTCTATGGAATATTTGTTAGAATATAATGATAGTGTTTTCTAAAATATGTATGTAATGTAACAAAAACTCACCACAAGAAAAACTTCAACAATTTTTTTTATTAGCCGTGGATAAAGTATAGTATTCTACTCGCGTATAATGGCTATTAATCTCTCGGTGATTTAGGCCACTCGCCTGCGACTCGTAGCCGTAAACTTCACCTCGTTTATATTAGCCGTCAACTTCACTTCGTTAATAATATCCGTCATTATACATTGAATAATATACTATTATATTGCGATCTCAGAATATCATCAAATTATCATACCTTGAAGTCATTTGCTGGTTGTACTTATATTTGAACCGATGTAATTTGGTTCATTTGGGATTTGATCTCCGAATTAAAAATGCAGCGTGCAAATATTTGGAAAATGTTTCAATGGTAGAACTGAGAAACTTCGAGCGAAACCCTTCTGAACTGATTTATTTAGATATGATATAGAAAACGGCACAGGAATTCGTTATTGCTCTTGTCATTAATAATAATAATAATAACTTCATTCAGATGGAATGAGTTTAGAAACTGTATACAAATGCGAATAAAGTTGGTGCTGCAACAAGTGCTGTTGCACTTGTTTCGCTGAAAATGAAATAAAAATGAAAATAAAAACAGATTTATGTCAACCAAATGAACAACGGAAGAAACAATGCGTTGAAACATTATCATAGATTAAATCTAATACAATATACTGAAATAAAAATAAAATGCTATAGACTCCAAAGTATGAACAATTTTTAAATATTACAGGTACCCAACAAATATAAATCACCCAAAAAAATCAATGTATAAAATTATAAATAATATGTTGAAATTATCGGTAAAACCATCAATAAACTATGCACACCTGCATAATTCATGCAAAATAACAGGGGTGCACACACTACATACATGTCTAAGTTGACTTGAATAAAATTGAAAAACGAGTCGAATCATAAAAGTCAGTCTTACAAAATATATACATATCATATAATAGAAAGTCTACTGCTAGAACTGATCAAAAACATTTCTTGTCAATAAAATCAGCGATTGCTTGTCTTGTCTGACTGAATATGAATGTTTTGAGTGCCTTTTTAAAAATGTGGAACATATCGATACTTTTGATTGGATCAGGAATAATGTTGAACAGTTTTGGGGCTAAGTACGTGTAAGAATGTTGGATGAGTGATTTTTGAGTTAATGAGATGACGCGGTGATCTCTTTTTCGTGTATTATATCTGTGAGTCGGTAAAATATAATTTTTTTTTTATAGTGAGTTATAATGATATTATAATATGAGAGTTGACGAATATCAAGGATATTAGCTTCAGAATACAGTTTTTCTGTTGGAAAGCGTTTGGGTTTTGATAAAATAAGTTTCAGAAATCTATTTTGTAGCATTTCGAGTAGGCGAAGGTGTGTTCTGAAGACTCCTCCCCAACAGGCTATTCCATAGCGTCAGTGTCTATGTGAGTTATACGATGAGATTAGAACCTCTGGTAAAAAAGATGAAACTTTCTGTAGCGATCAATTACCCCAACACCAAACTGATATTATTTTCACTCGACGTGCGTTTTGCTAACAAGTTGAGCATCTCCAAGAAACGCGAGTGCAGTGTAAGTATTATCAGCTTTGTGTCAGGCAAATTGATCCCTACAAAAAGTTATTGGTGTAAATACTTTGAAGCTGAAATGAATGATTCAATTGTCCTAGTGAAAATATGAGGGCAGGTTAGGATGTTCGCTCACAAGAGGCACAAGACTTTTGCTACATTTCACGGACAGTCGGACAGACAGACAATGTAACTCATTTATAGAATGAGATTCCTTAGATTGTGATATCATAACTGCCTTAGATTCATTCGGTCATATATGTGCACATCACATTCTCAAAATTTTGATAGGTTGCTATTCCAAATGGTTATTTACGGAAGTGTTCGCTTGGGAGCAAACTTTCTGAAATGATAATAATGGTGAAAACTAATTGGTTATAGTTATCTGTCACGTAATGTACCCATTTCACTCCTGAGGACAGGATATACAAATATGCCTCCTATAAAAGAAATTTTAATATTGACAGCGCTTTTCGTAATTTCTGATCTCTGTACTGTATCAAGATTTCAAATGAATTTCGGGTGAACAAAGGCATTCATGTGACCTGTGAATTTTCCCATCGTTATTGGTCGATCCCAGACACAGAAAATGAACTGGTCTGCATTGCTTTTCTCGTACATGTCTCTTCATTGAGTCATTGGAATATTTCTCTCGGTAGGGTTATAACTGATATGAATTTTTGTTTATTTTTTTCGAAAATGTCTCCCAATGAATTGATAGCGATTTATGCTTTCCTTGAATTGGCGGATCTGTTTATTTGTTTAAAATATTTTCGAAATCTGAAAACAATGTAGTTAGGCTGTATTACTTTCAGTAAGTTTCTCAATCAGGTAGCCATTTTATGTCATAATTATCCAACTCCCATGAGAAACCAATAATAAAAACTTTTTCCTAATCGATTGAAGTGATCCAGTGTAATCATTTACTGTCAAACTTTGTGAAAAGCTACGAAGCCTCCAACTTATTCTTCCTCAAGATTTCACCAATCATTGGTGATTATTCAAAGAAAATTGTTTCTTATCTAACAATAATATGAATGCGATTCGTTATTTCTCCTTGAAAAAAAAACAGGTCTCATTGGAAAGAATGAAATTTTATCTGAAAAGTGTTTTCAGTTGAAAGCACATAAAGATCTTTATCTGATGGCATGTCATAATGACAACGTTATGTCACTCAATTTTGATGACATAAGAAAGCTCATTATGGGACTAAGTACCATAATGAATTCATTATGGTACTAAGTACCATAATGAAATTCTATAAGGAAAACATGTTGTCAAGGAAATGGCAAAGCACAGCTCACTCACCTACTAATATTTGAAACTACACAATACTTACTCCTTTAAAAATAGTTGTCATTGTGACATGTCGAAAATGCAGTTAATTTTTTGAAAATGCCATCAGATAAAATTTTGTATGTAATACGAATCATAAACAATCATTATGGCACACGCCGTGTTATCGGACTCGGCTACGCCTCGCCCGATAACATTCACGACTTGTACCATAATGATCGTCTTTATGATCCTTATTACATAAATAACTATTATCCACAAATCGCTAGCAAATTTTGACATTCCTGTCAAAGTTTCTTGAAGAAGTCAAGATCTCCTCACTGTTAATGAATGATCATTTCTTTGAAGAACGGAATAGTAGTTCGTACAAGAGTGGATATGGCCGATATCCATTCGAATTGTACAGTTAATTTTTTTCTTCGACCAGATTAGTAAATATTCCAGAACTCTCTTGCAAGTATCATATTTGTAATCAATTTAAGATATAGATGTTTTCAATTTTTATGAAAAACTCAGAGGAAATAAATTGAATTGAATTCAATATTTAACGATACAAATTGAATTAGTAATGTCAAATTAAAAAAGGCCAAAAAAGTCGGTTTTGGTGAGACTCGAATCCACGACTATGAAGTGGATGGTATCAGAGGGCTAACGGTCTAACCAATAGACCACTTTCAGTCAACTACTGGTGTGAAGAGTAAATGTGATTATCAATCTTCACAGTCGGGAGGAATGTTCGGCTTTTCCTAATTGATAAACAGTATTCTATTGTTCAACTCATTCGACTTTTCTGGTATTCATTTCTTCTTTCCCTTCAATTTGGTTAATCAGTATGTTTTCATAAGATTCGGAAATTTGAAAAATTCATAGTCTTGTCGTACCCTGTGCATTGATGCATGATATCTCATGAAACTTTTGCATCGATATTTGGAGCGCTAAGAGCTTTCTGGTACCGACAACACGTCTTCCAGAACCTGATTCACACTTTAACTGGCTTGCCTACATTTTGCCTTCTTGAACATTTCTCATCAAGGAATCTCAATTTGACTGAAATACTCGATGTATCGAAAATATCACAAGTAAATTCATTCGGAATTGAAAAAAACCTACAAGAGGAGGTACAAATGAAACTCCAACAAAAACCTATGGATTTCCATAGAAAAATTCACGCCTGCGATGTGGAAAAATGGCGGATGGTCCGGTGCATGAAGAACGCCTAAAATAAATCGAATAATTGTGACAACTAGGGTGTACCGATTTGCTACATGATCAAGTCTGCTGACTGAAGATTATCAGTGGTATACACAACGCCAATAGTTTTTGAATAGGAGGTGAGTTGTTGATCAGTTTTGATTCTATCTGCGAGTTAGCTGAGGAAAGGTACGTTAAGTTCATATCCGATGATTCTCTTCACTGAAAATTCCAGAGATTTTTCATATCACATATTATTTATTTGCTGTGATAAATACCTTGTGAGTTGAAATATTGACTGACTGCTTTGTCAGTTTCGTACTGTATCCTTTTGTGCTGTTTTCCCAAGCCTTGTATACATTTTTGCTGAGATTCTTCATTCTGTTCGTTCTAACTTTTCCTAGAGATCAATTACCCTAACACCAAACTGATATTTTCGCACTCGACGCGCGTTTCCCTAACAAGGTTAGCATCTTCAGGAGAAAAACATGGATACTGTATCAATTTTCTTCTCCTGACGATGCTAACCTTGTTAGCGAAACGCGCGTCGAGTGCGAAAATATCAAAAACACTTGACATAGTCAGTGGGCATACTTGAAGACTGGCGTTAAATCAAATCATCTTTCGAACAATCTGTTCAGGCCACTCTCAAATTACCTACACAGTAGGTTTCGGCTGGCACCTGTCAGAAAACAACTACTCCCCTGGCTAATACCACGAAGGGCATTGAATTATATCCGACCGGTGCCAGTGCAGGTTTCTTCACAGAAGTAAATCCTGCATTTGCTTTCGTCGATACAAATGAAGAAATTGATTTTCAATTATAGGGACGGACACACTTGCACACTGGTTTGGGGCTATTTGGCCACTCGTCAGTGCAAGGCAGTGCCATCATCAACATAAAGTCGATGATTTCCCATAATTAAAAATCAAACTCCTACACGAGTATCAAGCCCCGGCCAAAGCTGATGCGAACAACGAAGTTATTACGCCATCTACCAATGGACGAGGTATTCCAAAAGCAAACCGAATTCGCCCATTCCTCCTGCGAGGAAAATGTAAAAACACTTGACATAGTCAGTGGGCATACTTGAAGACTGGCGTTAAATCAAATCATCTTTCGAACAATCTGTTCAGGCCAGTCTCAAGTGTGTCCGTCCCTATAATTGAAAATCAATTCCTTCATGTGTATCGACGAAAGCAAATGCAGGATTTACTTCTGTGAAGAAACCTGCACTTGCACCGGCCGGATATAATTCAATGCCCTTCGTGGTATTAGCCAGGGGAGTAGTTGTTTTCTGACAGGTGCCAGCCGAAACCTACTGTGTAGGTAATTTGAGACCGGCCTGAACAGATTGTTCGAAAGATGATTTGCGAAAATATCAGTTTGGTGTTAGGGTAATTGATCTCTAAGAAAAGTTTCAACTCTTACACCAAAGGTTCCAAAACTCATCGTTTATTCGTTCGTTCTGTTGAACTATCGTGTAACAAGTGTTGCTTTGACATAACCTTCTTCGAATTTTAAATTTCCAGCTGAACTTTCCTTTTCAGAAGATGCATGCAACACTAATCTTTATCTAAAGAACAAGAATTTTTTTTCCTCGGGGGAGAGAAAACCCAGGAATGACAATGTTTCCCTATAATCATTCCAAGAGTATCAAGTGTTTCGATAAGTAGAATCTGGCAGTTAATTCATTGCTCGCACAAGTTTCGACTTCTGAGGGTTGACGTTCGTCAGCTGGTTAACAGAACGAACAATTTCACAACAATTTTTTGAATATATTGAAGACATGATTAGCATATTTGCTGATAGATTTCTCGAACCAATTCTTCGAAGTCTGCCTTTAAAACAGGAGATAGTCGAAGCCAGAACAAATCGTAATCTTCGATAAATTTACGCGCTGCGTGTTACTTCATGGCAACCTAGAAATTGCTTGATTTATTGTTACACAAACTCCTTCGAATTTTAATTTTCCAGCTGATCTTTCCTTTTCAGAACAGGCAATCAACACTAACCTATTTTTAAGGAACAAGTATATCTCATTTATTCTCAGGGAAAACGAAACCCAGAAATTAACATATTCCCAAAAATTATTTCAGAGACTATTTAGTCTTTCTATAGATAGAATATGGCTGTTGAATAAATTCAAGACATGATTAAGGCAGGGCGCAAATTTAGACGATTATTATACAGTGTGGTCCACTAAAGTCTGCAACAAATGGGAAACTTTTTTATTATCGATTCCTCAGAAAATTTTATTCCTGACAAAAGTTGGTGCATGTTCCAAAACTATACCAAGTGTACCTGAAATGGCTTTATGACAATCACCATACAGGATAGGCCAAAAAATATAAATTTCGTTCAAGAGTAAAGTACCCTTATTTCAGGAAATATAGAAATATGTTGGGGAAAAAAGTTTCTTAGAATTAAAAGTTATGTTCAGATACGAAGTCATGGCCTGCTATTCGAATTTTTTTTTTCTTTTGGAAAATTTTGAATTACCCCCGTATTACTATTTTGATTCAATATGTATTTGAAGTAGCTACAATCAAATCGGTTTGGAGTATTTCTTATCAAATTAAAGTGAATTTGCATAATTTACATGTATTTGTATTTTTTTAGGTGACCGTCAACTTCTTGTTTGTTGCAACGATATTTAACAGAAGTCTAAAATAACACAAATATTTTTATGTAGTTAGTAAAGTATTTGCCTCTTCAAAAAAAGTATTTGTGTTATTTTGGAGTTCTGTTAAATATCGTTGCAACAAACAAGAAGTTGACGGTCACCTAAAAAAATACAAATCCATGTAAATTATACAAATTCACTTATATTTGATAAGAAATACTCCAAACCGATTTGATTGTAGCTACTTCAAATACATATCGAATCAAAATAGTAAAAATATGTATCATACGGGGGTAATTCAAAATTTTCCAAAAGAAAAAAAAATTCGAATAGCAGGCCATGACTTCGTATCTGAACATAACTTTCAATTCTAAGCAACTTTTTTCCCCAACATATTTCTATATTTTCTGAAATAAGGGTATTTTACTCTTGAACGAAATTTATATTTTTTGGCCTATCCTGTATGGTGATTGTCATAAAGCCATTTCAGGTACACTTGGTATAGTTTCGGAACATGCACCAACTTTTGTCACGAATAAAATTTTCTGAGAAATCGATAATAAAAAAGTTTCCCATTTGTTGCAGACTTAGTGGACCACACTGTATAGAGCGCGTGCGGCGCGAACTCAATTCAGCACGTCTTTTCCTATAGCCGAAGATCTCAAGTAAGGTCGACCTTCACTAATTTGATAATCAGCTTAAAATTATATTTTAACAAATAAAACATGTTTGTGAACGTGACCCAATAGGGTTGCCGTGAAAAAAAGTGTTCATGCCTATACTAAATTGAAATTATAAAAAATAATGGTTGCCCAACGAAAGTATAATTGAAAGTATACAACAGATATGCAGTTGATCGGTAGCTATTAACACGTGTATAGTATTAAAATAAAAAATCTTCATTATCAATCTATGTTTACATGAAGCAGTGACTAAATGCCGAAGTCACAGTTGTAAATTATACCGGATCGGAATCGCCAGAAATAATATAGCCATCTTCTGCATCACTTGATAGATAGAAAGCCATTTATTTCCAACGGATACAACACCCAATTACAGGAAATGTTAAATATTAATGTGATATATTTCAATTATAGAATCGAACAAAGTAAAAAAAAAAGATTATACATTCAAGAGTTGTGATTCACTCATCTATGTAAATGATAAATGTTAATTTCAATTGATATTAGCTCATATATGAAGATTCACAATACATCTATATATATGCTCCCTTGAAGAGAAAAATATGTCACAGTTCTGATATATTTTGTTGAAATTTTTACACATTACTACAATTGGTGATTTCCGCAAGACATTCGTTCTATAGTTTTCATGATAGAAAGTTTTGTGGTATCTGGAATTAAACTGAGGCACTGAAAAATTGATTCGAGAAAATAAATCCTCACATATAACTTTGCCATTGACTATGCTGTAAAGAAATATGACACTCTGTACCCCTTTCAGGATATAATCCAGTTGTTCTGAAAGAAAGGTATTTCAAAAATCTCCTTTGAACACGTTCCAAGTTGTGAATATGAATATGATACAGTGGGTACCATATTACTGTCCCATATTCTAATTTACTTCTAATGTAGCAGTAGTAGATGGATATCATTGTTGCAATATTTTGAAAGTATCTGCCCTGTCGTACCAAAAATCCATACATCTTATTTGCAGAGGAAACAACACTATCAATATGAGATGAAAAGGTTAATTCCTGATCAAAAACAATACCAAGATCCTTGATTTGTTTGCATCTCTCTACGGTTTTATCCTGAATTTCATAGTTGAACTCAATAATGTTTCGTTTTCTACAATAAGACATTACAGAGCACTTCGAGATGTTTAAATTGAGATGATTTCCAGAACACCATGCATGGATTTTATTAATATCCCTTTGTAAGCTCAAACAGTCGGAGATATCTTCAATTATTCTGTAAATTTTAAGATCATCAGCATAAAACAATTTTGATGAACTAATGATTTTTGATAGATCATCAATGAATAATAAAAATAATAGTGGTCCGAGGTTTGAACCTTGGGGTACACCAGAAGTGGTTAAATATCGACTAGACCGGTAACCCTCAATTTCAACGTATTGATGCCTGTCGAACAGGTATGACTGAAAGAGGTGTATCAAGTTAGAAGAGAATCCATAACGATTAAGTTTAAAAGTGAGTAACTGCAAGTCTATTTGATCAAAAGCCTTCTGTAAATCAAAATACACAACATCAACTTGCGACCGTTTATCGAGTGCATCAGAAATGAACTGGGAGATACTGGACAAGTTGGTAAGACAAGGCTTTTTTTCTAAGAAACCATGCTGGTCTTTTGAGATTACTTCTTTCAAAGAGCTATATATGATAGTGTATAAAATGATTTCCAGAAGCTTAGAAAAATTAGATAGGATTGAAATAGGTCGATAGTTTTCAACTAAGGTTGAGTCTCCTTTCTTCAGAACTGGACATATTCTAGCCGTTTTCCAACTACTGGGAAATGTTTGTGTTCGCAAAATCAAATTATATAAATGTGCAAGTGGTTCAATCAAGGCCAGAATACAATCCTTGACCAAAAAACTAGGTATTTGATCTGGATCAATGATAAGTTTATTTTTGAGCTTTTTCGATGCATCAAAAATGTCTTTTTCACTAATTTCATTTATTGAAATGCAGTTCAAATTTACTGGGGATCCATCCAAATCACTCAAGAGGGAGCAATCAGGTGAATTGAAAACACTACTGAAATATTCAGCGAATGCACTAACAATGCCTTGCGAATTGTCGAGAACACTTCCACCATACCTCATCACGCCTGGAATTTTTGAATCCCCTTTTCTATTTTTGATGAAGTCCCAAAATTTTGAGGGATCAGATGATATATCGTTTTCTGCCTGTTGAACAAATATTTTGTAGACGCAGTCAATTTGAGTTTTTACCTCTGCTCGAAGAGTGACAAATTGTTGGCGATAAAAACTGGTCTTGTACTTTTTGTAATTTGAATGCGCCTTTTCTTTTCGTCGGATCTTTTTTATAACACTTGTCGAGAACCATGGAGGGTACCTTCGTTTTCTATTCATTTTTAAGGATACTGTGGCATCAAATACTTCATAGAGTATGTTATTCAGATTCAGATTCAGAATTTTATTGTTTATAAAAACATTATAGTTTCATAACAATAGAGTGCTTATATATATATATATATATATATATATATATATATATATATATATATATATAAATAATGTAATGTATTCCCAACCAAGATCGAACATCGAATCAATTCTTAGTATAGACAGATAAATAATATGTATCATATTTATGTACCTAATAATATTGAAAAAAATTAAATAATACTAAAAAGAAACTAACAAAGAAAAGGGTTGTTAGAAAAAAAAAACAAGAAAAAAAAATATAATCGTGTTACTTTGACAGTAGCCGACAGATGACATGTTTACAAGTTTGAACAACTTTTTGCGTTTATCCATATGCGAATAAAAAGTGATCGTAACTTCTGCGACATTTTTCATTCATTAAAAATGAACGACCTATTTAATAAAATACTCCATATTTGTTCGCAAAGTTTTTTGGCAGATCTGAGATTGGGGTTATTCAATGTTAATATTATGTCATCCCATGATTTCAGAATGTTTAGCTCACCTTGTCTCAGAAATGACCATATTGGACATTCCAATAAAAGGTGAGTCAAAGTTTCCTTCTGGTATGTGTTGCAAATAGTACACACATCTCTAGGGTCCCAACGATAAGTTGAGCCTTTGTAAGTGAACTTGATATAAAAGTTATTAGCAACTCTAAGTTGAGCAAGTGTTCGTGTAATAGCTATAGGCAGGTTGAGTCGCAAGTATGAGGCAGGTGAGTTACAAAAGCTCAGACAAGGGTAAATAGTTAAAAAGTTCGAGTTCAAAGCTAAACGTCTGTCGGATTCGCGAAGTTTACTCAGATATAAAGAGACCATTTTTTTTCTTCTCTTTTCAAAAAAGCTATACGTGATATTAGGAGACCATGGTACTTCAATGCCCGTTAATGAAAAAAGGTTGACAATTTGGCTCACCCAGTTATATCGTGAATCGGCGTTTTGCAGTAATTGCAACTGCCTTAAAAAACATTTTTTTGGTAACCTGCAATTATCCATCTTCAGAATTTTGATGATCCAATTTAGAGTTTGTTTGGATATATTGAAAGCAAGACTAACTCGACCAGTCTCGATTCGGACTATGTAGTTTGGTGTGGTAACTGGTAGATGTAGAAGTCTCTTAAAAAAATTGGTTTGGATACGATCTAACTGGGAAATATACCGAATACCCCACACCGGAAGACAGTTTGAGACAATACTAGCGACAAGCGAATCAAATAGCTTTACTTTGGTGTACCAGTCATTAGATTTAGATTTATTTAAGATTGCAAATACCGCACCAGAAGCTTGGTTGGCTTTTTCATAAGTAGATTCTACCATATCCAAAAACAAATTCTTTGACGTGAAGGTGACTCCTAGATAAGCGAATCTGTTGACTTGCTCGATAGTTTCTCCCTTATACGTAAAATCTGTAGCAGTTTTACGAAACCCGCTCTTTGAGAAAGGTAAGATTTTAGTTTTAGAGACATTGACCGCTATTGAATTTTCATCAGCATACCGTTCTAATAAGGTAATTTTACGCCTCAAATCAACTTCCGAGTCGGCAAAAAAAACTAGGTCGTCGGCGTAGGCTAGACCCAACATCTCGCTATAATTGTCAATGTTTACTCCACGCGCTCCATTTTCTTTAAAAAAATCATCTATGTCTGCTAAAAAAATATCAAAAAGTAGTGGACTAAGCGTTTCTCCTTGTAAGACTCCAAGGCTTAAGTCAATCGGTTTTGTGAGACCTTCTTCACATTTAATTGACAAAGTAGCTGCCTCATACAGCGACCGAAAGAGACTAATCAAGTTGCCACTTAGACCAAAATTATGAAGTTTTTTCCACATCAGTGAATGGTTGATGGAATCAAACGCCCGTCTAAAATCCAAAAACAACGCAAATATCTTACGTCCTTTCAGTCTAAGATGTAGTTGAATAATGCTATTAAGGACATATACATTATCCAAGCAACCCCTATTTTTGCGGAATCCTGATTGGGTTTCGGGGAGCAAATTATTGTTTTCCGTCCATTCAGTGAGCCTGTTGTTGTGGCTCATTCTGGATATTCTTATTGCCAGCAAATAGAATGAAGTAGGTACCAATTCGAAAACTTGCTGAATTTCGAATGAAACTTTAGTGTGTATTCATTAGTGAATTATCAAGAATATATAATATTTACTGGTGAAGATTATTTCAGCATTTTCGAAGTATTATATGGTGAAATGACTAAACGCCAGTAGGTTTACTCAGCCAAATAACCCGTATTTGAGCTACAATGAAGAGTATCAAGTTCTTTTCTGCAGGAACCGGTATATTTTAATAGTAGTAATATGATGCACGGATAAATTGACGGATGTATGCTCTCATCCACACATTACACGTCCGAAGCGCTCAACGATATGGCTTGCAGGGTAAATATGTTTCTTGTATATCTTCTTGTTATGCAGCATATGAACTTTATTATCCGCAAAGCAACGTTAACTTAATTTTTTGGCAGTATGCCTCCTCAGGGGATTGTTTTCGATTCGAAATTCCTGTTATTTGAAAATAATGCATTTGAATTTCCACTTAATTTGTTCGTGATATAATGTATTGAGTGCAATAGTGTCATTTTTATTGAACACATAAGATATGCAGCTCGAAACAAGATTCATTGTAAATACATACGAATCATTGTTTTGTTACTGAAAATGTTTTTTCATAAATACTTTCAGTTCTGTCATTTTATTCGGTAAAATATACGAACTGAAGCATTTATTACATAATTCAGTATCGAAAAAGTAACAAGTAAATTTTCAGTCTTATTCATTTAGTCAAACCAGTAAAGCATTTTTTTTCTCTTATATTTTCTTATTTTTCTCTTTTCATATTTAGAGATGAGGTATTTGTGAATATGTGGATATATGTATGTGGTATATACATATATATGTAAATATATAGGTACAAATATTTATTCCTGGAATAATAACTTCCACGGATAAATAAATTCCGTACTTTGTTGTAGCGTGGAGTCTCTGGGAGCAATTTCTTTTAGTAATGAGACGCAACAACAAAAAAACAAAACAAAACCCTCTTTACTGTTTGACAGGTCATAAGGGATTTATGAATGTCAAGAAGGGCACGAATCAAATGCATTGAATATGTTCTGTAAGAGTTGCACACGATATATTTACTCTGTTCATGTAAAAACCAAAACTTTATTAGATGTCTATGGGCCTCATTTATCGTTGAATATTTTTCGAAGAAGTATTTTATCATGACTTAAAGCTGAAAAATCATACCCAACTAATCCGTTGCATTCTGTTTGTGCCTTAAAGGTGTAGAGCAGTGCCATAAAGTATTATCAAAGTGTCTTGGGACTGAAAATAATTTATAATAGGCGAGTTAGCGCTATGCTTCCGCGCCCGAGTGATAATCCGAGAGTCGTGGGTTCGATCCCCAGCGGGGTAAAAATTGTTCTTTGAGAATTTGTCTCTGTCAAAGAATGTCACGTTTTATGGGCGGGTCTGCGAATAATCATGCTGCCCCTGAGGTTTGGCGTAGGGAGCTAGTAACAAGCTCACTTGCTGAAGGACTTTAAACGAAGTCGATGGCGTTTGGTACCACTACTAATTTATAATAAATAGTATTTACCTTTGTATTCATAGAATAGTAACAATTCTTCCAATATTTTGTAGCGACTGCTGGCTCAGCTTCTTCACTCATTAGAGAAAATCTTCAGCACAAATTCCAATCTTCGGAATATATGTCACAAATGAAGTGCTGATTTCCATTTGACAAAAGCCACGTTCAATATTTTGAAGGTTGAATACCCATTCGAAGATCTCCCATCATAATTTATTGTTGTTGTTAATTCTGGTCGGGATTGTTTATCACCAAAGGACCGGTTGATATTTTTTTCAAATAACAATATGCAATACAATTGAAATCGCACAAAATACATTCCAATATATATGTAACAGATGAGTAATACTGATCTCGGAACAGAGCTTACTTGTAGATGGTAGAAGTAGATACAATTATATATACTGTAGTGTATGATCAAATAAGCAAACATACATACAAGCAAACATACCGTTTGAAAATCGTTTTGTAATGCGAAATTATATCATTCGTGCATTAGCGCACTCACTGCGACCATGTAATAAAAATCACTCATGATAGTATCCCCTGCATTAGAAACTATTTTCACTATATACTACCACTATGAAATGAAATATGGAATTATTTATAAACATTTATCTCTTGCATATCCATCACTGTCTTGTCGATACTACCTTTGTGATATAAGTGAAAATATTCAACATCTTCATACGCAACTATGCTATGTCTGCTGGAGCACAATACTGGTATGAATTTTCCTCTGGTACAAGCAGGCAAATTTCTGTTTCCATGAAATATCTCAACTTTTGTGACTAAAAAGCATAACTCGCTTCTGAGAAATGTCATAGTGAAACCAATAATTGATATCTTGATGTGTCCGATTAACTTTCTTTTATATTTCCGCTTGTCAAACACTTTTACCGGAATACCCAGAAGGCAGATCCTTGTGCGGGTAAAGGTCGGCTAATCATCTTGGGTGGCAAAGCATTCTGGGTTGTTAACGACTTTACGGTTGCGCATTTACTATTTCAACCAGAAAAACCCCAAAAAATAGTGGGTCGGTTGATGTATTCGATCAAGAAACCACACTCACCAGAATAAGTATCTAGGCAATTGCACCAGCAGGGTCAATTCTTAATCGAATATAAGCCGGCGCCGTGGACAACTCGGTTCCCATTCGTTCAAGTCTGGATCTGCTGATTTTCAGTTATAAATTATTTTCTATTGCCAATGCAAACAACTAATGTTTGGAATTGGTTTGAAAAAGACAATATTGGAATTGATTTTCATTGTTATTACAATAATTCAATTGGTAGTAGAGTTATATATGTTTGATTCTGAATAGAAAATGGGATGACTTTTCAATTATATATCAATAATTGACTCCATTTCAAATATGGATACCTATAATTCGATTCAGAAACACATGCTTCATGAAAAAGGCAGGAGCGCACTGTGACAGTTGGGAATACAACTTGTCAATATTATCTCACGGTCGTTCAATTCATATTCGGATACATTAAAATTCCTATCATTCTGGAGAAGATTTTTCGAATTTCTGTTTTCGTTTTCTCACTTATGTATGGTGTGATTATTAGAGCCGATTTTATTGTCAGATTTTCCGTGATTGTATTCCTCTCTCTTATAGTTGATATTGTCACTCATTTCAGATCGTCATTTTTTCCATCTTCATCGGTATTGCTAGAGCCGGAATTGTAAAAGCCCCAATCGCTAATTCTCCCCCATCAGGAGAAATACATCGTTTTCAAAGGATACAGTCCTGATGCCAGTGATATCGAAAACCGAGTCGAAGGTAGAAGTGTTGACAAAATACAAGGTGAGGCAGGTGTATCACAGATCAGAAAATTGGGTCTCTTGTGCTCAGCAGGAATTCATTTGTCTAAAGTATCATTTTCCAAAAATTATTTTATAGAATACTGATTACTCGGTGATTCTAATACCTGATCTAGACCAGGTGTTCCTTGTTTCCATTCGTCAGGCAAATTCTATTTATCTTTCAAGATGTCTCTATAAAAAAGACTCATTTTCAAAAATAAAGCTGACCTCTCACAGGCAAGTTGAACAATTTGAATTATTTGAAGTTTGAATGCGTTTGTAAGTTTCAATCACCTCAATATTCAATTCTATTCCCATTAGTTCATAGTCTCCAAGTAATTATGAGCTGTAATAGAAAAAGTTTCACTTAGTCTTAGGTTCTAGAGTTGCTAGAGAAGAGACAAATATTATGTGGCAACCATTTTAAACAGAAAATGTTGCCAGAAAACCCCTCTTATGGTAGGGAATTCGGAGTATCATGAGAAGTGTATCGATTAATATTAGAAGTATGGGTAAGGTCAGATTGAGTATTATTTAGTCGACGTGGAAGTAAAAACCTGTGGAACTTTTCTCTGTTGGAGATGGTTACTTCTGCAAGTAGACAACATCTTGCATGAAAATCGCTGTTCATTGAATCAAATACTCTTCTTCTCAAGGTATTCCGTGAAATCAATAATGAAGTAGCGAATTTTTTTCTCAAATAGTTTTTGAGGAAGACACATTCAAATTGAAATAATATGCTTTATTGTCCAAAGTACAAAAGCCTGCTAACAAAGCTGACGGATAAATGAAATATTACTTACAGGATATAGTTAGAAATAAATGAAAAGTGAAATCTACATCAAGACGAAAAAAAAAAGGTAATCATCACATATTTATGTAAGTCTCTATAAAACTATAAAAGAAGTGAAAGGTTATCTCAATTAATAACAATAAAAATGCATTCGTTGACAGCAAAGTGTACTTTCTATATACATTTTTCTCAACTAACTTTGCTTATCAAAAGTCTGAGTTCAGAATTACTGTCAAGACAGGATTCTGCTCTTCCACTCAACCTCGAACGAGATACATTACAATTAGGTTTAACATCACTTGTGATAAATACAAAATGATTTTCTACATATGAAAATGTTGAATGCTAACAAAGTTGCACTATAGCATGAAACACATGAATAAAAAACAAAGAAACGCTTCAGTGATTCCATATAAGGGTAGATGAGAGCAATTCTTTTTTCATGTATTTTTCATGCAAGGCACTGACATTTGTTTGTGATTAACGTCTAACCAATTATATAGCTTTGTGACGTTGTATGTGAAAGAGCATTCGTATAAGGAGGTCCTGTGTTGAAGGGCAGTAAGCCAATTCATGACACGAATATTCAAATTATGAACATCAGTTCGAAAGCGTATTTTTTGTGCAAGTGTGGAGGTTTTTCTGTGGTTATGATTTTGTGCTGAAGTGTGGAAATAATAACAATGATAATAATCTCTGCTCAATTCAATTTAATGACAAACCTGCTTGAATGTTCCTCTCAACGAAGTTATTGGTATTTATATTGGTATGCATTTCTACGAAAACACATATGTACATATAATACTTGTGTTGATACCTATTAGCAGCATTACGTCGAATTCACATCTCATGGAAATAAACATCAACAAGGCTTCTATAAGATCACGTGATAACAAAAATGATTGATTTCAAAAATATTAATTCAGAAACTGTCCTCATAGTATTCTTGTGGGCCATAATAGGGTCTACTACACAGAAAGTCTCGTAAGTTTTTTCGCGATCCTACAACAGTCCTTTATGATTTTGATTTCATCAGGTAAATAGTTGAACATTTCAAAACTGTTGTAAATATATGGAGCCTTTGAGTAAAGTGGAGTACGGTATAAGTAGTCTTAGAGTCTATCGTAGGGAACCATTTTTACCTGTATTTCACTATCTGAAGAGAACACAGATGAAAATCAGAAATCACTGTCAATTTATTCGGTATTCTTTACTTATTCAGATGGCCATGCTTGTAATCGATTATTTGCCCGCTCCAGATTTGAATGTATTTCAGAGATACTGCTAAATTTGAAATGAAAATTTAAGATGCAGATTTGGACGTATTTTTTCGATAGGCAAATTTGAGTTATTCGAGAAGTTGCTGACTGATTGAAGGTGTTCTATCCAGAAGGAACTGTTTTTCAATTAACGCTGCAACTCTTCGAAATAGTTCAGAAGTCAGCCCTTCCCACACTTGTATAGATCCCAATATCATTTCTTTATCATTTTCAGATTATGATAGGTCAAAATCTCAAAAGAACTACGAAAAACGGATTCATCCATCACATCACAACTCTTCTTAGGCATATTTGGAATTTTTTAAATCATAGTACACACAGTTGAGAAAATTTCTTAGCAAAGTCTATATATTTTTCAGATTCATACTCAATGATCGATCTGGACAGGAAAGCGCCGTACCATGGACTATACAGCTGACCCAATCGACGGTTTCGATGCTGCAGTTCGCAGAGAGTCATCTGCAAAAGTTTTAGTGAAGCCAACATCATATCTAGGATATGCGGCTTCAGCTGCTCATGTTGCCTATGTTTCTCCAGCTGGTCATTTAGCGTTGTCTGCTCCATCATCACAAATGACATTTGTGGCACCAGCTGCGCATGTTGCACTCGTGTCTCCTGACGGCCATTTGGCATATTCTGCACCAGCTTCCCAGAAAGCTCACGCTAGTTCAGGAATAAATGTTGCATATGCTTCCTCAGCAGCTCATGCAGCATATTTTTCACCCCTGACTGAATTAATTTGAATTCACTACTGGGAAAATGAAATGAATGATGAAGAAATGCTTTCCGTAGTGACCAGCACGAATAATGCAAATCTCACGATGAGTTTCACGCAATAATATGCATCACAATTCAAGTTCTAACAAATGTTACTTCAAAAGCATTTTCTAATATTGCTTTTGTCCTCTTAGCTGCTCAAAAGACTTCTGGCTAATTACAGTTTTTCACTAATTCCTTTCCTGCAGGTGCTATGAAGGTTAATTTTCTGAATCTGTGAAAATGCTTTCATTTCAAACTGCTTTATAAACAAAATGATACTGTATGGTAATTTATTCACTTTATAATGAAATATATTAATAATAATCAACGAATTTTATTTTATAGATAGTGAAGGTACATATAACGATATGAAATGACACCTCATAATAATGCAGTGATCAAGACAATAATGTGCCAAAAGAAAAACGCAAACGGGATATCCCGGATAGAAATCAATCAATATTTTTCAGTCCGCTAGCATTAGTCCAGTCTATGACCATTTTCCCGTGTATTTATCCCATACAGCACCGATTCGCATGAAAATTTGGATTCAGGATCTACATACACTCTTTTTCAAAATCTACCCTGTGCCGAGGGTTGCTTTCTTCCTGGGGGTGGATGCCACCCCTTCTTGGGGGTGAAATTTTTTTTATTGAAAATAAGTGCGGAAATCAATAGATTGACTAATTCTAAGCACTTTTTGTTCAATGAAGTTTTTTCTGAAAAGCAATACTTTTCGACTTATTCGCGAGTGAAATTGTCGGTTTTCAGTAAAAAAAAAAACACGTTTTCAGATCCTTTTTCGCGAATAACTGGAAAATAATGCATCTAATCGAAAAACCTGCGGAGAGCAAAATTATAGCTTTTGAAAAAACAAAGGCGATTGTTTATTTGTGATGTATGCAAACCCACTACAAACTGAATAATTGCTTGTTGAAAGTTGATTGGTATTTTCAAACGCCAAAATGGAAAGTTTCTACGTACAATAACCAAAAACCAATGCATTTTTCGGGAAAAACTAATTGGACCTTTTCTGAAGTCCTTCAAAAATCCTTCATTTTTGTTATTTATAAAAGTTTCTAGCATCAAAACTGACCGAGGTATGAAGGAAATAATGTTGAATCCTATTTTTTCCATGAAAAAAAATTGTGAATAACTCATCCTCTCTTCCCCCCCCCTTTGGAAAAAATCGTTGCCTAGTGGAACTATATGTATATATACATATATAATATACATATAGTTCCACTAGGCCTAAAATATAGTTACTATGTGTATTCTTCAATATACTAATGTACATACTCTAATTTCTACAAAAATTGTTTTTGGTTTTTTCCCATAACTCGCTTAGTCTTCAAGCAATCAAATCCACCAAAAAAGTATTTTGTAGCTTTTTTCAAGAGCTATAAGCTCATTCACATTATTTTTTGTTTCAGATTATATTTTTGAAAAGGTTCATGCTGAAAGGGCTCAAAAAAGGTACTTTGCGCGAACCCTCACAATATTTAACTGGCCATATCTTACTCTATTTTCATCCTGCAGAAAAAAATGAAACACCGAAATTTTCAGAGAAGAATAGCCTTCAATTTTGTACTCTAGAAAATTTTGCATGTGATCAATACTTTTCGAGTTATTTCGAAGAAATGGTGATTTTTCGCTGAATTACGTATATGATTTTTTCTCTTCAATCTCAATTTTTTCCAAAACTACGTACTTTCAATTGATGAAAAACTCAGAACTCATTATAAGAACATGAATGAAGTGAATTATGGAGTAACAACGATTTTTTTCAAAGGGGGGAGAAGAGAGGATGAGTTATTCACAATTTTTTTTCAACGAAAAAATAGGATTCAACATTATTTCCTTCATACCTCGGTCAGTTTTGATGCTAGAAACTTTTATAAATAACAAAAATGAAGGATTTTTGAAGGACTTCAGAAAAGGTCCAATTAGTTTTTCCCGAAAAATGCATTGGTTTTTGGTTATTGTACGTAGAAACTTTCCATTTTGTCGTTTGAAAATACCAATCAACTTTCAACAAGCAATTATTCAGTTTGTAGTGGGTTTGCATACATCACAAATAAACAATCGCCTTTGTTTTTTCAAAAGCTATAATTTTGCTCTCCGCAGGTTTTTCGATTAGATGCATTATTTTCCAGTTATTCGCGAAAAAGGATCTGAAAACGTGTTTTTTTTGACTGAAAACCGACAATTTCACTCGCGAATAAGTCGAAAAGTATTGCTTTTCAGAAAAAACTTCATTGAACAAAAAGTGCTTAGAATTAGTCAATCTATTGATTTCCGCACTTATTTCCAATAAAAAATTTTTCACCCCCAAGAAGGGGTGGCATCCACCCCCAGGGAGAAAGCAACCCTCGGCACAGGGTAGATTTTGGAAAAGAGGGTAAGTATAACCTATATCCAAATTTTCATACGA